>CANSNZ010000605.1:0-207406 GCA_947646795.1 Beta lomatogona | reverse complement strand
ACCTGGGGTGGTAACAAGGCTGGATTTCACGCCTCGACTAGCGAACAATCTTGCCATATGCATCATTGGGATCATTTTGCCTGCAGCCAAGTAAGGGAAGAAAAATATATGAAGCTGGGCTTGTGACTCTACTTGTGGAGAGGCCATATTTCCTAAAACTTACTACTATTTTGGTTTTTTTTTTTGGTTTAAACTTTGAACCAGCGCAAGTGCACCAAAAGAGGAGGAACTAGAGCCTAGTTTTTGTTTTTGCTTTTTATCTTTGTTGCTGCTGTTGTTTTTCTTGATGGATGAAGCGAGGTGTGTGGTTCTATCTAAAGGTTTGTCGAATTTACGCCCAACGACCAATCTTACGTTACAATTAATTAATTTTTGAAAATTGTGTGCCCACTTAAAAGATTCGATGAATAAATTTCTGCTCAGGTTAGCTGGTTAGGTTTGATAAATTAAGAACCTATTAAGCGCCTCTTCCCCTTTTTTCTCTCCTCTCTCTCCTCTCCCACAAAACCCTAATTTTCAACATGTAGAACCTGCATGCCCTGCTTTTGGGCGTGGTAAGCCCTTTTCTCCTTTTGTTCTTAGTTTTTTATGTTAATGTTTCTAATAAACTTGATCTCTTTAATGGAGAGTTTTTCTACCCATTTATTGGGTTATATCTACCCATATATTGGGTTTTATCTCTCTCCATGTGAGAGTTTGGAGACTTTGTTTTTGGGTTTTTGTGTAATTCAAGAGGTTGATTTGTTGATTGAAATTTGTGCGGGGTTGCAGACGGATGTCAAGATCTTCCGTTCTGAATCACTTGAATTAGATCAAGTTCTACTTCAAAACTACAAAAGATCGATGGACCCTTGCGAGGAAGGCTGCATCGACAAACGGCGATGTGAAAGACGAGGGTTTTCAGAAGTGTTAGATCTACTCAACGATCGTGGTTTTGTCATATTAGAATTGTATTTATTTCATTTTGATATGTATTTGTTTAGTTTTGACTTCTATTGTAAATGTCGTATGACTTTGAATCAATGAATTAATTTTTAATTTCAAAAAAAAAAAAAAGATCAGCAGTCCAAATCTAAATCTATTTCAATATCATACAACTAATATTCAAGTACGAATCCATGAATCAGGAAGAAGTCAAATGTAGAACGGTTATGTATCAAAAATGCATATATGAGAGGGAATGTCGTAATTATATTAAATTATAAGTATCTCATCAGTCAGGAAATATAATATATTAATTTACAAAAGTTGACATGTAGTATTTTTAATTTATGAATGTTGTATATTTAGACTCTAATGTTCATGAAATATTGATGAAAATATTTACAGATGTTGTATATTTAATTTATAAATGTTGTATTTTAGGAAATATTAGCGTCACCTATGTACTCTTATTTTCTATTTTCAGTCCCGCGTATTGCATAGGTTTAAAAAACTACTCCACGCATAAGACTTTTCAAAAAATCAAGTAACCCTTTCCTCTCTCTACAACATCCTCTCCCAAACCCTAAACACCCAGCTCTAGCCGCCTACCTCCCCTGGCTTGCCGGCGGCTGCTACCTCAGCTTAGTCGCCGGTGAGCCACCCCGTCGATGCCAAGGTTGTAGTTTTAGTGTTAGGTTCCCCTTCCCCTGCGCTTTTCCCCCACCTCGCTTTCGTCGCCTCCTCCCACTTCCCCACCCCCTCCCCTGTGGACGGACTTATCCCGTCCTCCCTGTGCGTCAGTCTCTCCTCCCCCTCCCCTCTGCGTCGCCGACCTACCTCCCGCTCCCCTCTGCGTCAGTTTCTCTTCCCCCTCCCCTGCTGGTGTTCATTCCTCTTTCCTGTGCGTCGGTCAGCGCGTCGAGTTTTCCCCTTCCTCTGCTGGTGTCGTGTCTCCCCTCCCCCTCCCCGTGGTGGTTTCACATCTCCCTTCCCCCTCCGCCTGTTAGAGTCGTGGTTTTCTTCCCCCTTTCCCCCTCCCCACCTGGTCAAGAGTCGATTTGTGTGGTGCTTGTTCGTGTTCCTAGGTTGTCGTTTGCTTGCTTTGAAGGTTCCCGTCCTCGCTCCCCGTCCTTATGTCTTGTAAGCACAGTCCCGCAGTTAGGCTTGTGGTTGTTTTGGGCTTCGCCTCCCCTCCCCCCGATTAGTGTCGGGCTCCCCTACCCCTTTCCCCAGTTAGTGTCGGGCTCCCCCTTTTCCCTTCCCCCTGTTAGTGTTGGGCTTACCCTTCCCCTTTGTAATACCCAGATTTTTTAAGAGCGTTTTAATTAGCGTTAATTATAATTACTAAGTTAATTATATTTTGAATATTCTTATTTATTTGAGTTGGAGTATGAATTTTTAAGTGAGATGTTGTAATGTGCTTATTAATTTAATTTTATAAAGATATTATTATTTACGGATTTTTCACCAGGTAACCCTGAGGTTTCTTAATATTCACCTGGTACCCTCGCGTTTTCAAATATTCACCAGGTACCCCTGAGGTTTGGAAAAATTCCTGAAATGCCCCTACCGTTAAGTTTCCGTCACATTCTTAATTCACCAAATACCCCTTAGGTTTGATAAGTTTCCAACCGCTTTCTCCTCCTCCTCCCCACCCCCCCCCCACCCCCACCACCACCCACCCACCCGGTGACTCGGGAAACCACACCTCCCCACCCCACCCACCCCCCACCCACCCACGCCACTGGAAACCCTTCCCCACTCTCTGCGGCAACCACCAGCTTCCTCCATCATTTGAACTTGAGCTAAGAACTAAACAGCAGATGTTCGGTGTGTAGCTCTCACACTAGCAGGGTGTGTAGCAGTCAATATTTTCCCATCATACAGTCATCACAAAGAAAATACCCTCCACCCGCCACAAATCCTGAAATACCCACATTTTGAAGAAATTGAAGGAGACCCAATTAACCCGAACACTTATAGTGATTGTAAAACAAAGAACAAGAGTTGGAAAGAATCGAAGTTTTACCAACTTAGAATTGAAGCTGGATTTTAGAGCATTGTAGACAAACCTTGAATTTCTGTGACATGCCATGATTTTGGAAGAGCAAAATGTGCTAACTTTGCTCCAAATTCTTCAAATTTTAGAACTGGCTTCAAGGAAAAGAGTCTCGCGCAGGGGGTGGTGGAGGGGTGGGGAGTATGCATGGGGGACGGAGGGGTGGTGGAGGGGGTGGGGATTTCGCGAGGTTGAGAGAGGGGAGGGGGGAGTTCGCGAGGTTGAGGGAGGGGTGGTGGAGTTCGCGAGGTTGAGGGAGGGGTGGTGGAGTTCGCGAGGTTGAGGAGGGGTGGAGGAGTTCGCGAGGTGGAGGGAGGGGTGGGGGAGAGGTGGGGGAGTTCGCGAGGTGGAGGGAGGGGTGGTGGATGGGTGAGGGAGTTCGCGAGGTTGAGGGAGGGGTGGTGGAGTTCGCGAGGTTGAGGAGGGGTGGACGAGTTCGCAAGTGGAGGGACGGGTGGGGGGAGAGGTGGGGGAGTTCGCATGTGGAGAGAGGGGTGGTGGAGGGGGTGGGGAGTTCACGAGGTGGAGGGAGGGGGAGACGCGAGGGAGGTCGAGGGGAGGGGAGGGGGTCTTTGTTGGGCCGCCAAGAGGGGGAGGAGGAACCTCGCGTGGCCGGCTGCGGGGGAGGGGGCTGGTGGGGTTGGGGTTGGGTGGGGGTTGGTGGGGTTGGGGTTGGGGTTGGGGTTGGGTAGGGGCTCGTGGGGTTGGGGTTGAGTGGGGGCTGGTGGGGTTGGGGTTGGGTGGGGCCGTGGGAGGATTGGTGGGGCGGGGTTGGGTTAGGGTTAGTTAGTGTTTTTAGGATTAATTAGAGTTAATTAGGGTTAATTAGATTTTAATTATGGTTAATTAGAGTTTAATTAGGGTTAATTAGAGTTAATATGCATGATTTGGACGGAAACCTAACGAAGTTGACGGAAACTTAACGGCAGGGGCATTTCATGAATTTTTACCAAACCTCAGGGGTACCTGGTGAATATTTGAAAACGCGAGGGTACCAGGTGAATATTAAGAAACCTCAGGGGTACCTGGTGAAAAATCCGTATTATTTAAAATTATTTTGGGTTTTAAATAACCAAATGAATGGAGCTGTATTTGGCCTGTTACGAATTTAAAAGTCGGTTTCCATTTCTTAACTTGGTCAGTTAAGTTGGGAAACAAAAACCCAAATTATTTCTCTCTCTTCTTATTTTCTCTCACCCAAAGAAGCCCCAAACCCCATTTCTCTCTCTCCCGTGAAAAACCCCAACACCTTCACTCTCCTCTCTCTTGCTCACTCCATCAGCCCTCTCTCTTCCTCTCGCCGGCGATCCCTCGCCGACGCCGCACCGACGCCCAACTCCCCCTCTTTCCTCCGCTCTCTTCTCCGCTTCATCTGCGCTGCTGCTGGCCTTGATCGCTGCCGCAACCTGCCGGGTTCGCGCCGCAACGCTGCCGCCCTGCTGCTGCTCAGTCACGCCGGCGCTTTGTCACCTCCCCGGAGCTCTGCTCGACCTTCCTTTGTGTATTCTGTGCTCGTGGCTGGTGGTGTCGTGGTGGTGCTGCCACCGCGTCGCCCTTGTTGGTACTACACCCCTTCTCTTCTTCTTTTGATTTCAATGATTGATTCTTACAAATTTCGAATACATTGAGAAATTAGCTCTGAAAATATGATTGAAATAGTATGATGATGGTGTTGATAAATTTGGTTGTTCATGATTGATTTGTTATTGGCGGTATATGATAGGAATATTTATGATTCTTGCAATTTTCTTCTTTGCATCTTCATGTTTTGAGAATTATATGCTTGTTGAGTCCTGCTTTTGCAAATCTGATTGAGCTATAAGATGATGTTGTTGGACGTTTGTGGTAAACAATATTTTGTTGCTTGAGATTAAGCTAAAATACCCGAAAGGTGTAGGTTCTTGGTGCAATCAAATCCCATTGATGTGTAGAAAGGACTCCAAGTATAAACGTAGGTAGGAAATTGAGTTTTGGAATTTGATAATCGAATGTATGTTATATGTGTTTTGGACATGAGTTATGAGTTCCGACAATTGGTGGTTTTACAATGATATTACTTTCTTAAGTGCTTTTAAACTAAAGTGGAGTTTCACTTACATGATAATATAGTGGTTTGAAAGAGAATGAATTCAATGAGGTTAGGTTATTAGTTAAGGGCATTCAAAGTATTCTATCATATAAGTTAACTAAGAAAACTACGTAACAAGTTGTAACTCATCCTAAAAGAGACCATGTATATGTCTTCAAGTGACGTTCATACTATGTTGGAATTGAGATAATGTATTGACTCTCAAAGAACTTGGTATTACATAACATTTAAAGTACATTTGTTAACTATATATCAGGTTTATTATTATATTTTAGTACATTGAAAAGCTAAGAAAAGTGTATCACTGGACTATTGCGAGAAATATTTAGAGTTGAATGATGTTTAATGACGCTAGTCGGTTATGTGAACTATATCGCTAATAAACTTATTATATGGATATGAAGGAGTATGGATTAAGTATACCTCTTGTTTTGTAAGTGATCGGAAAGTATGAAAAGATGACTTTTGCTCTTACGAATGACTGAGTTATGAAATGTGTGCTATGATGTATGTTCGTGTATTCTGAATATGCCAAAATATACCTTTTAATTATGAAACATCTCGAAAGTATAAATGGCTCTTAAACGATATGAAGTATGAAAAGACTGTTATGTTTCTGCTATATTTCTGTAAGTGATTTGAAAACTACGAAAGGAGTATGATGACAAATCTGCTATGTATTCTAGAAAGTACTTAAAGTTATGAGTAATGTTTACAGATTTTTTTTTATTATGCTAAAGTATACATTATGATTATTCTGAAACAATCTGAAAGTGTGAATGACTCTTAAATGGTATGAAGTACGAAAAGTCTGCCACGTTTCTAAGAGACACCTATAAAGGAAACGAAACATTTTTTATGCACACATGTTCTATAAAATCCTCATGCTAGGAAAAGTATGCAATGACTATTATTCATATTACATTATGAATATATGGATTATGAGATATGAAATGTTTGTATGAATATGATGATTATCGATGCTATGAACGAATTTCATGGAATAACCATGATGCTACCAAAGCATGATTATGATTACGTTATGAACATGAGTATGAATATGTCATGCTTTTGATTACTTTCCATGATTATGATTACGATGATGTAATGTAATTATGGTTACGTTATGATGATGATTACGTATCATGATTGCGATTACGGTTATGTAATGTAATTGTGGTGCGTAAAAACAACGAAACATGATAAAGACAAGTGAAAAATGGTTCTCGGCTGAGTATTCTTTTGTTGGTCATGCACGTTCCGTTCTGGCGGTGTTGTCACCTTCTGCTGGGCGACGAAAGTCTCCCGTGGCACCCGTGTTCTAGCCACCTTCTGTTGGGGGATGAAAATCTCCCGTGGCATGCCACCTTCCGTTGGGCGACGAAGTTCTCCCGTGGCATTTTATGTTGGTCGTGCATGTTCCAACCCGGCGGTTCTTGTCACCTTCTGTTGGGGGACTTAGTCTCCCATGACACCCGCATACGGCTATGCCACCTTCTGTTGGGGGATAATAAATCTTACGTGGCACCCTTATTCTGTTATGCCACCTTCTGTTGGGGGATGAAAATCTCCCGTGGCAAGCCACCTTCTATTGGGCGACGAAAGTCTCCCGTGGCACCTGCAGTCGGTTTTATGATTTTGATGTCACGGAAGTATGATTATGATTGCGATTATGTTTTATGATTTCACACATTATGATATCGATGTTTGGATTAGGAGATATGAAATGTTTTATGAATATGACGATTAATGATGTTATGAATGAATTCTATGAAACGATTGTGTTGTTACGAAAGTACGATCTTAACTACGTTATGAATATGACTATGACTATGTTGAATTTAAGATTTCTTCTTATAATTACAAATAGGATTATGTAATACATCTATGGTACGAGAGAAACACAACACGATAGAGTTAAGAGAGTACTCATTTGTTCTATGGCATTATACGCCACCTTCTGATGGGGGATGAATGTCCTCGGTGGTTTTGCCTTCCGTTATAAATGATAACCAATGAAAGAACGCTAATGATAAAGTAAATGAAAGATGATGATGATTTATGATATCCTGTATGACTTAAAGTATATATTTTATGTATGTCTAATGATATGAAAGTATGTCTTCTGCTTTGATATGAAAGAGCTATGATGATGTTAAGACTCTGCTATGATGTCTGTGAGAATTTATAAGTCACCAAAGATGATGAATTAAGTGAATGTTGTTATGTTATGGTGATGTTGATATGAATGATGTGAACGTATTAATTACGTGAGAATCATAGACACCAAAGCATGTTTTAAGAATGTTTTATGGGTTAGTACTAAGCATCGTGCTGATGTGTATGTCGATGTTTTGTTTTGTCACTACTGTGGCCTGTCGCTTGGTGGGTGGGAGTGTTACAATAGTTTCAGGTTGAAGTTCTGGAGCATCCTTTCCAAGGTAGAAGCAGTTTCGTGCTCAGAGTTCAGCTATGATTGTTTTGTGTTCCTTTTGAGGCGAGGACGTTCCACTTTGTATTAGATAAAAGTTAATGGTTTAAGTTTTTATTTCTAGTTCTGGATGAGCAATAGTGCTCCTGAGTCTCTTTAGCAGCTGCTCTGCTAAAGCGTTGAGTCATGGATTTGGAAATATTTTATTTGTAACAGGTTTCTTAAACATTTCCCATCTTGGGTTGTCCAATTTACAAAGGAAACTCTGCTGAAATTTCCAGAAAATATTAGTCTATTATTATCGTGTTTCTTTAAAGAGTGTCAAATCAAAGTAATGTCCATGTAAGTTAATGTTAAATGTCGCCTTGTATTTTCCCCTAGTGGAAAGTACGGCGGTAACGCGCCGACTAAGCTAGGTCTTCCACTGCTAATCCTGATTAATTAACTTAATAAGGATCGATGAAAGTCGGGGCGTTACACCCTTCCCCTTGCCCTTCCCCTTCCCCCCGGTTGTTGGAGTTTCCAAATAGTTAAGTCAGGTATTTCCTTAAAAAGTGTGTTGAATCTCCGTATCTAAGGAGTGCGTTGTTTTCGAGTTGCTAGAATTGTTATCGGTGGTTGGTTGTGGGCATCGAAAAGTATCAATCAGTTGGGTCAAGATTGTTAGTTCAAAGTAGTAATAGTTGAGTATGTCGGTGTTTTGGAATATGTGCTGAGGAACAAGGGGACCCATGATGTTCATGAGCAAGTACGAGGTGATGATAGGCTTTCATGGTTGGGACGTGTATTTACCGGTTTTGAAAACCGGAGGTGTGTTCGAGGGCTCAACTTGTTTGACTCTCCTTTTAGCTTGGCATTGATCTTAATGGTCTTTGCCTTGAAACCTTTAGATCTGTAGGCGGCACCCCAGTTGCATCTGGGGGTTTACAGCACGCCCACTCATCAGCGTTTCTCCTTCATCATGGAGAACCCTGACATACTCTTTCTCGAGAGTAGTGAGTCACAATGGAACGTGACTCCTCACATGGTCATGAGCTCAGAATCCCAAGTGATGATAGATCGTTGGGATTGCTCATACGGTGAGACGTGACGCTCGCCGTTGGTTGTTTGTTGTCCAAATCGTGATCGTCAATCGCTTCTTCCACCAAATCCTTCAGCCATCCGAGGATTGCATCCACCATCATTAGCACTGACTAGTGACGCGCCCCTTTCTACGAGACTTTGTTTTGTTTTTATTTTTTTCTGTATTAGGTGGAATGTAAGAGCTCTTAAGGCTCCATTAGGTTTATGTGTTTGTTTTAGTTTGGGTTGTATTAGCATTAGGATGTACTTCCTCTTTTAATTAATGTACGATTTCTCGTTGTCAAAAAAAAAAATACTACTCCCTCAATTGATAAATACATGCTCTATTCCGACCTTTGCACTATTCATTGTGCTACTTTGATCATATTTTTCTACATAAGTATAATCTCCGATGTTAGCATATAAGTCATAAGATGTTGAATTTGTCTCGACGTATATTTTCAAAATATCAATCTTTTATGATCTTTATGTAATGGATAAATAGAGATATTAATGGCGGTCAAAGTTGGGCATTGATAAGCTAAGTATTCAATTCAAAATGGAGCATCTATTTAAAAACGAATGGAGTAGAATTATCTAAAGGAGGTTTCCACGAATTTTGGGAGCACAACATGAGCAAGTATCAAAATTTGATGAATGAGATCAAAAATAATAAAATTTACAGCAACATAAGAAATTTTGGCACATGAGAATTGAAAAGTAATAATGGTTAATCTGAATTGAAGGTAATAATGGTTATGATCTCAGTCCCGTGTATTGCAACAAAAACCTAATCGTACTCCTCCTATAAATAGGATCCGTTTTTACTCTACAGACTTTACATATGATTCTACAAATCTAAACATTCAAAACTAGATCTTATGTGTTAATTAAAAAAAAAAAACCTTTAATTGGTCTTTTGCTGCAATTAATTGAATTATGTGCATGCAATTTAATATTTCATTAAATAAAGTAAGAAAATTCACCCCGATCTCAAAATGTCTTATTTCTTGGTTTCATTAATTTTTCCTAACAATTAATTGGCGACTCTATCTTTAGTGCCAAAACAAATTTAAAAATTGTGTAGACTAAAATATGATTTTTACACGCTAATAATAATATGTAGGAAACCTCTTATCGACATCCCATGATAAAGCCAATTCTTACCGCATTAGCCTCATGGACCACATTCCTTCCAAGGATATCTTTGAAAATAGTACCAAATGTGTGCAGTCTAGGGATGGTAACGGGTTGGACTTGGACCGGATTATGCATAATCCGACTCCGACCCTACAAGAAATCGGATTTTAAGTCTGACTCCGACTCCGACATCCGACATCCGACTCCGACATCCGACATCCGACTCCGAGAATTCGAGTTCGATCCGACTTAAAATACTAACATACGACTCCGATCCGATCCGACTTTTTCCTCCCCATTTTTTAATAGAAAAATCTTCTACAATACAAATAATCTAATGATTACTATTTTTTTTAATAATCATATGGAAATTAAACATTACTATTATTTTTTACAATCATTTTCTCAGTGGAAAAATCTTATATAATGCAATTGGCTCAAAGTCAGAGTCAGATTATGCATACATGATACATTAATATAAATATAGAAAAAGATTATCTGCCTTAAAGTCGAAGGCGGATTTTTTTATGCGATCCGACTCGGAGTCGGACTTTTTAAACGGACTCGGATTCGGATTATTTTTTTGTCGGAGTCGGCTCGGATTTTTTCCTTCGGGTCGCAACAGACTAGGGTCGGATATGGACTGGATTGGCATCCCTACTGCAGCCATTATGGTAGAGTCAAGTTGGCCTCCATGTTCACAATGTGTTATGTTTTATTTTTATTTTTATTTTACAGAAAGGAAATAAACAAAACCCTAAGAAGAGATAAAACTAGTCATGTTATCCTATCCACACAACGTTTACCTAAAGTATGAGCTTGCTGAACCGTTGCTTGATAAATCTTAAGGACCATATACACTAAGTAAAGGCTTCAGCTATCTCTTTAATATGTGTAAGCGTCCATATGGGGTGGACATCAATTGGCGACTGTCCCTGTTGGAATATAACAAGGTTAGTAGAATCGGTAAATAATGTTATGTTTGTAAAATGTTGACATAGTGCCCAATGTGTTATGTTAGTGACTGTAAAGTGCACCGATGTTAGAATCTTTTTCCTAAATGATCGAAATTGTTTAGGAGAGACTTAGTAGGACTTGGTTTTGTACTTCCTATTTGATTATGTGAAATAGTAGTCTTGGTCGATTAGGATTTTTATATAGCTATAATATTATTTTATTAGGATTAGTTATAATTGAATCATAAGTTATTATCTAGGGGGGAAATCTGATACGACATTAAGTTCCACCCCAGAATCATTAATATTTTATATTTAATTAAATTAAAGATATTCAAAATATCAAATAAATATGCATACATCAAAACAAAATTTGTTCATTGCAGTAGTTTGTATTTTATTACTTTTAGGTTAATAGGTCAATGAAAAATTGCATGTTGCTTATTGCACTCAACGTTTAGTATAAGTTTTAGATATATAACATATGCATGTTTCTAATAATTGTGCGTTTTTAAAGCTTTATAAAGTAAAAAGTATTTCAAAGAGAAAATACAAAATATAATGTGCATTTTTCAAGCTTTATAAAGTGAAAAGTATTTCAAACACAAAATACAATATATAATCATGCGCTTTTCAAGCTTTATCAGCAGTATGAATTGTAGTAGGAATAGAAGTATTGCATTCATATTAAAAAAAAGGGTTTTTTCACCATATACCCCTGACAAATTCTTTTTTGTACCATATACCCTTTCAACTTTTGAAATTCACTATATACCCCCCCACCTTTGAAAAAATACATCCATTTATCCTTTTTGTCGACGGACGTTAGGCCCCCGTTAGTGGCAAACTTATTTCATGATATACCCCTAATATGAAACTTAATGCACCATATACCCCTAAATTTTGTTTCAGTTATAACGGCTACTTTTCCAGTTTAAAAAACTAGCCGTTGTGAAGATTAAAGGTCTGTCAGGTTTCTTTATAAAGCCATTCCTACTCAAAATGAATCCCTTAACATGAAGCATGAGTTCTCAATCAAATGCATGCTCTTCAAACTACGATTCTTCATACATTAGGGTCCCTAACTCTTATTGCATTTGTAGGAGAAAATATGGTATAAGAAGTTTTGAAACTGCAACATATCCTCAAAGGTTGTACTACACATGTGATTCATGCAATAGTTTCAGATGGTGCAAAGGAAGTTATGACCAAGGTAGCAGCAGCCATGGAAGGGAATCCAAGCACAATGAAGGGTAGGGAAGAGGGGGAAAGCTCTGACAACAACAAAATGAAGGAAGAACTCAAGCAATTGAATAAAAAATTAAAGCAGCAACAAAAATTAGTTAATGCAGCAATAAAAGTAGGAGTACTCATGTTTGTGATCCTAATGTTTGTAATATTTAAGTGAAATATTGTTAGTAGTTCAAAATATGTAGCTTATCTACTAATGTAGCTTTACAAAAACTATCTTCTTAATGATCATATAATTGTGCTTGACAAAAACAGTAGCTTTCAATTCACAAAGTAGCTTTACAAAAAAACAGTGCCCCAATTCACAAATAAAGGCATGCAAGGAGCATCTTGGAACCCTTCAATTTTCACTTCTTCTTAGTTTTCTTCCCTTTTGGTTGCTGCTTTGAGGTACTGGTAGCCTCAGCTGCCTTTCTTTTCTTCTGTTTAGGCTGAGATCCTTGGGCAGTTGAAGTAGAGGCTTTGTCCTTCTTCTGAGATCCTTGGGCAGTTGAAGTAGAGGCTTTGTCCTTCTTAGCTTTTTTAGTGGCACCACCTCCACAAGTCCTAGCATTATGTCCTACCTCTTTGCACTTGCTGCACTTAACACTATTGTGCCTCTGACCCTTCTTAGCTTCATTTGGCCCTATCTTCCTCTGTTTGGCAGGTCTCCCAGCACCTCTCTTGATAGAAGGTGGGGTAATGACTGGCATATTGTATTTTGGCCAATGGCTAGGGTCAGACATAGGGTGAATGTGGTCCCATATGTTTGCTTGTAAGCCTCACCCTTGAAGTAAGGGGACACAAAATCAAAGGGCTCAAGCCTCTCATTAAACATAACCCTCAATGCATGTTTGCAAGGGATGCCACACCCTTGCCATTTACCACACTCACATGTCATATCTCCAAGCTTGCAAGGAAAGTAAACATGACCATCTCTCACCTCAAATTCACCACCCCCACAAGATGTTGCATAACAAAACTTGGATTCATCAGCCTTAGTTGCTAAAAGTTTTTGTGCATACTCAGTCAATTGTGTTGCATCCATATCAGCAGCCTTAGTAAGTCTAGCCCCAAGTCTCTTCATTGACCAATGCCTTATAGCTACAATGAAACATAAAAATGGAATTAGTTATATGGTTCATGAATGAAAACACAATGAAGAAACAAGAGAAGAAAACACAAACCTTCAAGTAATGTAAGCACATGAAGATCTCTATAAAGCTTGGTGCATGCATTGAAGCTCTCCACAAAGTTTGTTGTGTTACGGTCACAACAAACTTTTGGGTCAAACATATGCCTGCTCCATTGTTCTGTGGTGGAATCCAAATACTCCACATCTTGGGCATCATAGGCTTGTATTTCCTTCATAGCCTTGTTGAAAACATACTTGTTGTATGCATTTGCTGTTGTCCAAAAGAGTTTGTGGAATGTTGTGCCACTGTAGCCAGCATTTTTGCAATTCATGTATAAATGCTGGCAACAAACTCTCCTTGTTGCCCTAGGGAAGACATAATACAATGAGGCCTCAACACCCTGACCAAGGAAATCAGTAACTAATTAGCAAATTAGTGAAAATGCTATGATTGAAATAAGTACAAAAGCTAAACAAAACACAACTCACCCTCATCCAGTCATTGATGAAGGTCCAATCATCTCTTGCACAGCCTTCTTGTTGAAACACAAGCTGAAGGTTTCTGAAGAAGTAGGTCTAGCTTTCAATGCTCTCAGTGTCCACAAGACCATAAGCAATTAAGAAGATCTCATTATTTCCATCAATCCCTAAGGCTGACGGTAGAATTCCCTTGTAATACCCACTTAGATGGGCCCCATCTATACATATAATAGGCCTACACCCTCTTAGAAATCCCCTGAACTGTGTAGCAAAAGAGAAGAAACAGGCCACAAACTTAGGGGCAACACTTGCAATGTTCCCAGTCTAAGCCAGAAGGGCATAAGAGCCAGGGTTGGTCTCTTTGATCAGCTCTGCATACCTTGGCAACAATCCATAAGACTCCCCATACCCCCCATATGTAAACTCCTTTGACATCACTTTCACCTTGTATAGCATCCTTGTTTTGACCCTTACCCTAAACCTCTCCATAGCCAATTTTTACAGCCCATCAACTGGAACATCAGGGTTTGCAGATATGTGGTATGCAAGGTGTTTGAAGAGCCACACAAAGCTCACCATAGGGCTCTCCTCTAATCTCCCACATGCCTTGTGCTCCCCCTTCAATGTCTTGATTGCCCAATTGATTTTATCAGCAATCATAGAGGCATGTATCCTCCAACTGCATCCATCCATAAAACAAGATGCAGTGAACCTCTTAGTGTCAGCCTTTTCTACAGTTATTGCAAACCCCTCTTGGATGCAATAATCCCTGAGCACTTCCAAAAACAATGCCTTGGTTGGAAAAATCAATCATTCTTCTAGCTTGATAAACCCAAAAGGAGATTCATCCCAAACCTTCCCATTTTGGTACACTCTATATAAGGCAAAACTACCATCAAGGCAGTCCTCAAAGGTCTTCTCAAGGCAACAGTCATCAACTTTAATCTCATCCTCCTCAACTACAAATTCACTCATCAAAATGTCATCATCATCAGTCTCTCCCTCAACTGACTCATAGTAGCTCCCATCAGATGAGTCATCACCCTCCAAATCACCAGTGTCCTCATCCAAACACACAGGAACCAGGACCTTCTTCCTCCCTATACCCTCCCTCCCAGTACCTCTCTTTTTGGGTACATAGGTCCCAAATTTCTTTGATGTGCTCTTAGGCACCCTAAATCCCTCAAGTCTAGTCCTTGGTGCTTTTTTTGGTTTTCAAGAAGTTGGAATGTCAGTTTCAGGAACTGGTGAGGAACGTGTTTGTTGCTCAGGTCTAAGTTGTGTGCCTTGCCTACAAACTGGTGAGGAAGGTGTTTGTTGCTCAGGAATTGGAGGTGAAAAGGCTGGTTCCTGTGTGTGTGAGACAGGGCTTTGTGTTTGGCCTCTTATTCTAGGTCTCCTAACTGGTGTGGTTTTAACCATTTTATTTTTCTAGGACTGAGGTGGTGGTGTAGGCTCTCTGGGAGGTGAAGGAGGTGGTGGAGGTTGTGTTACAGGTGGTGGTGGTGTATGAGCTGTGGGTGGTGTATGAGGAGGTGTGTGTTGTTTGGGAGGTGAAGGTGGTGGTGTGTGTTGTTTGGGAGGTGAAGGTGGTGGTGTAGGCTGTTTGGTAGGTGAGGCAGTGGGTTGAGAAGGCCCTGGACAACACTCATCAACCCCCTCAGTTGAGTACACCTTCATGTACTCACATATCTGTACATCATCCACAAATAGGACAGGGACCTCAATAGCAACACAGAACCTCCTTGCCTCCTCAGCTTCCCTCTCCTTTTCCTCTTCTTTCCTTCTTCTGTCCTCTTCCTCTGCTTGCTTCCTTTCTTCCTCTTCCTTCTCTTTCCTTAGAATCTCTTGCACTCTCCTTATATTCTCCTGTTTTTCCTTCTCAACTTGTTTCCTTAATTGAACATATGACCTAAATACAATGTCAGGGTTGTTTGTTTCCTCCTCCCACATCTCAATGGTGAACGTGTAGAGGTGGCAAACGGGTCGGGTACGGGTCGGGTCATTACGGGTCCACTTTGCGTTCGGGTTACGTTCGGGTCGAGTCCGTTCGGGTTCGGGTCCATTAAATTCCGAGTCGCATCGGGTCGGGTTTTTATTCTAGCAAATAAATAAAGCACATATAAGGCTAATAAAACTAAGTTAAATAATTAATGGGAAGTGGTTAAGTCATATATAGTATCTCATGATAATTTTTTTCCTTAAATTTGTTTAAAAAATACTCCCTCCGTCCCAGAAAGATCTGAACACTTGTTGGGACACGTAGTTTAAGGTGATAAGTTGTAGTGTGGTTATCAAATGTTATTTTATTTAAAAAGTAGATGTGATAGGAGTTGGTGGGGTATTTTTTATTAGAGGAGAAAGAAACTTAGGTAGCTTTTTATTGATAAAAGGTAGAGTGTGGGCCAAAGATGTGTAGAAGAAATAATAACGGTGGGACCATGTCAAAAAACGAAGTGTTCAAACTAATTTGGGACAAACATAAAAGGAAAGTGTTCAGACTATTCTGGGACGGAGGTAGTAACTAATATGACAACTTTTCGGGTCGGGTTCGGGTCATCATTATCGGGTCAAATTCGGGTCGGGACACTTTCGGGTCGGGTAGATTCGGGTTCGGGTTATATTCGGGTCTATTTACTTTTGGGTCGGGTCGGGTTATTTCCGGTTTCGGTTCCATTTCGGATCATTATTTTCGGGTGGAAAACGGGTCTCGGGTCGCGTATTTCAGGTCGAGTCAACGGGTACGTGGTTGTTTTGCCGGCTATATGTACGTGCCCCTTCCAAAAGACCAAACCCTGCCCAAGTCCATATCACTCTCAATCTCCATTTTCTTATTAGTCCTAGGATTATGGACAAGTAACCTAAATGCCTTAGGGAGATACACATCTTGTTCAACTGACTCCTCCATTACATCCTCATACAACCCCATTAAGTGACACAAGTCAGTGTCTTCAACCCTCACATCAAAATCCTTACTGTCATAGTGTAAAAGCAACCAAACAGAAGCCATCCTAACCTAATCAACAACACCAACAAATTTCCAACAGACATAAGAATAATACATTTGAATGCAACAGTTTAAATTCAAAATTTTGCTATGATTAACTTCAGAATAACTTCCATAAAAAACGAAACAAAGGAAACCCTAAAACGCAAAAAACCCTAAACAAAAAAAATTCCTTTTGCAAGAATTATCGACAACATAAACAAAGGGATAAAGAATTTACTTGAAATGAAAAGTAGGCGCTTGAAATTTTTGAAATTCAAACCAACTTTCACAACTCAGTAACTCCGCGTTTTTTCCTCCTCAAGAAGACCCAAGAACAAATTTTGCTTCTGGAATGAAGCTCTTACACTTGCGCACAAACCAGTGTGTAGAATTCTCAAAATGGGTTACAGATTTTAGGTTTCCATGGATGCTTACGCTCTAGTAAAACAGAGGGGTAGAGAAGTTGACAGTGAATGGGAGTGGTTTTTTTTTTTGCAAACTGTTAAATTACTCCAACCCCCAACATAACCATAATGGCGCCCAAGCTTAATGGCAAACTTGTAATAAAACACTAACGGCGACTTGATGTCTATTAACAAAAAGGGCATTAAATGCTATTGTGCGGTTGGTGAGGGTATATGGTGAATTTCAAAAGTTGAAAGGGTATATGGTGCAAAAAAAATTTGTCAGGGGTATATGGTGAAAAAACCGTAAAAAAAAACTTAGTTGTTCAAATTTGTTAAGAAAACACCGTACATATATTATGTCCTGAAAAATCACATACTTCCACCATTTTCTTATACTTACATCGCATAGCATGAGCATAATTATTTACAAAAAAGAGATATAGAGAGGGGATCGATCCCATGTGTTAAGAGCGAGATGGAGAGAATATTGTTAATTTGGGAAATGATGCAACCAACATGCAATTTCTTTTAAGAAATGACGCAAGTACTAAAAAACGGAGATAGTATAAGAATACCTCATTGTCATATTCTGACGGAAAATTCAATTTTCATTTCATTATATTGACAACCCCCCCCCCTTCCATTTTCCTCCCTCTTTGTGCTATTGATTATGGCCAATAATATTCTAGGAATGTGTGCAATTTCTATGCACAAAAATGAAGGGAAAAATGTGTAGGATTATATAAGTACTCTAAGCGGAATTTCATGAATCAAATTCATAAGCACTAAAAACAGGATCTCATGCATATACATTCAAGGATCACATAATAGTTAGGAATTTACCTTTGAAGCGTGAATTCCACAAAGCTTGAATAACCCGGATAAAGAACCTCAATTGTGATTCCTCTACTTGGTCCACCAACCCGGATCAACACTCCACCAATGCTAGTTGGAAGGAAGAAATTCTTCTTCTACTTTAATGGAGTTTTTGCGACTTTAGGAAAGAATATGAGAGAGAAGAATAATGAGAGATATCTTGTGTCTTTCCTTATTGCCTAACCAAATATATAAATACATTTAGGTTAGAAGGAGAATCACTTCTCCTCTCCCTTCCTCTTGGCCGGCCACCCTAGGGCCCCTTACGGGCTCTAGGTTTCTTTTGTTGATCCAAGTATTTTGTGTGACCTAATAGGATCCATTATATTGGGCTTTGGGTTTATAATTTCCTAACCCAAAGTTCTATAGCATTCTCTAGCAAGACGTATAGACGACCCAATAGAACGAATTTATTATCTCTATAATACGATCCATAATATAATTAGTAATTGCATTTAAGTCGAGGACATAAATCCTTCAATCTCCCACTTGTCTGAGACGAGTGTGCAATGTTTGAATTCCTCAAGTCTCTTAATGTCTTAATTTGATAGTATGATCATATTTATATATCATCCATACTAGTTTTCAAATTAATCCTTGAAATCCGAGTTCGAATTGACAAACAAATGATCATCGAATGATCCATTTGAGCACGGCCATGCATTTTTCAATTCTCGCTCTTCAAGGGGCCAAGACACGTATCCTATCTCATATAGGAGGACCTTTTCAATCTTATGGTAATCAATACTCCCACTCAATTTATAGCACAACCTGAATGCTGCCTTTATAGTCCCCTTTTACGGCATGAATTATGACAGTATCAAAGTTATACCAATCATTGGGCTAAGTAATGTTCCACTCATGTCTAAGGAATCTACTAATATAATTTCGAAGTTATAAAACTTCTAAGTAGGTCTAGTTCGACTATGTATCAACTATACATATCCATATGATTGATTAAACATCTTTATGTTTCCATAGCTCATGAAACGGCGCTATCAATCAATCTTATATGCTAATCCCTTTAACAAGTCATTTATGTCTAGTTTAATGACTTAGATTAGGAACTTTAATATTCTATGAATTCTGTTCACCTATGGTGTTTCATTCATCAAATCACATATTTGACAAAACCATAGAATTCAAGATATATTTTGGACATTTTATTTAATACCAAACCAATAATTAGATAATAAAAAATTTATTCTTATAAACATAAATAGCAAAACCATGTCTTTACATTGTAGCAAGTTTCTCTAAATCTAGTACAATCTAAAGCCACTCTAACATTTGCTTCAAGCCTATAGCCCTAGCGTGACACTCATGCTTGTGTTGAGGTAGTGGTTTAGTGAGCGGATCAGCCACATTCTCATCCGTGTGAACTTTGCAGATCCTGACATCCTTCCTGTCAACAATCTCCCCAATGAGGTGATACTTCCTCATTACATGTTTGGATTTGTTATGTGATCTCGGTTCTTTTGCTTGCGCAATAGCACCATTGTTATCACGGAACAACTCAATCCCTTCCAGAGCACTAGGTATGATATCCAGCTCTGTTAAGAATTTCTTAATCCAAACTGCTTCTTTAGCTGCTTCAACCGCTGCTAGATATTCTGATTCCGTCGTAGAGTCTGCTACAGTGCTTTGCTTTGAGCTCTTCCAGCTCACTGCTCCTCCATTTAGACGAAAGACATACCCTGACTGAGAGCGGTAATCATCTCTGTCGGTTTGGAAGCTTGCATCCGTGTAACCTTCAACAACCAACTCACTTTGTCCCCCATAGACTAAGAACATGCCTTTAGTCTTTCTCAAGTACTTGAGGATGCTCTTAGCTGCAGTCCAGTGTGCTTCTCCTGGATTTGCTTGGAACCTGCTACACATGCTCAAGGCATATGCAACATCTAGTCGAGTACTTATCATGGCATACATGATAGATCCTATAGCCGAAGCATAAGGAATGTTACTCATTCGCTTTAACTCATCAGTCTCAGTCGGGCACTGATTCTTGCTAAGCGATATGCCATGTGACATGGGAACGAAACCTCTCTTCGAGTTTTCCATGTTGAACCTTGTAAGAACCTTATCAATATAAGTTTCTTGACTTAGTCCAATCATCCTTCGAGACCTATCTCTATGGATTTTGATTCCCAGTATGTACTCAGCTTCTCCCAGGTCCTTCATAGAGAAACAACTTTTTAACCATTCCTTGACTGACTCAAGCATTGGTATGTCATTTCCCATGAGTAGTATGTCATCTACATACAATACCAAGAAGACTAAGCTGCTCCCACTAAACTTCTTGTAGACACAAGATTCTTCTTCGCTTTTGATGAAATCAGATTTCTTGATTGCTTCATCAAATCGAAGATTCCAGCTCCGAGATGCCTGCTTCAATCCATAAATGGATCTCTGAAGCTTGCAAACCCTTTTAGGATTTTCTGGATCCTCAAAACCTTCAGGTTGTGTCATGTACACATCCTCATTCAAGAACCCATTCAAAAATGCAGTTTTGACATCCATCTGTCAAATTTCATAATCATAAAATGCAGCAATCGCTAAAAGTATCCGAATTGACTAAAGCATTGCTACTGGAGAAAAGGTCTCATCATAGTCTATACCATGAATTTTTCTGAATCCTTTTGCAACCAGTCTTGCTTTATATACATAGACATTTCCATCTTTGTCTGTTTTCTTCGTGAACACCCACTTGCATCCAATGGGGTTAACCCCATTAGGCAAGTCGACCAGGGTCCAAACTTTATTCTCAGACATAAAGTCTAACTCGGATTTCATGGCCTCAAGCCATTTCTCAGAGTCTGGGCTCGTCAAAGCTTGTTTGTAGGTAGTAGGCTCTGAATTCTCCAAAATCATAATTTCAGAGTTTTCAGTTAACAGGAAATCAACCAACCTCTTGTTTGGAATCCTTTCTCTACTAGATCTACGCGGGGCCTGAGCATCAAGAGAAGTGTTCTCTTCAACTTCTTGAAGATCTTCACTTGATTCAAGTGGGACGGTAGGAGGTTCATGCGTTGAATACATCATCTCCTGAACTAGACTTTCGTCTTGTCGAGCCCTCTCTGACATGGTGTGAACCACGTCTAATTGTTGCTCATCTCGAATTTCTTCGAGACTTATTTTACTCCCACTTGTCTTTCTAGAAACAAATTCCTTTTCAAGAAAGACACCATCACGAGCAACAAACACTTTGTTCTCTTGACGGTTATAGAAGTAATAACCCCTTGTCTCTTTTGGGTATCCCACAAAGAGACATTTATCTGACTTGGGTGCAAGCTTGTCTGATAGTAACCGCTTTACATAGACCTCACATCCCCAGATCTTAAGAAAAGACAAGTTTGGAGGTTTTCCATTCCATAACTCATATGGAGTCTTTTCTACAGCCTTTGACGGGCTCCTATTTAGTGTGTGTGCAGCAGTTTCGAGAGCGTATCCCCAAAAAGAAATCGGAAGATCAGCAAGACTCATCATTGATCGAACCATATCTAGCAAGGTTCGGCTCCTCCTTTCAGATACACCATTCAACTGTGGTGTTCCTGGTGGAGTTAATTGTGAAAGAATTCCACAACCCTTTAGATGATCATCAAATTCTTGGCTCAAATATTCACCACCACGATCGGATCGTAGTGCTTTTATTGTCTTACCAAGTTGATTTTGTACTTCACTTTGGAAGTCTTTGAATCTATCAAAAGATTCCGACTTATGTTTCATTAAGTATATATATCGATATCTACTCAAATCATCAGTGAAGGTAATGAAGTAGTTAAACCCTCCCCTTGCCTTTGTGCTCATAGGACCACACACATCTGTATGTATGAGTCCTAAAAGATCGTTGGCCCTTTCACTTTTTCCAGTAAATGGTGATTTTGTCATCTTCCCCATTAAGCATGATTCACATACATTAAATGATTCGAAATCAAATGATGGAATTATACCATCCTTTTGTAACTTGTGAATACGCTTTTGGTTTATATGACCCATTCGACAATGCCAAATGTAGGTTAGGTTGGAATCATTTGATTTTTGTTTCTTGCTATCTATGTTATAGATTTGTAACGACCTATCAAGCACATATAAGCCATTTATCAATTTAGCATTGGCATAGAACATATTATTGTAAGAAATGGAACAACACTTGTTCTTTATTTCAAAACAAAACCCTTCAGAATCCAAAACTGAAACAGAAATTATGTTCTTAGTTATTGAAGGAACGAAATAACATTTATTTAGTTCTAAAATAAGCCCAGATGGCAAGTGTAGACTATAGCTTCCTATGGCAAGTGCAGCAACTCGTGCTCCATTTCCAACGCGTAGCTCTACCTCGCCTTTTGCCAGCTTCCTACTTCTTTTTAGTCCCTGCACATCATTAACTATGTGAGAACCACAGCCGGTATCAAATACACATAAAGAAGTAGAAGTCAAATTGATTTCTATTACATATATACCTGAAGTGGAAGCCCCGGACTTCTTTTCTTCCAAGTATACCGGGCAGTTCCTCTTCCAGTGTCCTATCTTGTGACAGTGGAAGCACTTGCTTTCCGCAGCGACCTTTGGCTTGGCAGTTGGCTTAGGTTTTTCAGCAACA
The DNA here is from genome assembly GCA_947646795.1 of Beta lomatogona. NCBI lineage: Eukaryota > Viridiplantae > Streptophyta > Magnoliopsida > Caryophyllales > Amaranthaceae > Beta > Beta lomatogona. Next base: position 185,028 of record CANSNZ010000605.1, on the reverse strand, counting down.
GTGGCAACTTGCTTGCCTTTGTCCTTGTTTCCTGCCCATTTCTTCTTGAAACCCTTTCCCTTTTGAACCATCAAAACCTCTTTCTTTGGTTCAACCTTAGGGATGTTCCTTTCAGCGTTGACCAACAATCCATGCAACTCTTGCAAAGTCTTTTCAGACTCATTCATATTGTAGGTCATTCTGAACTGATTGAAACTGTCAGGTAATGAGTGGAGAATAAAGTCAGTAGCCAACTCAACCCTATAAGGGAATCCAAGTCGTTCCATGTTTTCGAAAAGACCCATCATTGCGAAAACATGGGGGCCAACAGCTTGACCCGGCTTCATGTGACATTCAAGTATCTCCCTATTAGTCTCATACCGCTCAACTCGGGCTTGTGTTTGGAACATAGCCCGCAGCTCTTGCATGATGGTATAAGCATCCTTGGTTTCGAACCTTCTTTGGAGGTCCGGCTCCATGGCTGCTATCATCAAGCAAGTGATCGGTACGAGACCTATCATTGGCCCGCTTAGCACGACGTTTGTCCGCCGGTCGACTCATCGCAATCACGGGAAGTGGGGTTTCTAAGACATCCTCTCGGCCCTCAGACCTGAAAACAAGTCTTAAGGTCCTTTCCCAATTAAGGAAATTTTCACCATTCAGTATGTCCTTTTCCAGAAAAGGACGAATGTTGAAACCGGAGTTGTTGTTGTTGTTGTTATTAGACATAGAATCTACAGACAGAAAAATAAAGCAAAGTTCAATATTTATGTTTATAAAGTAACCTAAAACATGCAAAGGTTTCTAGGTTGATCACTTATTCAATTTTAATGTCCCATTTGAATAAGTGTTTTACAAGATCCTATCAACATGCAACACTAAGCAGACGGAGGCCTTATCTTTAACGTTACATTATCAAGGTAAGTAAACTCTTTTACTAATTATAACAAATTATAACTCTTGTTTAGATGGATAAACACCACATACTTAACTATCTCTTGCTTCAAAATTCAAAACGCTTTTTGATAATTTTGTTAAGGACAACCAAACTAAGTTGTAAAATTCGCAATTTTACCTTATATTCCCAAAATTAATGATAACACCCTGCGTAGGCATGACCTATTACTATTAATTAAGGGTTTGATAAGTACTTTATGTTTGAAAAAGCAACCTTAATATTTACGGGACCTAAGTTTATTATGTTGTTATGAATTAGGGAACTCTAGCGCATCAACAATCAACATACAATAAACTTATAAGCAATTTAAATAATAATAAAATGCGAAAATAAAATGATCTAGTATGGCCCCTAATCCTAAGAACTAAGCATCAATGGCTCATTCTTGGATTGTTCATGGATCTCCATCCACCTTATCCATGGGCCTTCTCTTGATGGACTTCGTCTTTGGATTACATAAGTATCAAAATAATTTAAATAATAACTAAATTAAATAAATTACAAAAATACTTAACGATACGCAGATCGTATTTAAAATTTACAAGAATGCATCACGATACGCAGATCGTATTTTCTAACTTAATTTGGGCCACACTAGTCATACATAGCAATTATATCAAAATATATAAAAGCCACATCATAATATCACATATTATACTTGCCATCAATCAAAATATCTACATTCAGTATAGCTTTTGCTACCTAATTCCATAATTGAAATTTTTATACCATTGAACAGTGCTCAAATAAGATCCATTAATCATTATGAAGTACTATATGGTCATACCACCAGTAAAAACATGTTTTAAAATTAGTAACAATATACTACCTCCGTTCCTAATTAATAGTTACACCTACACTTTTCATGCATGCCGATGCAATACTTTGAGCCTTTATATCTCTAATTTTGTATTGTTAAAAAAATATAAAAAGTTGATATTCTAAAAGTACATATCGAGACGAATCAAACAAGACCCACATGACTACATGTTCTCTTACCCATAAATCACAAATGATAGTCAAAGTGAAATTTGTGAATAGTGTCAAAAGTCAAAGTGTAACAATTATTTAGGAACGGAGGTAGCATGATTAATATTTATTCTAACCCGTGCGTAATAAAGATATTGGAAGAAGAGTATGACTTCGGTATGCTTCCTCCATTTCTTTTTAGATGTTACACTTTCTATTTTAGGATGTTTCAAATTAGATGTTATACCTCCATTTTGGGTAATAACTTCTCTCTATCTCTCTCCTATCACACGGGACCCTTTTGTTTTCTTTCTCTCCATCTCTCTCCTCTACAAAAATTGCCTAGGAGTCCATGATTTTAAAAGTGTAACATCTAAATTGAAACGGAGGAAGTAATAAGAAGTACTTCATGAATTACAACAGAAAAATAGTTCTAGATAATTAAAATAGATACGGTAGGATAAGTGAAAAATAGAGCGTAATTTTCAGTAAACTACTTCAGAAATCAATAATAATTAAATAGTCTAACTTTGCTACATACTTCAAAAAATTTATATCCTTTCACATGATTGAAGAGTAAACCTCAAGATTTGATTTTTATAATATTTACATAAATTAAGAATAAAATTATATTACTATAATATAATCGTGATTTACTTAATTCTTGTATACAACATTAAACACGTATTCCTTCCATATTTTAAAGATCTCTCTACTTTCCATTTAAATTCGTTATTGTTACTTTATTCCCTATTTAGTTAAGTTTTTTTTTAATACACACTATCTTACCCTACTTGTTGGATCCATTAATTTTAGGGAAATTTCCAATGGTGACCTCGAAATTTTCGAGTTTCCCATTAGTGACCCTCAGGTTTTTTTTATTCCCATTGGTAACCCTCAATTATTGTTTAAGTTCCAAATGTGACCTTATAAAGCAAAAAACCGCTAATTCTATTAACTTTCCTTCGAACTAATATCTTGGCACACAAACCAAGGTGCTTTCGGTCATTTTTTGAATGTGATCCTTAAGGATCAAAATGACACTCAATTCCTTAGCCGTCCAATTTTTAGGCATGAAAATCAATTTAGACTTTAAATTTAACCCTTAAGGGCTAAAATGTTCCCTAAAACTTTAACCGAGCAATATTTGCAGCATGAAAACCTAGACAATTTTCAAGCACGCAAAACGAGATATTTATTCTAATGAAAAATTAACGAAACTAACAGTTTTTTTACTATATAATGTCACATTTAGGAATAAAATAATAATTAAATGTTACTTGTGGGAATAAAAAAACTTAGGACCACCAATGGAAAACTCGGAAAGTTCGAGGTCACCATTTGGAATTTCCCTTAATTTTATATTTTTAAATAAAATGCTCCTTGATTTTTCCCAATTCTAATTAAGAAGAACAAAAGAAACAAAGAGTAATAAATGTGGGAAGAAGACGTCGAGCAATTGAAGTTTTCCATTTCTTTTGCCGGGGGTCATGGGTTGGGCCATATAGTAAAGTTTATGGACAAGTTGTCACAAGAAATAAAGTACTTATTGTTGTTCCACTGCCAAAAGTATGAAAAATTAATAGATAAAAAAGAGAAGACGATAAAAAAATCCAAGTTGAAAGATTCAAAAGTTTCGGGTCTGAGATGCCGACAGACCAAGGGTATATTTTCATATTATCTTAACGACGTGGTAGCTTCACCTCCTTATGTAAATCATACCTACATTTTCGTCTTTAATTTCCATGCATTCAGATCCATCGAACACAACTACACAAGGAAATGAATGCGCAAATTATTCAGACAACCCAATTGTCCCATAGCTAGACAATACTAAAGAAAGTAACGGTTATGAAATCATAATACTTCCTCCGTTACAAAATAAGTGAAACACTTCTCTCATTTATGTGAGAACTTTTTGAGATAAATGTTTCACTTATTTTGGAACGGAGGAAGTATATAATTTGTATAAAAAATGAGTAGCATGTGATGGCCTAAAGGTATTGGCATCATCTCTTACCTCAAAATTTATGGGATCGAGTCTCATCCCTTGTAAGAAGGATATCTGAAATTCACTCTTGTTACAAGGACTTCAACTTACCTATTTTTAAAAAAATGTATGAAAAATGCCCTGCTTATTATCCTAGTATTAAATCTCGTTCCAAAACATGTGATTTTCCTCAAAAACATTTGTTCTCAGTCAATATTACATCTAATGCGGTAATACAAATTAATAAAGAATAATACATGCTTGTGGACAAATTCTCATTACCATAGACATTGACATGGGGTTTTTCTCCCTATAAATAGTCAAAAGTCATTACTATTTGGGCCTAATAAGTCATTGCCCCCCCCCCCACAACCGGGTGTGAAATTACTATATTACCCTTAAGGGCCTGTAAAGCCAGCTCTTTGAAAGGCCAGTCTAGCTAACTTCCGAGCTTGACCTGGCACCCTTACGTCAGCCTGGCGTCACCTTCCCCAATTCCTATAAATAGGAATTGAATCACGATTTACGATGGTAATGAATAGTTCACCTACTAACTCTCTCTAGCTTTTATCTTTCTAAACCTCATATCCTAATACTGACTTGAGCGTTGGAGGGGCGATTCCGGAATTACCTCTGGGGTAATCTAATCCTTGTTTTTGCAGGTCTTGCGGCCCCTCTTTGGACAATGGGAATTCTTACAAAACAAACTCCTATTGAACTTGTAACTAGATCCACCACACTTGAAGTTTTGTACCTGAAACGCGTTGTAGTCATCTGTGGGGACCGAACATCAAAAAAGCAATGGCTATTGTAGGCGTGGATTTTTAATTCCTTTAATGCCTACACGCGGTGTGAACGCGTTTATTTGACTACCCCATTGTCAAGGTTTTATTTGAAATACATTTTGAAGTCACCAACAATTCTTTAAAGGAAGAATCATAAACCTAATTGGATATGGAAATGGTAGGGACATTTTAGGGACTTATCCAATGTAGATTTCCCCGTCTTGACTCCATAGATGGTCAGGAACCAAAAAGTGAGTTCGGGGGTAAGGGTACAATATAGTCAGGAACTATATTGCCCATTACTGGCCTCCACTAAATAACGATTCACAGCAGATTTTATGCAATAGAACAATCAAACAACATTTTAAAGCACCCTAAAATAATTAATCTAGATTGGTTCAGGAAACACATCAAAAGACTAATTATTTAGTGATCAGTTATTATACAATCATTTTACAAGGTTCCTAACAGGTTGTCCAAATTATCTGAATTAATGAGAACAATTCTTTAGGTCTTATTTAGCATAATGACATGTGGGTGATAAAAAGGCATGCAAGACAATCATAATATCATGAACATTATATACAGAGAATATAAGAAAAGAGGTTAGAATTTACAAAGGGACGCGATTATTAATTAAGAATCTACATCATAATTGATAGAAACAGGAGATTTTCCTAGAGAGAGAAACTCTGTCTTCTCTCTAGGAATCCAATGGAACAGTAACCTTGATTCATTTTCGCTTAATTTATTCTCAGTACATGAAATTTTTCCTGTATTGTTGCCATGGCAAGGAAATCTAGTGTAAATTCTCAAGGAAGCAAGAATGATAAGGGAAAGGAGAAGGCAAGAGGACCTTCATCTGATTCACAAGCGTTGAGAACTCGATCAATGGAGGAAATCTTAGGCATTGAGGCATTGGATTTTGGATTAGGGATTGGTCAATCGATGAAAACATCGTTACAGGAGCTCAGGGCAGGATCTGAAATATGTCATACCTTCAATGAATGGCTTCAATCCATTCATAGGAGTGCTGAAGCTGTTAGAACACAATCTATTCGAGGAAATGCTGCTGAGAAAGGTAATCAATTTGTTCCTATTTTACAGCAGTTTGAGGATGATTTGGAGATGGATAATGATAATGATGAGCTTATTGATGAACCTGAGGTTGAGAAATTAGATGATATAAGTGTGAATCATGGTAATCAGACTGAAGCTGTTTCTATTGAGATGGAGGACAAGAGATAGATTTATGGAACTCATCCATTATTTGTTATGTGGTTGGAGCCAATCCACTTATTCAAGTGATGGAAGGTTACTTGCGTAGAGTATTGAAATCATTCAATGTTGATAAGGTGGCAATGGTGAAGAAAGGAATGTTTCTGGTTCGTTTTAATGCTATGGATTCCAGGGATAGAGTCTTAGAGGGACATTACTTCCTTGATAGAAAACCTGTGATAATGAAGCCATGACATCCAGAAATGGATTTTGAACGAGAAGCCTTGAAAACCATTCCTGTGTGGTACAATTGAGATTGAATTTGAAATATTGGGATGAGAAATCACTTCATAAAATTGTATCTCAACTAGGTGATCCGATTAAACGTGATGAGGCAACAAAGAACAAGGAAAAATTGCAATATGCTCGTGTTTTAATAGAGATAGATATTGATCAGAATTTGCCTGATAGTATCAATTTCTGGAATGAGCATGGTTGCTTGACTAAGGTACATGTTCTGTTTGAATGGAAACCAATAAGGTGTCAAAATTGCAAGAATTTTGGTCATGTTGAGCAGGAATGTAGATTGAAGAAGACTAAAAAAGTCCGGATTCCTAAAGTTCAAGATGGAACTAAGGAACATAACTTAAATGAACCTGCTATCATAGCACCTGTGGGTAATTCAACAGAGCCTGTAATAGTAGAAGGGGATCCTGATGGTTTTCAGAAAGCTTTGAAGCCTATTAGAGTTAGGGTATCTAATGTTACCATGACTAAGACACAAAATCCTTTTCAATCATTGGAGCATGCTGAAGAAGAAAAGGATGAAGAATGAGGTGTACCTGTGCAGGAAGTGCTTCAGATAGCTAGTAAGCATGGAGGGGAGAGTCTCCAGGTGAGAATGGATAAACTATTATGCTAGAATGTGAGAGGCTTGAATAACATCAATAAGCAAAAGGATGTACAACAGTATGTTCAGAAGCTTAATTTTAGTGTTGTTAGCCTACTAGAAACAAAAATAAAGCTCAGAATATGGGTAAAATGTATCAAAGGATTTTCAAAGGGTGGTGTTTCACTAGTAATTCTAGTCAACATGATGGTGGCAGAATTACTTTAGCTTGGAAACCAGGGAGTTTTTAGGTAACAATCATTAAAGTTACTACTCAATTGTTACATTGTTATTTGATGCCTAGTAGTGGTGTAGCTGGTTTCTTTTGCTCTTTTATTTATGCTTTTAATGAAAGAGGTAAGAGAAAAGAGTTATGGTAGGACCTTAAGCAAATAAATACTTTGAATGCTTGGGTCATGTGTTGTGATTTCAATAATGTTATGCACACTGATGAAAGAATAGGTTCAAATGTAAGAGAATCTAAGATGAGAGATATGATAGATTGTATGAACTTTTGTAGCATGACTGATATTAAGAGTTCAGGTAATTTTTATACCTGGAATAACAAACAGCATGGCAGTGCCATAATCTTTTCAAAGCTTGATAGAGTTCTATCAAATCAAGCTTGGATAGATATGTTTCCTTCAGCTGAAGCTTGTTTTCAGAATGAGGGGGAGTTTGATCACTCCCCTGCAGTTATTTCTGTATATGCATATGATGGAAAAGGAAGCAGACCATTCAAATATTTTACAATGTGGAGATTGTCACCTTGTTTTGAAGAATGTGTAAGAAGAGCTTGGAACATAGAAGTGCAAGGGACAAAAATGTTTAAGCTAGTTAAAAAGCTTAAAAATGTGAAGAATGCATTAAAGATATTGAATAGAGAAGGCTTTATGGAGATTCAAGCTGCTGAAATCAAAGCTTATCATAAAAAGCAAGCAGCTCAGGCTGAATTACATCTGCACCCAGAGGATCAAGAGGTGGCTGAAGCAGAATTGGAAGCTGTCAAAGATTATCATTATAAGCATAAAGCTTATATGGAATTTCTTGCTCAGAAAGCAAAGCATGCTTGGATTAAAAATGGTGATGAGAATACATCATTATTTCATCAAAGCATTAAAACTAGAAGACTGCAGAATCAAGTTTATAGCATTTATGATGAAAATGGGATTTGGCATGAATCTACAGAAGCTGTCTCTATAGCTTTTTTGTCATACTATGAAAAGCTACTGGGTAACACTGATGGTGTGAGGAAGAAGGTGAATGTTCAACTGATTCAAGAAGGGCCTGTAATCACAGAAGTTCATAGAAGAATACTAACAGCACCATACACAGTTCAAGAAGTTAAGCAGGCTTTAATGTCTACTCTAGGAGACAAAGCCCCTGGACCAGATGGATTTGGTTCTCACTTTTATAGAGATGCCTGGTCAGTTGTCAATAATGAAGTGATTGAAGCAGTATTGGATACCTTGCAAGGGAGGAAAATTTTAAAAGAATTGAATACAATTGTAATCACTCTCATCCCTAAGACAAAATGTCCTAAGAATGTGAGTGAATTCAGACCAATATCCTGCTATAACACTTTGTATAAGTGTGTAACAAAAGTTATTTGTGGGAGACTGAGGAAAGTTTTACCTGATTTGATTATGAAAAATCAAGGAGGCTTTGTACATGGTAGATATATTGCTCATAACATCATGGTGATTCAGGATTTAGTGAAACATTATGGAAGAAAAACTGCAAAGCCTAGCTGTTTATTGAAGATAGATATTCAAAAGGCTTATGGTACAGGCAATTGGGATTTCTTTAAGGAGATGATGCAAGCTTTAGGCTTCCCTGATGTTTTTATTGAACTTATAATGGAGGGTGTTACCACTCCTATGTTTTCTTTAATGTTGAATGGGAACATGACAGGCTTTTTCAAGTCCTCAAGAGGGTTGAGGCAAGGTGACGCTATTTCACCTTTGTTGTTTGTGTTGTGTATGGAATACTTGTCAAGAGTATTGACTAAACTGGGTGAATTAGAGCAATTTTAATTACACCCTAGGTGTAAAGAAATGAGGCTCACTCACTTATGTTTTGCTGATGACCTTATTATGGGTTGCAAGGGTGATTATGGCTTTATAAATCTGTAATTGAGAGCTTTTAAACTATTTTATGATACTTCATGTTTGAAAGCTAATATTCGTAAGTCTGCTTTTTACACTTGTGGTATGAATGGAATAGATGAACAGAGAATATTGGAAGTATCTGGGTTTCAGAAGGAAAATCTACCATTCAGGTACTTTGGAGTGCCTATATGTGCAAAGAAAATCTCTAATGCACAATGTGAAGCCTTAATAGAGAAGATGACAGCTAAAATAAGAATTTGGAGCTCAAGAAATTTGTCTTACACAGCTAGAGTTCAATTAGTCAATTTGAGCTTTCATGTGTACTGGGCTCAGGTTTTCAATTTGCCTAAGAGAATCTTGGTGGAAATAAACAAAATTTGCAGGGCTTTTGTTTGGAGTGGACAACACTTTTGTAACAAGAATGGTTCTGTGTCATGGGATCAAATGTGCTCTTCTAAGTCAGTAGGAGGCTTGGGATTCAGAGACATTCTGAAGTGGAATATAGTCAGTTTAGGTAAATATGTCTGGGCAGTTGAATCTAAGCAAGACAGTGTTTGGCTTAGATGGATTAGTTCAGTGTATTTGAAGGATGCAAATTGGTGGACTATATACCTAACTCTAGTGCCAGCTGGTATTGGATGAGAATTTTTCATGTTAAAGAACAACTTAAACAGATTTATTCACAAGAAGATTTCAATTCAATGGAAGATTATTCAATTAAAGCTGTGTATGAGAAGCTTATTGGAGAACAGCAGCATGTGTATTGGGATAAAATGGTGTGCAATAGGCTAAGTGTGCCCAAGCATAGGTTTATCTTATGGCTTGCTATGCAATCTAGGCTACAGACTATAGCAAGATTATATCTTTGGTGTGAGTCAGAATGCACTCTGTGTAATATGTGGAAGTTTTGAAGAAACCCATAGTCATCTGTTTTTTCAGTGCCATTATGGCACTGAATGTTTAAAGAGTCTGAAGACATGGCTTGGTGTTAATTCAGGCTTAATAGATATGCAACAACTGTTCAGGAATGTACAGAGAGGAAGTAAATCCAAATTTCAGAAACAAGTGATTAATGCCTCTTTAGTAGCTTTATAGTATATGGCAGAGTAGAAATTCTGTATTTTGGCAACAATGCATGCCTAGTATTGCTACTGTTGTTAAATTGTGTAAGAGGGTAGTAAAGGCTAGAGTTCTTGATGTACTTCCTAAGAAGATAACTAGGAATGATCAGATTTGGTTAAACAGTTTGTAATGGGTTAGAAGGCTAATGCCTTGTGTTTGGGTTCAATCCTTCTAGGAGGGGGTCCAACCTAGTTGGTTTGTCTCCTTGTTGGATTGTTTAAGATGTAATTTGTTGGTTCAGTTAATCTACTTACTTACTTAGCAAACAAAAAAAGAATCTACATCATGACAAGAAAAGGTTAGTAACTTCAATAAAATAAATATAATTATTCAAGGGCCCTCAAGATTATATCTATGCGGTTTAGATCGAGGAGCGTAGTGACCTTCAGTCGAAGCAATTTTGAAACCAGGAATATAATAGGATTAGGAACAATAATCGATTTGGAAGATTAAATATGTTTGAGTGTTTTGTATTCGAAGTGTATTTCGGAGTTTTCGAGAGTATTTGTGTGCATAAAAACAATAATTTGAAGCCGTCTTTGATTCGGGAAATCCGCCCGTATTTATAGGCAAATTAAGACGTGCGCTCCACGCAAGCCCCGTGCCAGGCGCAGTCCTACGTGGCAAGCGCTAGGATACGCGTCAGGCGCAGGTTGGCCTGCCTGACATGGTCCTTCCAGTTAAAACATTGCACGTGGAAACGCATTTTCAAAAAGATAAAACTTTAACTTGCGTCTCACACAAGACTTGCACCAGGCACAGGACTCTGTGTGAGTCACAAGTACACGTGTCAGGCGCTCATTGGATCGCCTAACGCGATTTGGCCAATGAGTTGGATGCACGTGGCGCGCTGAGCGCAGACGCCGCGTCCGGCGTATATTCCAGAATTTTCGTTTTTTATTCTACGCGTGCTTTCAAGATGCCATTTATATCCATAAAAATCCGGAGATCGAATTTTCCGAATTAAAAATCTGCTTTATGGGTAAAAGATAATAATAAAAGCTTTTAAGAAAATATTTATTAAAACAATAAATATTAAGAAAATATTTATTAAAACAATAAATATTAAGTTAGTCTTTTAAAATTCACTTAAAAAAATTCACGGGTTGAACTTACAATTAATCATCATGAATGATTAATTTGGATTTTAATATTATTTTAAAACACATATTGCCTGGTTATTCGGACTACTCCTCCATTGGGCCATGCCAACTAAGACCGCGGTATATTTCATCATTGAACCCTTAAATGGGGAGACACGATTATGTGTCTACAGAAGCCCCCACTTTGACTGAGGTTTGTAAAATCGAAAGCCAAAGTATACGTGTCGGGAAGGAGAATGATTCTAGATGCTCTGCAATCCAAAAATCACTCTTTTGCGCCGGTACCTACAAAACAAGCAAAAGCTTCAGGAACAGATCGACATGTGTGAAACATATTTGCAAAGTAATTGTAAATTTGTAAAAATGAAATGATAGGTGGAAATCAAATAGATGTTGTAGAGCATTTGAATCCCGCTCCACGGGGCTGAGCAGTTTGTTGTCCCGCTCCCAGACAAATAATGTAGAATATTTGTATCCCACTCCACGGGGATGAGCAGTATGTCGTTTGTCCCGCTCCCAGACAAGTAGTGTAGAGTATTTGTATCCCACTCCACGGGGTGAGCAATATGTCGTTTGTCCCGCTCCCAGACAAATGATATAGAGTATTTGTATCCCACTCCACCTGGGCGAGCAAAGTATGTCGTTTGTCCCGCTCCCAGACAAATGGTGTAGAGTATTTGTATCCCACTCCACGGGGCTGAGCAGTATGTCGTTTATCCCGCTCCAAGACAAATGGTGTAGAGTATTTGTATCCCACTCTACGGGGCTGAGCAGTATGTTGTTTGTCCCGCTCCTAGACAAATGGTGTACAGTATTTGTATCCCACTGCACGGGGTTGAGCAGTATGTCATTTGTCCCGCTCCCACACAAATGATGTAGAGTATTTGTATCCCACTCCATGGGGCTGAGCAGTATGTCGTTTGTCCCGCTCCGAGACATATGGTATAGAGTATTTGTATCCTACTCTACAGGCTGAGCAGTATGTTGTTTGTCCCGCTCCTAGACAAATGATGTAGAGTATTTGTATCCCACTCCACGGGGATGAGCAGAATGCCGTTTATCCCGCTCCGAGACAAATGATGTAGAGTATTTGTATCCCACTCCACGGGGCTGAGCAATATGTCATTTGTCCCGCTCCCAGACAAATGATGTAGAGTATTTGTATCCCACTCAACGGGGCTTAGCAGTATGTCGTTTGTCCCGCTCCCAGACAAATGTTGTAGAGTATTTGTATCCCACTCCACGGGGCTGAGCAATATGTTGTTTGTCCTGCTCCCAGACAAATGATGTAGAGTATTTGCATCCCACTCTTCGGGGCTTAGCAGTATGTTGTTTGTCCCGCTCCTAGACAAATGATGTAGTTGATTGAAAGTAGTCTGCAGACCCAACGGTTTGTGTCCCGTTTTTGACGGTTTGTGTGCCGTCATTGATTTTTCTGAATATTCATCGTTTGTTGAATGACATGCATTGAGAATTTGTAGGATGTCAAAATCGTATTTTTAGCAAACTTTTGAAAGTTTGTTGATTTGTCGCGCGCAATGTCGCAACGAACATCTGAAATCATTTGGAATTAGGTGTGTGGGCCCCACCTGGCTAAGAAGCCCCCAAGTGCGCTGTACAGGACTGTGCGCCAGACGGAAAGGCCTGCGCTTGGACGCAGATTGTTGTACGTGACACAACGTTGTCGGGGCGCTGGACGCACCATGTATATAGCACTTGCCTTCTGTTGCTAATTTGTAGTGGTCCGCAGACCTTGGCGGAATATAACTCGTATAGAGCCGTTTAATGTTGGGTACCTGCGAATACAACTCACAAATATACAGACAACTACTAGGGGACATGCATGTGTCCCGTGATGTGGGTGCTGGTGTATGGATAGGAAAAGACTCGGCCTATAAAGAGGACCTCTAATACTCTAAACTTAAAGGTGCTATCGTGTGTGCATACATGTGTGTGTATGTGTGAGTCGATGATTGACGCTAGAATCCTATGGCTAATGACGACTGATGCGATGCTTGACACAATATTTGGATTATGCAAATGCAGAGATGTGACACTAAGGCAGAGATATGACATGAATGCAGATGATATGATGCTTTGATCGTTTCATTAGAAGCTCAAATTTTTGTTTAGAAAACTATTTCAAAGAGGAGAAATGGAAAGCCCTAAGGATGATCCACGTATGTCATGCTTTATTCGAAATGTGTTGTAGTTGTCACGGGCCTAAGTGAGCCCATAAAACAGATGATCTCGTATGGGTCTAGAGCCGACAATATTTTGTAAGGACTCGTAGTGAACTCCTGATCAAGGTACACATGGAGCCTATGAAGGAGGAGAGATGGGAAGCCCCCCCCAAGGATGATCTGTTGGATTTGAAATGCATTATAGCACGAGCTTTTGTAACACTTGAGTTGCATATGCTTCGAGGTTTGTATGTCAAGGGCCTAAGTGATCCCGTGAATAGGTGTAATGTTGCAATTGCACGGGTTTAAAACCCAAGATTTCACTTATGGACTCGTAATGAAGTCCTTGTCTCAATAGGTTTCGACTCGGAGCCTATGATTTTCTAGGTGGACCAGTGATGAAGCCCCCAGCAAGATGGAGTTGATGAAGTATCCAACTTGATTGCTTGATTTTGATGATATCTCGTCACGCTCAGTGGAAGTTTCGACCAAAGATTCCATTTAGGGTCCCTAAGGTGAGAAGACAATAAATGCCAAAGAAAGAAACACTCAATAGATGAAGCGCGGTCATAGCGCTTTGTTGAAAGGTTATGCTAAGTTTGGCTAGAAGCGATAATGTATTTGAGAAAAGGAAGTGATTAGAATAAGAAAAGGCGGAGTCATAATGAATCGACTCACGCAATGAGGTAGGCTAATGATGTAGCTTTGAATCCCAGTCTATAATCTAAGGGTAGGGATGAGCATTTAAAATTCATGATTTTTTTGGGCGATCGCGCTTTTCTCATGGGCCTAGGCGAGCCTTATAAAATATGTTTTGAATTAAAATGGCCGGGCCTCCAAAGAGGTTGCCTACGTATCCATGATGTAATCAGACCAGTCGTAGCTCTTAGCATTTTAATTGGTGGCCGAGTCATTTTGCTTTGGAGCGGTTTGCAATGAATTAGGCATTGATTTAGCATTAGTCTGGAAGAGCTCTTTGGCAAGGGTGGATAGTGATGTAGGTTTTGTTTGGTTTAAAGCGGTCGGACCTCAAGGTGAGGTTTCCTACGTATCTTTAGCAGAATCAGACCATTCGTAGTTCAGGCTAGTGAATGAGAAGGTACCCTGACTTTTGCCTAAGTCGTCCTTACGGTTTTCGACCTAGCGGGCTTTGGTCTGTCTTTTGTGGCTTATTGGGACACAACATGCATGGTTGTTTTAAAGGTTTATCACAGAAGATTTAAAGTTGGAGGTTTAGAATTGGAGGTTGAAGGTAAAAGAAAGTACAGTTGACAACCTATTAATGGGCTCATCTTCTTTTTTTTCGATATTTTTTCACTTCTTTTTTATATTTTTTGTCATATTTCGCTTTTGCTTCTTTTTTTTTTTTTTTTTTTGGTGCTCTTTTTTACTTGCCCTTTACATTGAATTGTTGTCAAGTGTACTTCCTATGAGGTAGGTTAAAGGGAGAGGGGTGTTATTCATGATAAGGATTGGAGAAATCATTGCGGGGAAGGGGAGGAATGCCTCTTTTATATATGCCAGTTGTTCATTGCCTTTATTAGAATGGAAAAATTGACAATAGAGGTCTGAACTTTGGGCGATAATTTTTAAAAGGTTTGAACTATTGATTAACCTGTGTAGGTAACCAACTTTAGGGGGTCTTAACTTTTAGCGGGCCTCGGTGACTTAAAACTGACAATTTTTTTAAAAATCTCACCTAGTTCCTACTTCCCTCCCTCAATTAACCCTTCTGGTGTGACCCAAGTTTTACAAGTTATGACCTATTAAGCCAGTTTCAAGTAACTAAGGCCCGCTAAAAGTTAAGACCCTCTAAAGTTGGGACCAACACAGGTTAATCAATAGTTCAGACCTTTTAAAAATTATCACCCAAAGTTGAGACCTCTATTGTCAATTTTTCCTATTCGAATAGTCATGAGAATTAGGAATTTATTTCTTTTAAGGCGACAATCGTGATTTTCATTGATGCTCATTAGTGCAAGGTTAGAAAAGAAATACTCATTTTATTGATTGAAAATTATGAGTACATGCAATAAAAGGGAAAATCCTATATTAGACTGGGAAAAATAAGAGAAATGAAACAGAAAATGATATCATAAGTCTGGACTCCTACGTCACGTGACGAGACAACTTCATTGTTTCTATCTTTATGAGGTCTCTTTCTAAATGAAAAGAGAAAAAGTGTATTTTCTTTTCGTGCTGATTGGATCTAAGCGAGTCCAAATGCTTTAACGAGCGATTGGGCTTATATGTCTATTTCTATGGCATTGAGGTCATTGTCTTCGAAATTTTTGCAGCGGTTGGGATTGTAAGCCTCCATCGTCTATCATATCATGGATAAGCTCTTTTAACTTATAGTAGTAAGCAGTCTCATGTCCATTTCCTCTATGGTATTTGCAATAGGCATCCTATTGTAAATTTGCATTACGATTCTTTTGAATAACAGGATAGCGTGTCTCTAGTCTGACGATACGTGCTACAAGATCTACCAGTGTACTCTTCAACTCATTAACTTGCTTTTGGAGTGTTCTTGACATATTGCGTATTTCCTACAATGGATCATCCAGTAGGAGTGATGATGGAGAGAAAGGAATGGAGTGAAAGGATGTATGTTTGTTTAAAAGTTAAGCTCCTAGGAACAAATCTGAATATCCTAAATGCATGATGATTTTTTTTTTTTTTTGGATGCATCTAGACCTAATGTATGTACGCATGACTCAATCTATGCGTTCAAACCTGTAAAGGCTGCCTACATATCCCAAAAGATGGAATCAGATCGCTTGTAGTTCTGGACTACTATTGCGGAAGGCATGAGATGAAATGGAGAGTATGGATGCAATGAGACTCCTAAATGCCTAATAACTCTAGTTATGCATGAAGTGTATGAATGATGGACTATGCAGTACAAAATGATTCTAGTATGAATGCAGTCCTAACTGATACGAAATCCTAGACTTGACAAACTTCTAATGACTTTAGAATTTTAGACCTGACGAACTTTCAAGGATGCTAGACTCCTATTGTAACACCCCAGAATTTCAAAGCGGAAAAAGAAAGAAATAATAATAGTATTATAGGACGATGGCGGAAACATCGTCTTCTAGGAATGCCACTTCTAATACAAAAGCATTTAAATAACTATGTTAACAGACCAACTTAAATAAATAATATCAAAAAATAACTAATTCAGAGTATTCCAAATGAGAAAAGTCTAACTAGCAGTCTAGGCCTAAAACAACTATCATTTCATTCTCGCATCTCAACCCGAGCCCAAAACCAAAGAAAATTTCTATCAACAAAACCTACAAAATATACAACAAACATCCACAATCAGTGGGGAGTAACTAGCTGTTCTCCCAGAACAAAAGAAATCAAAGTCTATTCCAGACATAGATTAGTAAGAAAGGAAAGAATAAAGTCAAGTCAACTACAATATGCATCCACTTCCATATAACTCACAAGTAACGCAAATGAATAATAAATATCAAGTGAATTGGATAAAAAAAAAAAAATCTTCTCAAAAGTACTTTTATAAAAATAAAAATATAGGTAAAACAAGTGATTGAGTCAGAAACCGAACGACAGTGAATCGCAATTCACTTCCTAAGGTTTGTCAGATCGCAATCTCCAGGTCAGTCTATGGGCTTACGTTCCCCACTGCCTGTGTCTAAGAATGGCCAAACTACCGATGCAGGGTAGAACACGCAGAACTCCCTGACCTCTCGGACGACAACAATTAACCCAGGTTTACCCCTAGTTCGCAAAACAGGTGGCTGGCATGTTCTTCACCGGGGACTACATCTATCCCACCGAATGTTCTTATCTCAATAATGAAATCATAATTCATAAATATCATCAAAGTATCATACAGCTCAAAAATATTCGTCAAAAGGGATGCCACCCGGCCTTATACCCATAATTCATCAAAAGTAATTCTTCAAAAATCCTCAAAGTAGTAACTTACAAACTTAACAAATATCTCCAACCACAATACTTTGAAACATCACTAAGCATAAACAATGATAATGAAATAGTTTTTACAGCACTAACAGTATCAATCAGAA
Organism: Beta lomatogona; assembly: GCA_947646795.1. Classification (NCBI taxonomy): domain Eukaryota; kingdom Viridiplantae; phylum Streptophyta; class Magnoliopsida; order Caryophyllales; family Amaranthaceae; genus Beta; species Beta lomatogona. The sequence continues at coordinate 167,657 of CANSNZ010000605.1, read as the reverse complement.
ATGCATCATATCAAATAAGATCACCAACCAGAAGTAGAACATACGTACAAGATCATATGAAAAATTAGACTACACAAAACTATACGCTCGGCGCATGAGCTTGCGCTCAGCACCACACTGTGCGACTGGCGCACTAACCAAACTACGTCTGACGCATCAGAATGCGTCTGACGCCACCACCAATTAACTCCAAGACTTATTAAATCAATGAAACGTACACGACTAATCATTTTTACATAAACCAAACATAAACATAATGATACTCAATAATAACCACAGTAACCTCCAAATCATCAACTTCCAAGAACATAAAAGGTCTCAATTTATTTCTGATTATTAAACCCTTAAATAATTTAAAAGAATATCCTCAAACTCATAACAAAAACACAATAAAAATTATCAAACTAATAAAAACGATCAGTAAATTATCATAAAAATTATCATCCGACCATTATGACTCTACTGACATGGTACAAATTTTATTTTTAATTTTCGGTCTCTAAAAATAATTTTCAACGTTAATTTACAGAATACTCAAGAAAGCCAATATAATAATTAAAAATAGAAACAAAAGCCCAAAAATTACCAGAAATTCACATAACATGCATAAACCCATGGTAATACAGATTATGCAAATAAATAGATTTTTCGGCCTTCAAATATAATATTCACGATTTAAATACTAGTAAACACGAAAAAGTAAAAATAGATAAATCAATTAAATAAATCTGTAAACAGTAGGAAAAAATTATTCCAAAGCATGAAATACATACTACACACATAACAAGCTTCACGAAAAATAATTTAAGCAATTATAACATTCGTTCAATAATTATTTTGCAAATAACCATAAACGCATAAATTACCAAATAAATCGAATAAATATTAAAACCCAGACGAAAATCATTTTTCTGCATACAATATTCATACAGCATACATCAAGTATATCCACGTCAAATTTTATCAATAATTTCATTCAAAAAGTATTTTAAACAATTCCTAGCATAATAATCTAATACCGAAAAATACTCTAATCTCTATCGTTCTAAGATAACTACTAGTTACCTGGATCGTCGGGAGAAAAACTGAATCTATATAGATAGTAAGAGTTACGCATATAGTCCAATTCCTCTTCTAACCCCAAAGCACAACGAACGATAATTGTAGCAACAAGTCACTAGGCGTTTTCTTCTTGAACATTGAAAAATCTTATTTCGTGTTGTTCTGGTCCGACCATGATTTCCGACGGTTAAAAGATCGTATTCACAATCGCTCCGTTCAAAGTGAAGATCAAGATGCTATAAACATTATGTCCAAATTTGAGAATGATCCAACTGTTAGATCTCCGGATATGGTTAATTTTGTGAAGGTGTGACAGGAAAAACCGGGATGAACCTTTCTCTTCTTTTTCTCTTCCTTTCCTCTCTTTCTTTTCTTGAAAATGGCGTGGGTTAAATGAGAATGATGCTGAATTTCTCTTATTAAAAATCAGAAGTTATTGGCAAGGAAAAACAAATGGTTTAGGAGAATGTTAATGAGGGATTAAATGAGCGGTTACAAGATATTCAAAGGTTAGCTTAATAAGCACCAAAAATCTTCATCCTCCACTCCATAATTGCTGATTTTTGGCTAGCATGTCTACGCCACATGTGATGTAGTATTTCATCATCCCAAGTCGTTCCATCAACGTTACAAAAACGTTACGCGACAACACCGCATCCTAAATGCCTAAATAAATAACGAAACTAATATAACCTTTAAAACAATTAACTAACAACTTAAAATAAATATATATAAATATATCACAACATATAAAAATATATACACATTTTCACAACACATTCCAAAATAATCTAAATAATAAATTATTTATTTTTACGAAAAATATCATTTTAATGTAAACAAACACCAAAAATAAAGGGTGAAAATTACGGGGTGTTACAATCACTCCCCCTTAAAAGAGTTTCGTCCTCGAAGCTTCAAAACAACCAAGAGACAAAAGAAAATACTCTAGATAAAGAACATTAAGAAAAACATAAATCGATGGATTTTAGTTAACTAAACAACTTTGCAGGTATAAAATTTGATAACTCAATTAATATATATTTTATTTTGGAAGACCAAAAGAGTTGTATAGTAAAAAAGCACGGTAACAACCATCATTTATACAATGTGAAAGAACCAAAGACAAGTGGAAAGTTTGAGGTAAAAAAAGTTTGCACAATAAATATAGGTAATTTTGTAAAAGAAGCAGGAATAAATATTTACGTAAAATTATAAAAGTATAAATCTGACCATACATAAATATTTTTAGTAAAGAAACGAAGAAGAAAAAAGTTCGTAAATAGATAGCCAAACCAATTTAAATAGAGGTAACCACACGGGCTTATACTCCACTTAAAGATATAAGAACACTTTAATAAAGAGTAGTTAGCTGCTTTATTAAAATAGCACTTACGAACACAAGTCATGACATATGTTATAAGAGCGTACGCCTCCTAAACATATATATGAAAATTAAAGTTCGCAAAAGAAATTGAAAACTTTAAAATAAATTTCACAACGACGAAACACTAATAATAAATAGGCGATAAAGTAATAAATTATAAACAACAATTATAAAATTTGCCAAGTCGACACAAATGTGCATGGAACCACCCATTGCAATCTAGTATCAACAAAACAATATTTGAAATCCAACTTATCAAATCGACATTAGAGTTTACTGGAATCACCAAATATAAACTAAATATCAACTGAAAAAGGATATTAAATCAAAACAGATAAAATGTGTCAACTTATCAAATTGACATACAAGTCACAGGAATCACCCATTATGACTCAATATCGACTCAAACAAGTTTAAAATTTAGACTTATCAAATTGACATACAAGTCAAAGGAATCACCCATTATGACTTAATATCGACTCAAACAAGTTTGAAATTTAGACTGAGTATATAAATTTCGTTTTCAAAGAATATAAAACAGATCAGTCAAAACCAAAGAATTAAAGAAGAAGTATTGAAAACAACCAAAATTTTACTATGAAATGAGAAAGCACTAAATATTTAAACAAGAAAGAACAAATAGTAAACGAGATCCTTTCACGCATTTGAGTTTGAAAAAAAAAATGCTAATAAGAAAAGTAAGTAAAGAAAAAGTTGATGAATGCTAACCTTTAAAACAAAACTAGTTTGCGTCTACATTTCAATCTAACACCAAGACAACTCATTAAAGTAATTTCATTTTCAAAGACTACAAAACTTATTACCATAATTAAAAGCTAAACAAGGATTAGCATGAAAAATAAAAATATTAAAAGAAAAATATTTATAAATATAGATGGTCAAAGACGATAAGCGAAATTTGAAGAATATCTTGAAAGACAATTTCATAACCCCTTTTTTTTCCAAACCATTATAAAACAATTGAAATTAAACGTTTTTCAAAAGAGTATGTCAAAATATTAACAATAACAAAATTTGAAAGTCAGAAAATAACTCTAACATAAGTATAAATTTTATTAAGTTCAAAGATCTAAAATATAATTTGGAATATAAATTCAAACTAGAAAGTTTTGTAAATAATAAAACAGATACGTAGTACTCACATAAAAACAACACTTAATTGAAAAAGAACAGAAAATATATACCGTCGTACATAATAACATATACTATCAAGCAACCATCAAATAAAATAAATGCAATGCAACACACATGACTATATTAAAAATAAAATTAAAGTTTATCTTTAAATTGCAAAACACAATATAAATTAAACACACTACTAAACCGAGAAGGCTATAAATTATTTCGCTTTCGCTGCGCACTCTGATAAAAGAGAAAATAAATTACATGTAACAGGCCCTACAAATAAGATTAGCAAACTTGGTAGACTAATTCCACCAATAATACAAATAACTATACATATAACATATGCTCCATAAGCATGAGAGCACACCACATTCCCATAAGGCTTCCCTTTACATACTCTACCCATAACACTCTCATTATAGTGAAATAACTAAACTTAATTCTAAACAAATTTTATATCCTATGGCTAACTATATTTCTAAAGAATCATTAGTAACTCTTTTTCAGAGTTTAGGAGCGTTTTGCTCTGATACCAACTGTAACACCCCAGAATTTCAAAGCGGAAAAAGAAAGAAATAATAATAGTGTTATAGGACGATGGCGGAAACATCGTCTTCTGGGAATGCCACTTCTAATACAAAGGTATTTAAATAACTATGTTAAGAGACCAACTTAAATAAATAATATCAATAAATAACTAATTCAGAGTATTCCAAATGAGAAAAGTCTAACTAGCAGTCTAGGCCTAAAACAACTATCATTTCATTCTCGCATCTCAACCCGAGCCCAAAACCAAAGAAGATTCCCATCAACAAAACCTGCAAAATATACAACAAACATCCACAATCAGTGGGGAGTAACTAGCAGTTCTCCCAGAACAAAAGAAATCAAAGTCTATTCCAGATATAGATTAGTAAGAAAGGAAAGAACAAAGTCAAGTCAACTACAATATGCATCCACTTCCATATAACTCACAAGTAATGCAAATGGATTATAAATAGCAAGTGAATTGGATAAAAATAAATAAATCATCTCAAGAGTACTTTTATAAAAATAAAAATATAGGTAAAACAAGTGATTGAGTCAGAAACCGAACGCCAGTGAATCGCAATTCACTTCCTAAGGTTTGTCAGATCGCAATCTTTAGGTCAGTCTATGGGCTTACGTTCCCCACTGCCTGTGTCTAATAATGGCCAAACTACCGATGCAGGGTAGAACACGCAGAACTCCCTGACCTCTCGGACGACAACAATTAACCCAGGTTTACCCCTAGTTCGAAAACCAGATGGTTGGCATGTTCTTCACCGGGGACTACATCTATCCCACCGGATGTTCTTATCTCAATAACAAAATCATAATTCATAAATATCATCAAAGTATCATTCGGCTCAAAAATATTTGTCAAAAGGGATGCCACCCGGCCTTATACCCATAATTCATCAAAAGTAATTCTTCAAAAATCCTCAAAGTAGTAACTTACAAACTTACAACAAATATCTTCAACCACAATACTTTGAAACATCACTAAGCATCAACAATGATAATGAAATAGTTTTTACAGCACTAACAGTATCAATCAGAAATGCATCATATCAAATAAGATCACCAACCAGAAGTAGAACATACGTACAAGATCATAAGAAAAATTAGACTACACAAAACTGTGCACTCGGCGCATGAGCTTGCGTTCAGCACCACACTGTGTGACTGGTGCACTAACCAAACTACGTCTGACGCATCAGAATGCGTCTGACGCCACCACCAATTAACTCCAAGGCTTATTAAATTAATAAAACTTACACGACTAATCATTTATACATAAACCAAACATAAACATAATGATACTCAATAATAACCACAGTAACCTCCAAATCATCAACTTCCAAGAACATAAAAGGTCTCAATTTATTTCTGATTATTAAACCCTTAAATAATTTAAAAGAATATCCTCAAACTCTTAACAAAAACACAATAAAAATTATTAAACTAATAAAACGATCAGTAAATTATCACAAAAATTATCATACGACCATTATGACTCTACTGATATGGTACAAATTTTATTTCTAATTTTCGGTCTCTAAAAGTAATTTTAAACGTTAATTTACAGAATACTCAAGAAAGCCAATATAATAATTAAATATAGAAAGAAACGCCCAAAAATTACCAAATCTTCACATAACATGCATAAACCCATGGTAATACATATTATGCAAATAAATTGATTTTTCGCCCTATAAATATAATATTCACAATTTAAATACTAGTAAACACGAAAAAGCAAAAATAGATAAATCAATTAAATAAATCTGTAAACAGTATGAAAAAATTATTCCAAAGCATATATAACATGCTTCACGAAAAATAATTTCAGCAATTATAACATTCGTTCAATAATTATTTTGCAAATAAGCCATAAACGCATAAATTACCAAATAAATCGAATAAATATTAAAACCCAGACGAAAATTATTTTTCTACATACAATATTCATACAGCATACATCAAGTATATCTACGTCAAATTTCATCAATAATTTCATTCAAAAAGTATTTTAAACAATTCCTAGCGTAATAATCTAATACCGAAAAATACTATAATCTCTATCGTTCTAAGATAACTACTAGTTACCTGGATCGTCGGGAGAAGAACTGAATCTAAAGAGATAGTTAAGAGTTACGCATACAATCCAATTCCTCTTCTAACCCCAAAGCACAACGAACGATGATTGTAGCAACAAGTCACTAGGCGTTTTCTTCTTGAACATTGAAAAACCTCATTTCGTGCTGTTCTGGTCCGACCATGATTTCCGGCGATTGAAAGATGTATTCATAATCGCTCCGGTCAAAGTGATGATAAAGATGTTACAAACATTATGTCCATATTTATGAATGTTCCAACGGTTAGATCTCCGGATATGGGTAATTTTGTGAAGGTGTGACAGGAAAAACCGGGATGAACCTTTCTCTTCTTTTTCTCTTCCCTTCCTCTCTTTTTTTTCTTGAAAATGGCGTGGGTTAAATGAGAATGATGCTGAACTTCTCTTATTAAAAATCAGAAGTTATTGGCAAGGAAAAACAAAGGGGAGGAGACTGTTAATGAGGGATTAAATGAGCAGTTACAAGATATTCAAAGGTTAGCTTAATAAGCACCAAAACTCTTCATCCTCCACTCCATAATTGCTGATTTTCTGCCAGCATGATACGCCACACGTGATGTAGCATTTCATCATCCCAAGTCGTTCCATCAACGTTACAAAAACGTTACGCGACAACACCGCATCCAAAACAACTAAATAAATAATGAAACTAATATAACCTTTAAAACAATTAACTAACAACTTAAAATAAATATATATAAATATATCACAACATATAAATATATATACACATTTTCACAACACATTCCAAAATAATCTCAATAATAAATTATTTATTTTTATGAAAAATGTCATTTTAATGTAAACAAACACCAAAAATAAAGGGTGAAAATTACGGGGTGTTACACCTATTATGTATGAAACTCTAGTGGACTTAGACTCCTAAAGTCAATGAAAGTCTAGTGGACCTAGACTCATAAAATAGACAGAATTCTAATGGATTGAGACTCCTAAGGTGTACAGAATTCTAATGGTTTTAGAGTCCTATTATACATGGACTTTCTATGGATTATTCTAAGATGGCAAGAATTCTAACGACCCTAGACTTCTTAGAAGGGTGAACCTAGACAGGGTTAAGACTCCTAACATGGATAAAGTTAGATGAGGTGAAAATCTCTAAATAAAGTGAAACTGGATGAATCTGGACATTTGGGTCAGACAGACTTCTAGTGCAGTTAGAATTCGAGATAGAGAAAAAAAATGAATTTTCGAAGAAAGATATGTGATAGGAAAAAGGTGGAGATAGAATTTTTGAAATAGATAGGAGATTAAAGATGGGATGAAATTTCAAAAAAGATATGATAATGATTTTTGAAAAAAAAAAGATGGGGATGAATTTTCAGAAAAGATGGGAGATAAATTTTTCGAAATAGATAGGAGATTAGGAATTGAAAATATTTTTTTGAGAAGGATTTTCTTTTTTTTTAAGATAAAAAAAAGATGGAGATATTTTTTCGAAGATAGATTTTTGAATGAAGAAAAAAATATTAAGAGAAAGAAAGAAAAGAAAAATCCTAGTTATCCTACAAAAGAGATAGGGGGAAGCATGCAGGTAAGGAAAAGAAAAAGATGCGCTGAACGTGCGAGAAGAGCGCTCGACGCGGAAATCGTGCGTGCAACGCAGTATAGCTGCGCTTAGCGCAATCTGGAAGCGCGGCACGCAATACAGGTACGTCAGGCGCATGCTAAAAGCGTGGCGCGCAACTGCTATTCCTTCTTCGTTTTTCATCACGTTAGTTCGTTCGACAATTTGACTCGAGGACATTGCATAATACAAGCAATTAAAATCACGCACATGTAGAGATGCACAAGTAGAAAAATAATATGCAAAGTTCCAACTTAAAAGTCAAGTTTTACATTCAACTATTGGTCAGTTTTAGGTTAAGGCTGAAAAGGGTCCATGACTAAGAGATTGATCTCACGCTTCATACCCCTGCTTAAAGAGGTGGCCACGTGTAAGACACACTCCAGTCTCAAGTCAGGAACAAGAGAACAATGTCATGGTTGGGTAGGTTTGATTATAACTCAGATCCAACACTATCGCTTTGGAAGCTTTTTGGAAGGACAAAGCGTAAACCCCCCGGGGGTGACCTCATACATAGAACATGTGCTAATGAGGCAAGGTAGATTATCCTTATGGTGGCTGAACAATACACATGCACATGCAAAACAAAATATCATTCTAAGGCATAAAAATAAGAATGAATCGTATTTTTTCAAGTTTCACCCACTCATTTATTAAAAAAAAAATTAAAATCCTCCCTAGTGAAGTCGCCAAATTGTAGGCGTGGATTTTTAATTCCTTTAATGCCTACACGCGGTGTGAGCGCGTTTATTTGACTACCCCATTGTTAAGGTTTTATTCGAAATACATTTTGAAGTCGCCAACAATTCTTTAAAGAAAGAATCATAAACCTAATTGGATATTGAAACGGTAGGGACATCTTAGGGACTTATCCAATGTAGATTTCCCCGTCTTGACTCCATAGATGGTCAGGAACCAAAAAGTGAGTTCGGGGGTGAGGGTACAATATAGTTAGGAACTATATTGCCCATTACTGGCCTCTACTAAATAACGATTCACAACAAATTTTATGCAATAGAACAGTCAAACATTTTAAAGCACCCTAAAATAATTAATCTAGATTGGTTCAGGAAACACATCAAAAGACTAATTATTTAGTGATCCGTTATTATACGATCATTTTACAAGGTTCCTAACAGGTTGTCCAAATTATCTGAATTAATGAGAACAATTCTTTAGGTCTTATTTAGCATAATAACATGTGGATGATAAAAAGGCATGCATGACAATCATAATATTATGAACATTATATACATAAAATATAAGAAAAGCGGTTAGAATTTACAAAGGGACACGTGATGTTATGGTTTTATATAGAGTTTTTCCCCCTACTTATAAGCTAAAAAAGATGTCAATGGTGCTCTTATGAGCCATTTTGTGCTAACTTTCTCCGTCTAGTTGTGGTTTTCTGTTCTGTGTCAAATTGCAGGTTTTAGGGAATTATTTCCCTATTTTCTACTATTATTTGACTGCTACAATGGATTGGAGAGGTTTGATGCTGAGTTTAAAGGTCCCGAGGACACTTTCCGGGACCCTTGCGCAGAGGAAGAATAGAAGACTTGGCATTTGGAGCCAAGAACGAAGGAAAGTGGCCAGGCCCGGTTCCATCGGGCGGTTAGCCCGATCGGGCGACCACGAGGACAACAACCAGTTTAGTTGCGGGCCCGATCGGGCGCTTTTGCCCTGTCGCTATTCGCTGATGAAGCCCGATCGGGCGGTTCGGCCCGATTGCATCGTGGGTGTTTCAGCGCAGTTCTGTGCGAGCTGTTGAGAAGTGGTGGGCCACCCGATTGCATCGGGCGGGTCGGCCCGATTCCATCGGGCATGCTTGGCCCGATCGGACGATTGACCCGACATGCGCATTGAATGATTTTCGGGCTATATTTATAAGATTTTTCCTAGTTGTTTTAGGTTTAGTATAAATAGCAAAATCAGAATATTATTTTGGATCTAGGTTTTTAGTCTTTATTTTTCATAGTTCTCTCTCAAGAACCCTAGTTTACTACTTTTCACTTTGGATTCAAGATCAAACATTTGGATTGCTTGCAAGTTCAATATAGTTCTTTAATTTGGTAATCTTGTTCATTGCTTTCTCCATTATTGATTGCTTTCTCTATTATTGATTGGATTGATTTCTTAGTTATTTGCAATGATTCAAAGTATTACATTGATTTTGTTATTGTTTTCGCAAGCATGAGTGAGTAGTTTTATTTCTAGGATTGTGGGGACCTATGTATGCAATGAGGGATTGATAGATTAGTATAGTTACCTTTTATTTCAATTGTTTCCTGTGATTGAATCGTTCATGCTAGATTTATGAATTAGGCCTGATTTGTATTTCTACTATCGCAATATTGAATCTGCTTCGAGAGGAGAGATTTCATATAGGCTTTCAATCATTAGGCGGAGTGATCCTTGACCATGCGAGAGCGGCTAGGTGATCTTTGAGGGAGGTAATGTTCGAGAGAAATTGCATGTGCCCTAGATAAATTGATTTATTAGGTGGTTGTTATTTGTCCCTGATTTCCCGAATTGTATGCATAGGGATCCATAGTCCTAGTTCTTTATTAATTGATTATTACCTTCGTATTTAGTTCTGTCATTTGCTTAGTTTAGTCACACACCCATTTTCATCTGATTTAGTTAGTATAATATTAGAATTCAGATACAATAGTATAACTTTCTCCCTGTGGATTCGATCCTGACTTCCCTGACTAATTGTTAGTGGATCTTAGGTTATTTTTGATTAGGTGATACGACATTAGCCTGTCAACACGATTATTAATTAAGAATATACATCATGACAAGAAAAGGTTAGTAACTTCAATAAATAAATATAATTATTCCAAGGGTCCTCAGGATTCTACCTATGTGGTTTAGATCGAATAGCGTAGTGACCTTCAGTTGAAGCAATCTTGAAACCAGGAATATAATAGGATCAGGAACAATAATCTATTTGGAAGATTAAAAGTGTTTGAGTGTTTTGTATTCGAAGTGTATTTCGGAGTTTTCGAGAGTATTTCTGTGCGCAAAAATAATAATTCGAAGCCGTATTTGATTAGGGAAATCAGCCGGTATTTATAGGCAAATTAAGGCGTGCGCTCCACGCAAGCCCCGCGCCAGGCGCAATCCTACGTGGCAGGTGCTAGGACACGCGTCGGGCTCAAGTTGGCCTGCCTGACGTGGTCCTTCTAGTTAAAACATTGCACAAGGAAACGCATATTCAAAAAGAGAAAAATTTAACTTGCGTCTCACACAAGACTTGCGCCAGGCGTAGGACTCTATGTGAGTCACAAGTACACGTGTCAGGGGCTCATTGGCGCGCCTGACGTGACTTGGCCAATGAGTTGGACGCACGTGGCGCGCTGAGCGCAGCCGCCGCGTCCGGCGCATATTCCAGAATATTCGTTTTTTATTCTACGCGTGCTTTCAAGATGCCATTGTTATCCCTAGACCAGAGCATGGGTCGGGCCTGTTCACGGGCTCGGCCCGCGTGCTTGGGGAAATGGCGGGCCGGGCCGGGCCCGAGCCCGTGAGTGGCGGGCCGTGCCAGGCCGGGCTTGAAATTTCCAGATTTTGTCCACGGGCTCGTGCCTTCTGCGGGCCTGGCCCGTGTTTTATGTTGTTTTTTTGTATTTTTGACAGTTTCAGGCAAAAAAACAAAGGAAATGAGCGTTCGTGCCGGTGCGGGCCTGAAATAAAATTTCTTGACCGTGACAAACCCGCGGCCCATGTAGCGTACAACGGGTCGGGTCGGGCCTCGAGCGGGCTCGTGCCGGGACGGGCCCAAATCGTACCGGGCCGGGCCGGCCCACGTGCTGGCCGTGCCCATGCCCACCTCTAGTTATCTCTAAAAATCCAGAGATCGAATTTTCCGGATTAAAAATCTGATTTATGGGTAAAAGATAATAATAAAAGCTTTTAAATAATTATTTATTAAAACAATAAATATTAAGAAAATATTTATTGAAACAATAAATATTAAGAGAATATTTATTAAAACGATGAATATTAAGTTGGGCTTTTAAAATGGACTTAAAAAACAATTCACGGGTTGAACTTACAATTTATCATCATAAATGATTAATTGGGCTTTTAATATTATTTTAAAACACATATTGCCTGGTTATTCGGACTACTCCTCCATTGGGCCATGCCAATAAAAGACCACGGTATATTTCATCATTGAACCCTTAAATGGGGAGACACGATTATGTGTCTACAGCTATTATTCGAAGAACCCGTCGAAATAGGCAACCTCCACATGAGGTGCTCGACAAAACAGCGAAAAACCCGCGAAGGGCACCCCTCCAATCTGAGAGGAATGGACACGTCCTCGAAGAGATCGGACCTCGCGAAGCTGCAAGTGCCGTTAACGAACAAGGACCTCGAAGGCAGGTAATCCTGCCTCGAATTGAGCCTGCCTGTTACGAGGAACCAAGCCCCAACCCAGTCACTCAACAAGTTCTCCATAAGCTAGCTGACCAATTCAACGACACGCTCGAAAGAAGCCTCCGGGCCCTTGCATTCAATCTTTAAGAACAGGGGCGAAGGGACGTCGAATAGGCCTCCTATCCCCCTTGTAGCCTCCTGCGTGGTCCAAACCCGGGTCAGAATGGTCAAGCACTCCTTGATACTCATCCTCCAGCTCCCCAGCCTGAAATTTGATCCCCGTAACTTTAAACTCGAGCTCTCCAACCTGAAAGTCGAGTACCACAGACCTCAGCTCTACCCCCATCTGCATGGGGGGATGCTCGTCATATCATCAATGAGCGAGAGGGATACACGAGATGCCAGAAAAGTACTGAATGAGCGTAGAGCTCAGTCAAGGAGGGAAGAAGAGCAGGCACCCGACCCTAACCGAGGACGGGACAGCCACTGAAATCATGAACGATACAATCAAGAATACGAAGAATGGGAATCAAGCACATCTAAACCGAGCGAGCGCTCCAATCCTTACTTCGACAACCTTGGTTTCATCACCCCATTCAGCGAGGAAATCATGCGAACCCCTAATCCGCAAAAGGTGAAAGTCCCCCCGATCGAACATTATGGAGGGACTACTGATCCTATCGACCATCTCGCGGCTTTCAAGGCGTAGATGAGCGTCCAAACAGGGAGTGAAGTGACATGGTATAAGTTTTTCCCAACGACAATGAAAGGGCTCGCCCTGACGTGGTTCACCGAACTCCCCTCTGGGAGCATCTCAGATTTCGCTTCTCTCGAAGCAGCCTTCAAACTGAACTTAATAGTCGCAAACGGCATCGAAAGACAAGCATCCACTTAATGTCCGTGAGACAGCAGAAAAATGAAAGTTTGGCAGATTATATTAAGAAATTCAACGAGGATTCTCTCAAAGTGTCGGACCTCTAGGATAGTGTGGCCTTCACTGCCTTGATGTCAGGGCTATGGCCCTCACGCAGGTTCAAGATGAAGCTTGTAGAGAGTGAAGCATCTACTTTCTCCGAATCCATGGGTCTCGCGCAAACTTTTATACAAGCGTCCGACATCTGCAAAGCTCCTCATGAAGAGCCACATAAGAGAAAGAATGACCATACCGCTCGAGTAGAAGCTCACAGGGACATATCTCGAAGGGACCGAGATAAGAGACCTCGAACAAATGACAACGAGTACCACCCACGATATAATACCAATATAAGAGAGATTTACCTCGACATCAAGAAGAAAGCCATCCTTCTGAATCCCGATCCCTTTAAGATGTCCATAAGTGGGAGAGACAAAAAGTGGTGGTGGGAATATCAGCACGACTGGTGGCACACCACTCGCGACTGTCAAGAGCTTAAGAGAGCTTCGGACAAATTGGCTCACAAAAGAAAGTTGAACAAATACTTGAAAAAACCCAATAGAAAAGAAGAAAGAGCCTCGCAGGGAACGAGACACGAGAAGCGACAAGATAGAAGGGTATATCAGAGATATAGCTGGAGGATACGCTTCGGGGGGCCTAATCGGCCACTCTGGAAAGAAACACCTCTACACCCTGAAATACGGGTCAGCAAACATAACCTCCTTTGCGGTATGCCCTACGAAGATGTTCAAAGATAGTCATCGACCCATCCAAACCCCCCACGACAACCCCTCGTCGTCGAGCTCAAACTAGCCCATCGATAACTGCAGCTCTACGAACATCATTATGGACTGCCCTCGAAAGCCAAAATATAAGGATAGTGATCTCGTCCCCATCAACCATCCGTTAGTTGGATTCGGCAAACAATATGTGCACCCCCTGAGTTCGGTGAAGTTGCCCATCCGAATGGGGGAAAAAGGAAAAGAAGCATCCCCGTCGATTTTCTGATCGTCGACATGCCATATAATGTCATCATCGGCCTACTAACACTCAACAAGGTCAAGGCAGCTATATCCACCTATCAGATACTACTCCAATTAGAGGCAGACGAAGAGAGCGTCGCTCAGCTTTTCGGCGACCAGAGGTCCGCCCGAGAATGCTATGTGAACAGCTTGAAGAGCCACTGCGAAGGAACCTCGAACAAAAGAAAGCAAACGGAGCTTGAAGAGCCTCTCCCTGTTCTAGGGCTTTACGTGGCCGAGAAAATCCGAAGCGGTAAGGAAAGGCCTCGCCCAGTTGAGGGGGACGAAGAAGTATGCATCGACTAAGAGAAAGGTCGAACAGTTCGAATTGGCAAGCAAGTTCCAGACAACATCAGATCTGAGATTGTGTCTATTATAAAGGAGTTCAAGGATGTGTTCGCTTATACCGGTGATGAAATGCACGACATCGACCCCAGTATAATGGTGCATCGCCTCAACATCAAATAGGACCGTTGCCCGGTGAAGTAGAACCTGCGACACCAGGGGGTCCAAAGGAGCCAAGTTGGCTGAAGAAGTGAAAAAGTTACTCGAAGCGGGTTTCATAAGAGAATGTACGTATACTGAAGGGTTGACTAACGTGGTATTGGTTCGGAAAGCCACAGGGACATGAAGAATGTGCATCGACTTCACAGACCTCAACAAGGCCAATCAAAAAGACGACTTCCATCTACCCAAGACTGACAAACTGGCCAATTCGACGGCGGGACATGCTCTCTTCAGCTTTATGGACGCGAACGCAGGATATCACCGGATCCCTATGACCAAAGAAGACTAAGTCCATACCGCCTTTACATCCAACTCTTGGGTCTACTAATATAAGGTCATACCGTTCGGTTTAAAGAACTTCGGAGCCACTTATCATCGCTTCATTAACAAAATGTTCCAAAAATAGTTTGGGAGAAATGTTGAGGTATATGTCGACGACATGATAGCAAAAGGCAAACAAGAACAGGACCAGCGCTTTTGACCTGAGAGAAACCTTATCCACCTTACGTGCACACAATATGAAGTTGAACCCGAAGAAGTGCGTCATCGGAGTCCGAGGGGGAAAGTGCCTCGATTTTTTGGTGGACGAGAGGGGCGTCGACGCCAATCCTGACAAGGTACGAGCCATCATCGATGTGAAGAGTTCTCGAACTGTCAAGGAAGTAGAGCACCTAACCGGCTGCATGTCAGCTCTCGGGCGATTTCTCTTAAAGTCCGCCGATAAAAGTCTGCATTTCGTCAAAACACTGAAACAGTCCACATTTCAATGTGACAAGGAGGTCGAGGATGCCTTTCAATGGCTAAAAGAGCATTTACTAGCCTTTCAAAACTCGTATCTCCCTTTCCGGGAGAAACACTGTTTGTTTACTTGGCCGTATCCTATAACGCACTCAGTGCAGTCCTTGTCGCTAAAAGAGAAAAAAATCAACATTCAGTCTAATGCGTAAGCCATACCTTTAGAGGCGCAGAAGCAAAATACCCTCCCATCGAAAAGATGATCTTCGCACTAGTTATGGCAACAAGAAAACTCAATCCATATTTTCAAGCTCACCCAGCCAAAGTCTTGATTAGCCAACCCCTTTGAAAAGCACTTGAGGGGAATAATCGGTCAAGCATTGTTAATGGGTAAATCAACTGTCTGATTTCGGCATCGAGTTTGAACCCCATCGAGCTATTAAGGCCAAGTCCTTAGCAGACTTCATTGATGAATGTACATCTAGGCCCGAGCAACGCGAAAGAGATTCATGGGAACTTTTTGTCGACGGATTGTCGTCGAAAGTTGGGTGTGGATCTGGCTTACTAATCATCGACCCCCAAAAGGGTCGAACTGAGTACGCCATCAAATTTGACTTCTCCGCCTCGAACAACAAGGCTGAGTATGAAGCACTGCCACTTGGTATACAGTTATGCAATTTTGTGGGGCGCAGAATCTTAATGCCCACTCACACTCACAGCACATTATAGGGCAAGTGACGGGAGAAATCGAGGCCAAGGAAGATAGTATGATAATTTACTTGAAGAATATAAAAGAGGATGTCCTGACCATGACAAGCTTTAGCATAACCCACATCCCTCGATTTGAAAACCAGTAGGTGGACGCCTTGTCCAGGCTTACCAGCTTGGCAGAGCACTTGTCCCCTTGGGCGATAATGTCGGAAGTGCTCATGTCACCCATCATTAATAGGGGCATTGCAACTTTAGACAGGATTTCCATCTGGATGGATAAGATAAGAATGATTTGGACGCTGAGAAGATAAGAAAGCAAGATCGATGGTTCATATACCACGATAATTAGTTGTACAAGAAATCCTTCACCCATCCACTGCTTCAATGCTTGACCCCCTAAGAAGAGGACTATGTACAGAGAGAAATCCATCACGGGGATTGCGGCAGCCATCAGGTGGCAAGTACTATTGTAACTAAAGCTCTTCGAGCAAGATATTATTAGCCTACACTTAAGGCGGATTCCTCGAGCCTAGTCCAAAAATGTAGAGAGTGCCAAATGCACACCAATCTGCCTCACAAGGCCGCCAGTCCTCTCACCACCATTGAAGCAGTATTGCCTTTCGACCTATGGGGCATGGATATGCTGTGACCATTCCCTCCAGCCTCCATGCAACTAATATTTCTGTTGGTGGCCATCGACTACTTTACCAAGTGGGTCGAAGCTAAGCCCAATGCGCTCAAGCACTATTGCCTTTCGAACTATGGGCCATGGATTGCGCTTAGCGCAACGCTGTGCACGGGACACATGGCCTTTGCGTGCCGCGCAATCTTTTGTGCAACGTGCAGCTTTCTATCTTATCTTTTTTTTTTTAAGTTTTCCTATAAAATAGGCCAACGTTTTCCGGACTTTAAAATAGACTTTTACACACGAATAATTACGATCTCTGAAGGCATAAAACACTCTCATACTCTCATACTTTCCTACACAAATACATAAACACATACTCATACTTTGTTCGATTTTCACAAGTTTTCATTGAAGGCTTCACGATTGCTCCTCCCGAAGGTTGTTATTCTCTCAGACCCAAGCTACATTGGTGTATTTCTTAGGGTCCTTAATCTTTCCTTTCTTATTTATTTTATTAAAGTTACTAACAATGTTTTTAGATCTTTCCTATTTAACATATCTATCAACAAAAACTATCATTAATGTCAAGATGTTCCTTTATTTCCTTTAGCATCATCCTGTTCTTCCCTCTTTCGGCCCTCCTCATACGTCATAATTCATAACCCCATTTTCCACCCCAACTCAAAACCGAACATCGCCAGCGACGCTTGATACCCTATATTTATTGAGGGTGAATTGCTAGTATAGGATGACTTCAACTTCATGAAAAGCAGCCCAAGAAATGGTGAAGCCATGCATAAATCATAAATGGAGCGAAGATAGGTGAAATGGATTTTGTTTGTGGGTCTGTTGAGTGTTGACTTAATTTCTCGGTGAAATTCTTCCATGAATTTGGAAATGAAAATTGAAGTGGATGTTGGAGATTATGGGATATGGAGTTAAATTCCAACGAGAGAGAAAAAATGGAATTTCGTGATGAGAATTAGGACTGGATTTTCTTAAAAGTAAAGGAAGATGAAATGCATAAGATTTTTCAAATGTTCACCGGAAAAACATAACCATGGTTAATTAAATGTTAACTAAGTGTATGTTTTCCTGAACTTATTAAAATAAGTTTCACCAAAATATGTTAAGTTCAACAAAAATAAGTTCGAAAAAAAAAAAAAAAAAAAAAACCATACATAAGTTCAATAATTGTTTGAGAAAATAAATAAGTTCAATAATTGACAATACATAAAAAAAAATCAATAATTGACAATACATAAAAAAAAATTGTACTTAACAAAAATAAGTTAATTTCAGCAATTTCATCAAAAATAAGTTCAACAATTTATGTCAAAAATAAGTTCAGCAAAAATAAGTTACGTCCAACCAAAAATAAGTTGAGTAGAACAAAGTCTAAGCTAACAAATTTGTTTATCATCAAAACCTATCATTAGTGTCATGGTGTAGCCAAAATAAATAAAGAATAAAAGGTTGACATTCATAATAAATTAATTGTTTATTGTTTTTTAAATTTATCTAGGGAGTATGTGCATCCATCTATCTTCGCATCCGCAATAGGCCAATAGCAACCACAAAATGCACCTACCACTGCGATATGCCGATATAGATGCCGTCATCCTAGCTTCCCTATATCCCACATGCAACTTTGTGATTTGGTGCAACATTGCGAATGATGAGGTAGAGGAGAGTTGATTAACACTAAGGGAGGAAAACAGATTACCTTGTCCTTGTTCCTCCGAGGTGCAAGTTAGGAACCCTAGTTACAAATACTATAAATGTGCCAAAATAAATCTAAGAGTTTACTTAACTCATTTGTCAATGCACAACTTTAACAAATTCACAACAGGGGTCTCAATTTTGGGTGATAATTTTTAAAAGGTCTGAACTATTGATTAACCTGTATAAGTCCCAACTTTAGGGGGTCTTAACCTTTAGTGGGCCTTAGTGACTTGAAACTGGCTTAATAGATCATAACTTGTAAAACTTGGGTCACACCAGAAGGATTAATTGAGGGAGAGAAGTAGGAACTAGGTGAGATTTTAAAAAAAATCGTCAGTTTTAAGTCATTGGGGCCCGTTGAAAGTTAAGACCCCCTAAAGTAGGGACCTACACAGGTTAATCAATAGTTCAAACCTTTTAAAAATTATCACCGAAAGTTCAGACCCCTATTGTCAATTTTTCCAAAATTTTATATAGAGAAAAGGGATTTATGTGCCTCACTTTAACCTTATTTTATGATAACAAAATATATACTTCGTCCGTTTCTAAATAAGTGCAAATTTTCCATTTTAGGAAATGTCATAATAGGTACTACAAGAAAATAGGTTTTGGGCAACGAATATTTTCGTTGCCCAATGGGACAATTTTGTTGCACAAAAGTTTGGGCGACGAAATTTGCACTCCCCAAATTCGTCGCTTTAGGTTCGACGCCCATTGTATTTGGGGCGTCGAAAATTGTAATCGTCGCACAAACCACATCTTGGGCGTCAAGTTATATGCGTTGCCCATAATGGTCGTTTGTGCTACGAGCCTCGTATCCGTTACACATTTATGGGGACAATTGGGCAACGAGTTTCTTAAATTGTTGCCCATACTTCACTGAGTTTGGGCAACAACACCATAACTTTCGTCGCCAATATTATTGAACTTTGTGCAACAATTACTTTTTTTTGTCGCCCATTATGTCTTGTAGGCTTACATGCATCATGTCTTGGGCAACACCAGTTTCGTCGCCCAAAATACTTTAGGCTACGAATTGTTGTACATAATTTTCAATCTCGTGCTAAATTGAAAAAACAATGTGCGATCCCTAAGCGGAATTTCATGAATCAAATTCATAAGCACTTAAAACAGGATCTCATGCATATACATTCAAGGATCACATAATAGTTAGGAATTTACCTTTGAAGCGTGAATTCCACAAAGCTTGAATAACCCGGATAAAGAACCTCAATTGTGATTCCTCTACTTGGTCCACCAACCCGGATCAACACTCCACCAATGCTAGTTGGAAAGAAGAAATTCTTCTTCTACTTTAATGGAGTTTTTGTGACTTTAGGAAAGAATATGAGAGAGAAGAATAATGAGAGATATCTTGTGTCTTTCCTTATTGCCTAACCAAATATATAAATACATTTAGGTTAGAAGGAGAATCACTTCTCCTCTCCCTTCTTCTTGGCGGGCCACCCTAGGGCCCCTTACGGGCTCTAGGTTTCTTTTGTTGATCCAAGTATTTTGTTTGACCTAATAGGATCCATTATATTGGGGTTTGGGTTTATAATTTCCTAACCCAAAGTTCTATAGCATTCTCTAGCAAGACGTATAGACGACCCAATAGAACGAATTTATTATCTCTATAATACGATCCATAATATAATTAGTAATTGCATTTAAGTCGAGGACATAAATCCTTCAAAATGGAGGGTTAATTACCTAAAGTTTGACTTTTGTGGGATTTTGACGACAATGTAGGCATTTTGATAACAAGTGTCATAA
Source organism: Beta lomatogona (assembly GCA_947646795.1). Taxonomy (NCBI): domain Eukaryota; kingdom Viridiplantae; phylum Streptophyta; class Magnoliopsida; order Caryophyllales; family Amaranthaceae; genus Beta; species Beta lomatogona. The sequence goes on along the minus strand of CANSNZ010000605.1, from coordinate 147,409 downwards.
AGTGGGCTATCTCAAAATAATATTTAAAAGGCATTTTTTAACAGAATTTGTATTAACTAAGGAGCGTTGTAATTTTTTAACTGAATATTCTAATAGTAACGTACTATATTTCTCATGCAATGTAGGGATTTGGTTTTGAATTTGAATAAATAACCTGATAATATTATACAGTATACATTCAGTATAGCTTTTGCTACCTAATTCCATAATTGAAATTTTTATACCATTGAACAGTGCTCAAATAAGATCCATTAATCATTATGAAGTACTATATGGTCATACCACCAGTAAAAACATGTTTTAAAATTAGTAACAATATACTACCTTCGTTCCTAATTAATAGTTACACCTACACTTTTCATGCATACCGATGCAATACTTTGAGCCTTTATATCTCTAATTTTGTATTGTTAAAAAAATATAAAAAGTTGATATTCTAAAAGTACATATCGAGACGAATCAAACAAGACCCACATGACTACATGTTCTCTTACCCATAAATCACAAATGATAGTCAAAGTGAAATTTGTGAATAGTGTCAAAAGTCAAAGTGTAACAATTATTTAGGAACGGAGGTAGCATGATTAATATTTATTTTAACCCGTGCGTAATAAAGATATTGGAAGAAGAGTATGACTTCGGTATGCTTCCTCCATTTCTTTTTAGATGTTACACTTTCTATTTTAGGATGTTTCAAATTAGATGTTATACCTCCATTTTGGGTAATAACTTCTCTCTATCTCTCTCCTATCACACGGGACCCTTTTGTTTTCTTTCTCTCCATCTCTCTCCTCTACAAAAATTGCCTAGGAGTCCATGATTTTAAAAGTGTAACATCTAAATTGAAACGGAGGAAGTAATAAGAAGTACTTCATGAATTACAACAGAAAAATAGTTTTAGATAATTAAAATAGATACGGTAGGATAAGTGAAAAATAGAGCGTAATTTTCAGTAAACTACTTCAGAAATCAATAATAATTAAATAGTCTAACTTTGCTACATACTTCAAAAAATTTATATCCTTTCACATGATTGAAGAGTAAACCTCAAGATTTGATTTTTATAATATTTACATAAATTAAGAATAAAATTATATTACTATAATATAATCGTGATTTACTTAATTCCTTTATACAACATTAAACACGTATTCCTTCCATATTTTAAAGATCTCTCTACTTTCCATTTAAATTCGTTATTGTTACTTTATTCCCTATTTAGTTAAGTTTTTTTTTTAATACACACTATCTTACCCTACTTGTTGGATCCATTAATTTTAGGGAAATTTCCAATGGTGACCTCGAAATTTTCGAGTTTCCCATTAGTGACCCTCAGGTTTTTTTTATTCCCATTGGTGACCCTCAATTATTGTTTAAGTTCCAAATGTGACCTTATAAAGCAAAAAACCGCTAATTCTATTAACTTTCCTTCGAACTAATATCTTGGCACACAAACCAAGGTGCTTTCGGTCATTTTTTGAATGTGATCCTTAAGGATCAAAATGACACTCAATTCCTTAGCTGGCCAATTTTTAGGCATGAAAATCAATTTAGACTTTAAATTTGACCCTTAAGGGCTAAAATGTTCCCTAAAACTTTAACCGAGCAATATTTGCAGCATGGAAACCTAGACAATTTTCAAGCACGCAAAATAAGATATTTATTCTAATGAAAAGTTAACGAAACTAACAGTTTTTTTACTATATAATGTCACATTTAGGAATAAAATAATAATTAAATGTTACCTGTGGGAATAAAAAAACTTAGGGCCACCAATGAAAAACTCCGAAAGTTCGAGGTCATCATTTGGAATTTCCCTTAATTTTATATTTTTAAATAAAATGCTCCTTGATTTTTCCCAATTCTAATTAAGAAGAACAAAAGAAACAAAGAGTAATAAATGTGGGAAGAAGACGTCGAGCAATTGAAGTTTTCCATTTCTTTTGCCGGGGGTCATGGGTTGGGCCATATAGTAAAGTTTAGGGACAAGTTGTCACAAGAAATAAAGTACTTATTGTTGTTCCACTGCCAAAAGTATGAAAAATTAATAGATAAAAAAGACAAGACGATAAGAAAATCCAAGTTGAAAGATTCAAAAGTTTCGGGTCTGAGATGCCGACAGACCAAGGGTATATTTTCATATTATCTTAACGACGTGGTAGCTTCACCTCCTTATGTAAATCATACCTACATTTTCGTCTTTACTTTCCATGCATTCAGATCCATCGAACACAACTACACAAGGAAATGAATGCGCAAATTATTCAGACAACCCAATTGTCCCATAGCTAGACAATACTAAAGAAAGTAACGCTTATGAAATCATAGTACATCCTCCGTTCCAAAATAAGTGAAACACTTCTCTCATTTATGTGAGAGCTTTTTGAGACAAGTGTTTCACTTATTTTGGAACGGATGAAGTATATAATTTGTATAAAAAATGAGTAGCATGTGATGGCCTAAAGGTATTGGCATCATCTCTTACCTCAAAATTTATGGGATCGAGTCTCATCCCTTGTAAGAAGGATCTCTGAAATTCACTCTTGTTACAAGGACTTCAACTTACCTATTTTTAAAAAAATGTATGAAAAATGCCCTGCTTATTATCCTAGTATTAAATCTCGTTCCAAAACATGTGGTTTTCCTCAAAAACATTTGTTCTCAGTCAATACTACATCTAATGCGGTAATACAAATTAATGAAGAATAATACATGCTTGTGGACAAATTCTCATTACCATAGACATTGACATGGGGTTTTTCTCCCTATAAATAGTCAAAAGTCATTACTGTTTGGGCCTAATAAGTCATTGCCCCCCCCCAACCGGGTGTGAAATTACTATATTACCCTTAAGGGCCTGTAAAGCCAGCTCTCTGAAGGGCCAGTCTAGCTAACTTCCGAGCTTGACCTGGCACCCTTACGTCAGCCTGGAGTCACCTTCCCCAATTCCTATAAATAGGAATTGAATCACGATTTACGATGGCAATGAATAGTTCACCTACTAACTCTCTCTAGCTTTTATCTTTCTAAACCTCATATCCTAATACTGACTTGAGCGTCGGAGGGGCGATTCGGGAATTACCCCTGGGGTAATCTAATCCTTGTTTTTGCAAGTCTTGCGGCCCCTCTTTGGACAATGGGAATTCTTACAAAACAAACTCCTATTGAACTTGTAACTAGATCCACCACACTTGAAGTTTTGTACCTGAAACAGGTTGTAGTCATCTGTGGGGACCGAACATCAAAAAAGCAATGGCTATTGTAGGCGTGGATTTTTAATTCCTTTAATGCCTACACGCGGTGTGAACGCGTTTATTTGACTACCCCATTGTCAAGGTTTTATTTGAAATACATTTTGAAGTCACCAACAATTCTTTAAAGGAAGAATCATAAACCTAATTGGATATTGAAATGGTAGGGACATTTTAGGGACTTATCCAATGTAGATTTCCCCGTCTTGACTCCATAGATGGTCAGGAACCAAAAAGTGAGTTCGGGGGTAAGGGTACAATATAGTCAGGAACTATATTGCCCATTACTGGCCTCCACTAAATAACGATTCACAGCAGATTTTATGCAATAGAACAATCAAACAACATTTTAAAGCACCCTAAAATAATTAATCTAGATTGGTTCAGGAAACACATAAAAAGACTAATTATTTAGTGATCAGTTATTATACAATCATTTTACAAGGTTCCTAACAGGTTGTCCAAATTATCTGAATTAATGAGAACAATTCTTTAGGTCTTATTTAGCATAATGACATGTGGGTGATAAAAAGGCATGCAAGACAATCATAATATCATGAACATTATATACAGAGAATATAAGAAAAGAGGTTAGAATTTACAAAGGGACGCGATTATTAATTAAGAATCTACATCATAATTGATAGAAACAGGAGATTTTTCTAGAGATAGAAACTCTGTCTTCTCTCTAGGAATCCAATGGAATAGTAACCTTGATTCATTTTCGCTTAATTTATTCTCAGTACATGAAATTTTTCATGTATTGTTGCCATGGCAAGGAAATCTAGTGTAAATTCTCAAGGAAGCAAGAATGATAAGGGAAATGAGAAGGCTAGAGGACCTTCATCTGATTCACAAGCGTTGAGAACTCGATCAATGGAGGAAATCTTAGGCATTGAGGCATTGGATTTTGGATTAGGGATTGGTCAATCGATGAAAACATCGTTACAGGAGCTCATGGCAGGATCTGAAATATGTCATACCTTCAATGAATGGCTTCAATCCATTTATGGAGTGCTGAAGCTGTTAGAACACAATCTATTCGAGGAAATGCTGCTGAGAAAGGTAATCAATTTGTTCCTATTTTACAGCAGTTTGAGGATGATTTGGAGATGGATAATGATAATGATGAGCTTATTGATGAACCTGAGGTTGAGAAATTAGATGATATAAGTGTGAATCATGGTAATCAGACTGAAGCTGTTTCTATTGAGATGGAGGACAAGAGATAGATTTATGGAACTCGTCCATTATTTGTTATGTGGTTGGAGCCAATCCACTTATTCAAGTGATGTAAGGTTACTTGCGTAGAGTATTGAAATCATTCAATGTTGATAAGGTGGCAATGGTGAAGAAAGGAATGTTTCTGGTTCGTTTTAATGCTATGGATTCCAGGGATAGAGTCTTAGAGGGACATTACTTCCTTGATAGAAAACCTGTGATAATGAAGCCATGACATCCAGAAATGGATTTTGAACGAGAAGCCTTGAAAACCATTCCTGTGTGGTACAATTGAGATTGAATTTGAGATATTGGGATGAGAAATCACTTCATAAAATTGTATCTCAACTAGGTGATCCGATTAAACGTGATGAGGCAACAAAGAACAAGGAAAAATTGCAATATGCTCGTGTTTTAATAGAGATAAATATTGATCAGAATTTGCCTAATAGTATCAATTTCTGGAATGAGCATGGTTGTTTGACTAAGGTACATGTTCTGTTTGAATGGGAACCAATAAGGTGTCAAAATTGCAAGAATTTTGGTCATGTTGAGCAGGAATGTAGATTGAAATTTAGTGGCGGGCCGTGCCAGGCCGGGCTTGAAATTTCCAGATTTTGTCCACTGGCTCGTGCCTTCTGCGGGCCTGGCCCGTGTTTTATGTTGTTTTTTTGTATTTTTGACAGTTTCAGGCTAAAAAACAAAGGAAATGAGCGTTCGGCCCGCGGGCTCGTGCCGGTGCGGGCTTGAAATAAAATTTCTTGACCGTGACAAACCCGCGGCCCATGTAGCGTACAACGGGTCGGGTCGGGCCTCGAGCGGGCTCGTGCCGGGACGGGCCCAAATCGTACCGGGCCGGGCCGGCCCGCGTGCTGGCCGTGCCCATGCCCACCTCTAGTTATCTCTAAAAATCCGGAGATTGAATTTTCCGGATTAAAAATCTGATTTATGGGTAAAAGATAATAATAAAAGCTTTTAAATAATTATTTATTAAAACAATAAATATTAAGAAAATATTTATTGAAACAATAAATATTAAGAGAATATTTATTAAAACGATGAATATTAAGTTGGGCTTTTAAAATGGACTTAAAAAACAATTCACGGGTTGAACTTACAATTTATCATCATAAATGATTAATTGGGCTTTTAATATTATTTTAAAACACATATTGCCTGGTTATTCGGACTACTCCTCCATTGGGCCATGCCAATAAAAGACCACGGTATATTTCATCATTGAACCCTTAAATGGGGAGACACGATTATGTGTCTACAGCTATTATTCGAAGAACCCGTCGAAATAGGCAACCTCCACATGAGGTGCTCGACAAAACAGCGAAAAACCCGCGAAGGGCACCCCTCCAATCTGAGAGGAATGGACACGTCCTCGAAGAGATCGGACCTCGCGAAGCTGCAAGTGCCGTTAACGAACAAGGACCTCGAAGGCAGGTAATCCTGCCTCGAATTGAGCCTGCCTGTTACGAGGAACCAAGCCCCAACCCAGTCACTCAACAAGTTCTCCATAAGCTAGCTGACCAATTCAACGACACGCTCGAAAGAAGCCTCCGGGCCCTTGCATTCAATCTTTAAGAACAGGGGCGAAGGGACGTCGAATAGGCCTCCTATCCCCCTTGTAGCCTCCTGCGTGGTACAAACCCGGGTCAGAATGGTCAAGCACTCCTTGATACTCATCCTCCAGCTCCCCAGCCTGAAATTTGATCCCCATAACTTTACACTCGAGCTCTCCAACCTGAAAGTCGAGTACCACAGACCTCGGCTCTACCCCCATCTCGCATGGGGGGATGCTCGTCATATCATCAATGAGCGAGAGGGATACACGAGATGCCAGAAAAGTACTGAATGAGCGTAGAGCTCAGTCAAGGAGGGAAGAAGAGCAGGCACCCGACCCTAACCGAGGACGGGACAGCCACTGAAATCATGAACGATACAATCAAGAATACGAAGAATGGGAATCAAGCACATCTAAACCGAGCGAGCGCTCCAATCCTTACTTCGACAACCTTGGTTTCATCACCCCATTCAGCGAGGAAATCATGCGAACCCCTAATCCGCAAAAGGTGAAAGTCCCCCGATCGAACATTATGGAGGGACTATCGATCCTATCGACCATCTCGCGGCTTTCAAGGCGTAGATGAGCGTCCAAACAGGGAGTGAAGTGACATGGTATAAGTTTTTCCCAACGACAATGAAAGGGCTCGCCCTGACGTGGTTCACCGAACTCCCCTCTGGGAGCATCTCAGATTTCGCTTCTCTCGAAGCAGCCTTCAAAATGAACTTAATAGTCGCAAACGGCATCGAAAGACAAGCATCCACTTAATGTCCGTGAGACAGCAGAAAAATGAAAGTTTGGCAGATTATATTAAGAAATTCAACGAGGATTCTCTCAAAGTGTCGGACCTCTAGGATAGTGTGGCCTTCACTGCCTTGATGTCAGGGCTATGGCCCTCACGCAGGTTCAAGATGAAGCTTGTAGAGAGTGAAGCATCTACTTTCTCCGAATCCATGGGTCTCGCGCAAACTTTTATACAAGCGTCCGACATCTGCAAAGCTCCTCATGAAGAGCCACATAAGAGAAAGAATGACCATACCGCTCGAGTAGAAGCTCACGGGGACATATCTCGAAGGGGACCGAGATAAGAGACCTCGAACAAATGACAACGAGTACCACCCACGATATAATACCAATATAAGAGAGATTTACCTCGACATCAAGAAGAAAGCCATCCTTCTGAATCCCGATCCCTTTAAGATGTCCATAAGTGGGAGAGACAAAAAGTGGTGGTGGGAATATCAGCACGACTGGTGGCACACCACTCGCGACTGTCAAGAGCTTAAGAGAGCTTCGGACAAATTGGCTCACAAAAGAAAGTTGAACAAATACTTGAAAAAACCCAATAGAAAAGAAGAAAGAGCCTCGCAGGGAAAGAGACACGAGAAGCGACAAGATAGAAGGGTATATCAGAGATATAGCTGGAGGATACGCTTCGGGGGGCCTAATCAGCCACTCTGGAAAGAAACACCTCTACACCCTGAAATACGGGTCAGCAAACATAACCTCCTTTGCGGTATGCCCTACGAAGATGTTCAAAGATAGTCATCGACCCATCCAAACCCCCCACGACAACCCCTCGTCGTCGAGCTCAAACTAGCCCATCGATAACTGCAGCTCTACGAACATCATTATGGACTGCCCTCGAAAGCCAAAATATAAGGATAGTGATCTCGTCCCCGTCAACCATCCGTTAGTTGGATTCGGCAAACAATATGTGCACCCCCTGAATTCGGTGAAGTTGCCCATCCGAATGGGGGAAAAAGGAAAAGAAGCATCCCCGTCGATTTTCTGATCGTCGGCATGCCATATAATGTCATCATCGGCCTACTAACACTCAACAAGGTCAAGGCAGCTATATCCACCTATCAGATACTACTCCAATTAGAGGCAGACGAAGAGAGCGTCGCTCAGCTTTTCGGCGACCAGAGGTCCGCCCGAGAATGCTATGTGAACAGCTTGAAGAGCCACTGCGAAGGAACCTCGAACAAAAGAAAGCAAACGGAGCTTGAAGAGCCTCTCCCTGTTCTAGGGCTTTACGTGGCCGAGAAAATCCGAAGCGGTAAGGAAAGGCCTCGCCCAGTTGAGGGGGACGAAGAAGTATGCATCGACTAAGAGAAAGGTCGAACAGTTCGAATTGGCAAGCAAGTTCCAGACAACATCAGATCTGAGATTGTGTCTATTATAAAGGAGTTCAAGGATGTGTTCGCTTATACCGTTGATGAAATGCACGACATCGACCCCAGTATAATGGTGCATCGCCTCAACATCAAATAGGACCGTTGCCCGGTGAAGTAGAAGCTGCGACACCAGGGGGTCCAAAGGAGCCAAGTTGGCTGAAGAAGTGAAAAAGTTACTCGAAGCGGGTTTCATAAGAGAATGTACGTATACTGAAGGGTTGACTAACGTGGTATTGGTTCGGAAAGCCACAGGGACATGAAGAATGTGCATCGACTTCACAGACCTCAACAAGGCCAATCAAAAAGACGACTTCCATCTACCCAAGACTGACAAACTGGCCAATTCGACGGCGGGACATGCTCTCTTCGGCTTTATGGACGCGAACGCAGGATATCACCGGATCCCTATGACCAAAGAAGACTAAGTCCATACCGCCTTTACATCCAACTCTTGGGTCTACTAATATAAGGTCATACCGTTCGGTTTAAAGAACTTCGGAGCCACTTATCATCACTTCATTAACAAAATGTTCCAAAAATAGTTTGGGAGAAATGTTGAGGTATATGTCGACGACATGATAGCAAAAGGCAAACAAGAACAGGACCAGCGCTTTTGACCTGAGAGAAACCTTATCCACCTTACGTGCACACAATATGAAGTTGAACCCGAAGAAGTGCGTCATCGGAGTCCGAGGGGGAAAGTGCCTCGATTTTTTGGTGGACGAGAGGGGCATCGACGCCAATCCTGACAAGGTACGAGCCATCATCGATGTGAAGAGTTCTCGAACTGTCAAGGAAGTAGAGCACCTAACCGGCTGCATGGCAGCTCTCGGGCGATTTCTCTTAAAGTCCGCCGATAAAAGTCTGCATTTCGTCAAAACACTGAAACAGTCCACATTTCAATGTGACAAGGAGGTCGAGGATGCCTTTCAATGGCTAAAAGAGCATTTACTAGCCTTTCAAAACTCGTATCTCCCTTTCCGGGAGAAACACTGTTTGTTTACTTGGCCGTATCCTATAACGCACTCAGTGCAGTCCTTGTCGCTAAAAGAGAAAAAAATCAACATTCAGTCTAATTCGTAAGCCATACCTTTAGAGGCGCAGAAGCAAAATACCCTCCCATCGAAAAGATGATCTTCGCACTAGTTATGGCAACAAGAAAACTCAATCCATATTTTCAAGCTCACCCAGCCAAAGTCTTGATTAGCCAACCCCTTTGAAAAGCACTTGAGGGGAATAATCGGTCAAGCATTGTTAATGGGTAAATCAACTGTCTGATTTCGGCATCGAGTTTGAACCCCATCGAGCTATTAAGGCCAAGTCCTTAGCAGACTTCATTGATGAATGTACATCTAGGCCCGAGCAACGCGAAAGAGATTCATGCGAACTTTTTGTCGACGGATTGTCGTCGAAAGTTGGGTGTGGATCTGGCTTACTAATCATCGACCCCCAAAAGGGTCGAACTGAGTACGCCATCAAATTTGACTTCTCCGCCTCGAACAACAAGGCTGAGTATGAAGCACTGCCACTTGGTATACGGTTATGCAATTTTGTGGGGCGCGAGAATCTTAATGCCCACTCACACTCACAAAGACATTATAGGGCAAGTGACGGGAGAAATCGAGGCCAAGGAAGATAGTATGATAATTTACTTGAAGAATATAAAAGAGGATGTCCTGACCATGACAAGCTTTAGCATAACCCACATCCCTCGATTTGAAAACCAGTAGGTGGACGCCTTGTCCAGGCTTACCAGCTTGGCAGAGCACTTGTCCCCTTGGGCGATAATGTCGGAAGTGCTCATGTCACCCATCATTAATAGGGGCATTGCAACTTTAGACAGGATTTCCATCTGGATGGATAAGATAAGAATGATTTGGACGCTGAGAAGATAAGAAAGCAAGATCGATGGTTCATATACCACGATAATTACTTGTACAAGAAATCCTTCACCCATCCACTGCTTCAATGCTTGACCCCCTAAGAAGAGGACTTTGTACAGAGAGAAATCCATCACGGGGATTGCGGCAGCCATCAGGTGGCAAGTACTATTGTAACTAAAGCTCTTCGAGCAGGATATTATTGGCCTACACTTAAGGCGGATTCCTCGAGCCTAGTCCAAAAATGTAGAGAGTGCCAAATGCACACCAATCTGCCTCACAAGGCCGCCAGTCCTCTCACCACCATTGAAGCAGTATTGCCTTTCGACCTATGGGGCATGGATATGCTGTGACCATTCCCTCCAGCCTCCATGCAACTAATATTTCTGTTGGTGGCCATCGACTACTTTACCAAGTGGGTCGAAGCTAAGCCCAATGCGCTCAAGCACTATTGCCTTTCGAACTATGGGCCATGGATTGCGCTTAGCGCAACGCTGTGCACGGGACACGTGGCCTTTGCGTGCCGCGCAATCTTTTGTGCAACGTGCAGCTTTCTATCTTATCTTTTTTTTTTTTATGTGAGAGCTTTTTGAGACAAGTGTTTCACTTATTTTGGAACGGATGAAGTATATAATTTGTATAAAAAATGAGTAGCATGTGATGGCCTAAAGGTATTGGCATCATCTCTTACCTCAAAATTTATGGGATCGAGTCTCATCCCTTGTAAGAAGGATCTCTGAAATTCACTCTTGTTACAAGGACTTCAACTTACCTATTTTTAAAAAAATGTATGAAAAATGCCCTGCTTATTATCCTAGTATTAAATCTCGTTCCAAAACATGTGGTTTTCCTCAAAAACATTTGTTCTCAGTCAATACTACATCTAATGCGGTAATACAAATTAATGAAGAATAATACATGCTTGTGGACAAATTCTCATTACCGTAGACATTGACATGGGGTTTTTCTCCCTATAAATAGTCAAAAGTCATTACTGTTTGGGCCTAATAAGCCATTGCCCCCCCCCAACCGGGTGTGAAATTACTATATTACCCTTAAGGGCCTGTAAAGCCAGCTCTCTGAAGGGCCAGTCTAGCTAACTTCCGAGCTTGACCTGGCACCCTTACGTCAGCCTGGCGTCACCTTCCCCAATTCCTATAAATAGGAATTGAATCACGATTTACGATGGCAATGAATAGTTCACCTACTAACTCTCTCTAGCTTTTATCTTTCTAAACCTCATATCCTAATACTGACTTGAGCGTCGGAGGGGCGATTCGGGAATTACCCCTGGGGTAATCTAATCCTTGTTTTTGCAAGTCTTGCGGCCCCTCTTTGGACAATGGGAATTCTTACAAAACAAACTCCTATTGAACTTGTAACTAGATCCACCACACTTGAAGTTTTGTACCTAAAACAGGTTGTAGTCATCTGTGGGGACCGAACATCAAAAAAGCAATGGCTATTGTAGGCGTGGATTTTTAATTCCTTTAATGCCTACACGCGGTGTGAACGCGTTTATTTGACTACCCCATTGTCAAGGTTTTATTTGAAATACATTTTGAAGTCACCAACAATTCTTTAAAGGAAGAATCATAAACCTAATTGGATATTGAAATGGTAGGGACATTTTAGGGACTTATCCAATGTAGATTTCCCCGTCTTGACTCCATAGATGGTCAGGAACCAAAAAGTGAGTTCGGGGGTAAGGGTACAATATAGTCAGGAACTATATTGCCCATTACTGGCCTCCACTAAATAACGATTCACAGCAGATTTTATGCAATAGAACAATCAAACAACATTTTAAAGCACCCTAAAATAATTAATCTAGATTGGTTCAGGAAACACATAAAAAGACTAATTATTTAGTGATCAGTTATTATACAATCATTTTACAAGGTTCCTAACAGGTTGTCCAAATTATCTGAATTAATGAGAACAATTCTTTAGGTCTTATTTAGCATAATGACATGTGGGTGATAAAAAGGCATGCAAGACAATCATAATATCATGAACATTATATACAGAGAATATAAGAAAAGAGGTTAGAATTTACAAAGGGACGCGATTATTAATTAAGAATCTACATCATAATTGATAGAAACAGGAGATTTTTCTAGAGATAGAAACTCTGTCTTCTCTCTAGGAATCCAATGGAATAGTAACCTTGATTCATTTTCGCTTAATTTATTCTCAGTACATGAAATTTTTCCTTTATTGTTGCCATGGCAAGGAAATCTAGTGTAAATTCTCAAGGAAGCAAGAATGATAAGGGAAATGAGAAGGCTAGAGGACCTTCATCTGATTCACAAGCGTTGAGAACTCGATCAATGGAGGAAATCTTAGGCATTGAGGCATTGGATTTTGGATTAGGGATTGGTCAATCGATGAAAACATCGTTACAGGAGCTCATGGCAGGATCTGAAATATGTCATACCTTCAATGAATGGCTTCAATCCATTTATGGAGTGCTGAAGCTGTTAGAACACAATCTATTCGAGGAAATGCTGCTGAGAAAGGTAATCAATTTGTTCCTATTTTACAGCAGTTTGAGGATGATTTGGAGATGGATAATGATAATGATGAGCTTATTGATGAACCTGAGGTTGAGAAATTAGATGATATAAGTGTGAATCATGGTAATCGACAAGTCAAGTTTCTATTGAGATGGAGGACAAGAGATAGATTTATGGAACTCGTCCATTATTTGTTATGTGGTTGGAGCCAATCCACTTATTCAAGTGATGTAAGGTTACTTGCGTAGAGTATTGAAATCATTCAATGTTGATAAGGTGGCAATGGTGAAGAAAGGAATGTTTCTGGTTCGTTTTAATGCTATGGATTCCAGGGATAGAGTCTTAGAGGGACATTACTTCCTTGATAGAAAACCTGTGATAATGAAGCCATGACATCCAGAAATGGATTTTGAACGAGAAGCCTTGAAAACCATTCCTGTGTGGTACAATTGAGATTGAATTTGAGATATTGGGATGAGAATCACTTCATAAAATTGTATCTCAACTAGGTGATCCGATTAAACGTGATGAGGCAACAAAGAACAAGGAAAAATTGCAATATGCTCGTGTTTTAATAGAGATAAATATTGATCAGAATTTGCCTAATAGTATCAATTTCTGGAATGAGCATGGTTGTTTGACTAAGGTACATGTTCTGTTTGAATGGAAACCAATAAGGTGTCAAAATTGCAAGAATTTTGGTCATGTTGAGCAGGAATGTAGATTGAAGAAGACTAAAAAAGTCTGGATTCCTAAAGTTCAAGCTAGAACTAAGGAACATAACTTAAATGAACCTGCTATCATAGCACCTGTGGGTAATTCAACAGAGCCTGTAATAGTAGAAGGGGATCCTGATGGTTTTCAGAAAGCTTTGAAGCCTATTAGAGTTAGGGTATCTAATGTTACCATGACTAAGACACAAAATCCTTTTCAATCATTGGAGCATGCTGAAGAAGAAAAGGATGAAGAATGAGGTGTACCTGTGCAGGAAGTGCTTCAGATAGCTAGTAAGCATGGAGGGGAGAGACTCCAAGTGAGAATGGATAAACTATTATGCTAGAATGTGAGAGGCTTGAATAACATCAATAAGCAAAAGGATGTACAACAGTATGTTCAGAAGCTTAATTTTAGTGTTGTTAGCCTACTAGAGACAAAAATAAAGCTCAGAATATGGGTAAAATGTATCAAAGGAATTTCAAAGGGTGGTGTTTCACTAGTAATTCTAGTCAACATGATGGTGGCAGAATTACTTTAGCTTGGAAACCAGGGAGTTTTTAGGTAACAATCATTAAAGTTACTACTCAATTGTTACATTGTTATTTGATGCCTAGTAGTGGTGTAGCTGGTTTCTTTTGCTCTTTTATTTATGCTTTTAATGAACGAGGTAAGAGAAAAGAGTTATGGGAGGACCTTAAGCAAATAAATACTTTGAATGCTTGGGTCATGTGTTGTGATTTCAATAATGTTATGCACACTGATGAAAGAATAGGTTCAAATGTAAGAGAATCTAAGATGAGAGATATGATAGATTGTATGAACTTTTGTAGCATGAATGATATTAAGAGTTCAGGTAATTTTTATACTTGGGATAACAAACAGCATGGCAGTGCCATAATCTTTTCAAAGCTTGATAGAGTTCTATCAAATCAAGCTTGGATAGATATGTTTCCTTCAGCTGAAGCTTGTTTTCAGAATGAGGGGGAGTTTGATCACTCCCCTGCAGTTATTTCTGTATATGCATATGATGGAAAAGGAAGAAGACCATTCAAATATTTCACAATGTGGAGATTGTCACCTTGTTTTGAAGAATGTGTAAGAAGAGCTTGGAACATAGAAGTGCAAGGGACAAAAATATTTAAGCTAGTTAAAAAGCTTAAAAATGTGAAGAATGTATTAAAGATATTGAATAGAGAAGGCTTTATGGAGATTCAAGCTGCTGAAATCAAAGCTTATCATAAAAAGCAAGCAGCTCAGGCTGAATTACATCTGCACCCAGAGGATCAAGAGGTGGCTGAAGCAGAATTGGAAGCTGTCAAAGATTATCATTATAAGCATAAAGCTTATATGGAATTTCTTGCTCAGAAAGCAAAGCATGCTTGGATTAAAAATGGTGATGAGAATACATCATTATTTCATCAAAGCATTAAAGCTAGAAGACTGCAGAATCAAGTTTATAGCATTTATGATGAAAATGGGATTTGGCATGAATCTACAGAAGCTGTCTCTATAGCTTTTTTGTCATACTATGAAAAGCTACTGGGTAACACTGATGGTGTGAGGAAGAAGGTGAATGTTCAACTGATTCAAGAAGGGCCTGTAATCACAGAAGTTCATAGAAGAATCCTAATAGCACCATAAACAGTTCAATAAGTTAAGCAGGCTTTAATGTCTACTCTAGGAGACAAAGCCCCTGGACCAGATGGATTTGGTTCTCACTTTTATAGAGATGCCTGGTCAGTTGTCAATAATGAAGTGATTGAAGCAGTATTGGATACCTTGCAAGGGAGGAAAATTTTAAAAGAATTGAATACAATTGTAATCACTCTCATCCCTAAGACAAAATGTCCTAAGAATGTGAGTGAATTCAGACCAATATCCTGCTGTAACACTTTGTATAAGTGTGTAACAAAAGTTATTTGTGGGAGACTGAGGAAAGTTTTACCTGATTTGATTATGAAAAATCAAGGAGGCTTTGTACATGGTAGATATATTGCTCATAACATCATGGTGATTCAGGATTTAGTGAAACATTATGGAAGAAAAACTTCAAAGCCTAGCTGTTTATTGAAGATAGATATTCAAAAGGCTTATGGTACAGTCAATTGGGATTTCTTTAAGGAGATGATGCAAGCTTTAGGCTTCCCTGATGTTTTTATTGAACTTATAATGGAGGGTGTTACCACTCCTATGTTTTCTTTAATGTTGAATGGGAACATGACAGGCTTTTTCAAGTCCTCAAGAGGGTTGAGGCAAGGTCACGCCATTTCACCTTTGTTGTTTGTGTTGTGTATGGAATACTTGTCAAGAGTATTGACTAAACTGGGTGAATTAGAGCAATTTCAATTCCACCCTAGGTGTAAAGAAATGAGGCTCACTCACTTATGTTTTGCTGATGACCTTATTATGGGTTGCAAGGGTGATTATGGCTTTATAAATCTGTAATTGAGAGCTTTTAAACTGTTTTCTGATACTTCATGTTTGAAAGCTAATATTCGTAAGTCTGCTTTTTACACTTGTGGTATGAATGGAATAGATGAACAGAGAATATTGGAAGTATCTGGGTTTTAGAAGGAAAATCTACCATTCAGGTACTTTGGAGTGCCTATATGTGCAAAGAAAATCTCTAATGCACAATGTGAAGCCTTAATAGAGAAGATGACAGCTAGAATAAGAGTTTGGAGCTCAAGAAATTTGTCTTACACAGCTAGAGTTCAATTAGTCAATTTGAGCTTTCATGTGTACTGGGCTCAGGTTTTCATTTTGCCTAAGAGAATCTTGGTGGAAATAAACAAAATTTGCAGGGCTTTTGTTTGGAGTGGACAACACTTTTGTAACAAGAATGGTTCTGTGTCATGGGATCAAATGTGCTCTTCTAAGTCAGTAGGAGGCTTGGGATTCAGAGACATTCTGAAGTGGAATATAGTCAGTTTAGGTAAATATGTCTGGGCAGTTGAATCTAAGCAAGACAGTGTTTGGCTTAGATGGATTAGTTCAGTGTATTTGAAGGATGCAAATTGGTGGATTATATACCTAACTCTGGTGCCAGCTGGTATTGGAAGAGAATTTTTCATGTTAAGGAACAACTTAAACAGATTTATTCACAAGAAGATTTCAATTCAATGGAAGATTATTCAATTAAAGCTATGTATGAGAAGCTTATTGGAGAACAGCAGCATGTGTATTGGGATAAAATGGTGTGCAATAGGCTAAGTGTACCCAAGCATAGGTTTATCTTATGGCTTGCTATGCAATCTAGGCTACAGACTACAGCAAGATTATATCAGTTTGGTGTGAGTCAGAATGCACTCTGTCTAATATGTGGAAGTTTTGAAGAAACCCATAGTCATCTGTTTTTTCAGTGCCATTATGGCATTGAATGTTTAAAGAGTCTGAAGACATGGCTTGGTGTAAATTCAGGCTTAACAGATATGCAACAACTGTTCAGGAATGTACAGAGAGGAAGTAAATCCAAATTTCAGAAACAAGTGATTAATGCCTCTTTAGTAGCTTTATAGTATATGGCAGAGTAGAAATTCTGTATTTTGGCAACAATGCATGCCTAGTATTGCTACTGTTGTTAAATTGTGTAAGAGGGTAGTAAAGGCTAGAGTTCTTGCTGTACTTCCTAAGAAGATAACTAGGAATGATCAGATTTGGTTAAACAGTTTGTAATGGGTTAGAAGGCTAATGCCTCGTGTTTGGGTTCAATCCTTCTAGGAGGGGGTCCAACCTAGTTGGTTTGTCTCCTTGTTGGATTGTTTAAGATGTAATTTGTTGGTTCAATTAATCTACTTACTTACTTAGCAAAAAAAAAAAAGAATCTACATCATGACATGAAAAGGTTAGTAACTTCAATAAAATAAATATAATTATTCAAGGGCCCTCAAGATTATATCTATGCGGTTTAGATCGAGGAGCGTAGTGACCTTCAGTCGAAGCAATTTTGAAACCAGGAATATAATTGGATTAGGAACAATAATCGATTTGGAAGACTAAATATGTTTGAGTGTTTTGTATTCGAAGTGTATTTCGGAGTTTTCGAGAGTATTTGTGTGCATAAAAACAATAATTTGAAGCCGTCTTTGATTCGGGAAATCAGCCCGTATTTATAGGCAAATTAAGACGTGCGCTCCACGCAAGCCCCGTGCCAGGCGCAGTCCTACGTGGCAAGCGCTAGGATACGCGTCAGGCGCAGGTTGGCCTACCTGACATGGTCCTTCCAGTTAAAACATTGCACGTGGAAACGCATTTTCAAAAAGATAAAACTTTAACTTGCGTCTCACACAAGACTTGCACCAGGCACAGGACTCTGTGTGAGTCACAAGTACACGTGTCAGGCGCTCATTGGATCGCCTAACGCGATTTGGCCAATGAGTTGGATGCACGTAGCGCGCTGAGCGCAGACGCCGCGTCCGGCGTATATTCCAGAATTTTCGTTTTTTATTCTACGCGTGCTTTCAAGATGCCATTCTTATCCATAAAAATCCGGAGATCGAATTTTCCGAATTAAAAATCTGATTTATGGGTAAAAGATAATAATAAAAGCTTTTAAGAAAATATTTATTAAAACAATAAATATTAAGAAAATACTTTTTAAAACAATAAATATTAAGTTAGTCTTTTAAAATTCACTTAAAAAAATTCACGGGTTGAACTTACAATTAATCATCATGAATGATTAATTTGGATTTTAATATTATTTTAAAACACATATTGCCTGGTTATTCGGACTACTCCTCATGCCAACTAAGACCGCGGTATATTTCATCGTTGAACCCTTAAATGGGGAGACACGATTATGTGTCTACAGAAGCCCCCACTTTGACTGAGGTTTGTAAAATCGAAAGCCAAAGTATACGTGTCGGGACGGAGAATGATTCTAGATGCTCTGCAATCCAAAAATCACTCTTTTGCGCCGGTACCTACAAAACAAGCAAAAGCTTCAGGAACAGATCGACATGTGTGAAACATATTTGCAAAGTAATTGTAAATTTGTAAAAATGAAATGATAGGTGGAAATCAAATAGATGTTGTAGAGCATTTGTATCCCGCTCCACGGGGCTGAGCAGTTTGTTGTCCCGCTCCCAGACAAATAATGTAGAATATTTGTATCCCACTCCACGGGGATGAGCAGTATGTCGTTTGTCCCGCTCCCACACAAGTAGTGTAGAGTATTTGTATCCCACTCCACGGGGTGAGCTATATGTCGTTTGTCCCGCTCCCAGACAAATGATGTAGAGTATTTGTATCCCACTCCACGGGGCTGAGCAGTATGTCGTTTGTCCCGCTCCCAGACAAATGGTGTAGAGTATTTGTATCCCACTCCACGGGGCTGAGCAGTATGTCGTTTGTCCCGCTCCAAGACAAATGGTGTAGAGTATTTGTATCCCACTCTACGGGGCTGAGCAGTATGTTGTTTGTCCCGCTCCCAGACAAATGGTGTACAGTATTTGTATCCCACTCCACGGGGTTGAGCAGTATGTCATTTGTCCCGCTCCCACACAAATGATGTAGAGTATTTGTATCCCACTCCATGGGGCTGAGCAGTATGTCGTTTGTCCCGCTCCGAGACATATGGTATAGAGTATTTGTATCCCACTCTACAGGCTGAGCAGTATGTTGTTTGTCCCGCTCCTAGACAAATGATGTAGAGTATTTGTATCCCACTCCACGCGGCTGAGCAGTATGCCGTTTATCCCGCTCCGAGACAAATGATGTAGAGTATTTGTATCCCACTCCACGGGGCTGAGCAATATGTCATTTGTCCCGCTCCCAGACAAATGATGTAGAGTATTTGTATCCCACTCCACGGGGCTTAGCAGTATGTCGTTTGTCCCACTCCCAGACAAATGTTGTAGAGTAGTTGTATCCCACTCCACGGGGCTGAGCAATATGTTGTTTGTCCTGCTCCCAGACAAATGATGTAGAGTATTTGCATCCCACTCTTCGGGGCTTAGCAGTATGTTGTTTGTCCCGCTCCTAGACAAATGATGTAGTTGATTGAAAGTAGTCTGCAGACCCAACGGTTTGTGTGACGTCATTGATTTTTCTGACTATTCATCGTTTGTTGAATGACATGCATTGAGAATTTGTAGGATGTCAAAATCGTATTTTTAGCAAACTTTTGAAAGTTTGTTGATTTGTCGCGCGTAATGTCGCAACGAACATCTGAAATCATTTGGAAATAGGTGTGTGGGCCCCACCTGGCTAAGAAGCCCCCAAGTGCGCTGTACAGGACTGTGCGCCAGACACAAAGGCCTGCGCTTGGCGTGGTATGCTGCGCTGGACGCAGATTGTTGTACGTGACACAACGTTGTCGGGGCGCTGGACGCACCATGTATATAGCACTTGCCTTCTGTTGCTAATTTGTAGTGGTCCGCAGACCTTGGCGGAATATAACTCGTATAGAGCCGTTTAATGTTGGGTACCTGCGAATACAGCTCACAGATATACAGGCAACTACTAGGGGACATGCATGTGTCCCGTGATGTGGGTGCTGGTGTATGGATAGGAAAAGACTCGGCCTATAAAGAGTGACCTCCAATACTCTAGACTTAAAGGTGCTATCGTGTGTGCATACATGTGTGTGTATGTGTGAGTCGATGATTGACGCTAGAATCCTATGGCTAATGACGACTGATGCGATGCTTGACACAATATTTGGATTATGCAAATGCAGAGATGTGACACTAAGGCAGAGATATGACATGAATGCAGATGATATGATGCTTTGATCGTTTCATTAGAAGCTCAAA
Source organism: Beta lomatogona (assembly GCA_947646795.1). NCBI lineage: Eukaryota > Viridiplantae > Streptophyta > Magnoliopsida > Caryophyllales > Amaranthaceae > Beta > Beta lomatogona. The sequence goes on along the minus strand of CANSNZ010000605.1, from coordinate 127,310 downwards.
TTTTTGTTTAGAAAACTATTTCAAAGAGGAGAAATGGAAAGCCCGAAGGATGATCCACGTATGTCATGCTTTATTCGAAATGTGTTGTAGTTGTCACGGGCCTAAGTGAGCCCATAAAACAGATGATCTCGTATGGGTCTAGAGCCCACAATATTTTGTATGGACTCGTAGTGAACTCCTGATCAAGGTACACATGGAGCCTATGAAGGAGGAGAGATGGGAAGCCCCCCCCCCCAAGGATGATCTGTTGGATTTGAAATGCATTATAGCATGAGCTTTTGTAACACTTGAGTTGCATATGCTTCGAGGTTTGTATGTTAAGGGCCTAAGTGATCCCGTGAATAGGTGTAATGTTGCATTTGCACGGGTTTAAAACCCAAGATTTCACTTATGGACTCGTAATGAAGTCCTTGTCTCAATAGGTTTGGACTCGGATCCTATGATTTTCTAGGTGGACCAGTGATGAAGCCCCCAGCAAGATGGAGTTGATGAAGTATCCAATTTGATTGCTTGATTTTGATGATATCTCGTCACGCTCAGTGGAAGTTTCGACCAAAGATTCCATTTAGGGTCCCTAAGGTGAGAAGACAATAAACGCCAAGGAAAGAAACACTCAATAGATGAAGCGCGGTCATAGCGCTGTGTTGAAAGGTTATGCTAGGTTTGGCTAGAAGCGATAATGTAGTTGAGAAAAGGAAGTGATTAGAATAAGAAAAGGCGGAGTCATAATGAATCGACTCACGCAATGAGGTAGGCTAATGATGCAGCTTTGAATCCCAGTCTATAATCTAAGGGTATGGATGAGCATTTAAAATTCATAATTTTTTTGGCGATCGCGCTTTTCTCATGGACCTAGGCGAGCCTTATAAAAAATGTTTTGAATTAAAATGGTCGGGCCTCCAAAGAGGTTGCCTACGTATCCATGATGTAATCAGACCCGTTGTAGCTCTTAGCATTTTAATTGGTGGCTGAGTCATTTTGCTTTGGAGCGGTTTGCAATGAATTAGGCATTGATTTAGCATTAGTCTGGAAGAGCTCTTTGGCAAGGGTGGATAGTGATGTAGGTTTTTTTTGGTTTAAAGCGGTCGGACCTCAAGGTGAGGTTTCCTACGTATCTTTAGCAGAATCAGACCATTCGTAGTTCAGGCTAGTGAATGAGAAGGTACCCTGACTTTTGCCTAAGTCGTCCTTACGGTTTCCGACCTAGCGGGCTTTGGTCTGTCTTTTGTGGCCTATTGGGACACAACATGCATGGTTGTTAAAAAGGTTTATCACAGAAGATTTAAAGTTGGAGGTTTTGAATTGGAGGTTGAAGGTAAAAGAAAGTACAGTTGACAACCTATTAATGGGCTCATCTTCTTTTTTTTCGACATTTTTTCACTTCTTTTTTATATCTTTTGTCATATTTCGCTTTTGCTTCTTTTCTTTTTTTTTTTTGGTGCTCTTTTTTACTTGCCCTTTACATTGAATTGTTGTCAAGTGTACTTCCAATGAGGTAGGTTAAAGGGAGAGGGGTGTTATTCATGATAAGGATTGGAGAAATCATTGCGGGGAAGGGGAGGAATGCCTCTTTTATATATGCCAGTTGTTCATTGCCTTTATTAGAATGGAAAAATTGACAATAGAGGTCTGAACTTTGGGCGATAATTTTTAAAAGGTTTGAACTATTGATTAACCTGTGTAGGTAACCAACTTTAGGGGGTCTTAACTTTTAGCGGGCCTCGGTGACTTAAAACTGACAATTTTTTTAAAAATCTCACCTAGTTCCTACTTCCCTCTCTCAATTAACCCTTCTGGTGTGACCCAAGTTTTACAAGTTATGACCTATTAAGCCAGTTTCAAGTAACTAAGGCCCGCTAAAAGTTAAGACCCCCTAAAGTTGGGACCAACACAGGTTAATCAATAGTTCAGACCTTTTAAAAATTATCACCCAAAGTTGAGACCTCTATTGTCAATTTTTCCTATTAGAATAGTCATGAGAATTAGGAATTTATTTCTTTTAAGGCGACAATCGTGATTTTCATTGATGCTCATTAGTGCAAGGTTAGAAAAGAAATACTCATTTTATTGATTGAAAATTATGAGTACATGCAATAAAAGGGAAAATCCTATATTAGACTGGGAAAAATTAGAGAAATGAAACAGAAAATGATATCATAAGTCTGGACTCCTACGTCACGTGACGAGACAACTTCATTGTTTCTATCTTTATGAGGTCTCTTTCTAAATGAAAAGAGAAAAAGTGTATTTTCTTTTCGTGCTGATTGGATCTAAGCGAGTCCAAATGCTTTAACGAGCGATTGGGCTTATATGTCTATTTCTATGGCATTGAGGTCATTGTCTTCGAAATTTTTGCAGCGGTTGGGATTGTAAGCCTCCATCGTCTATCATATCATGGATAAGCTCTTTTAACTTATAGTAGTAAGCAGTCTCATGTCCATTTCCTCTATGGTATTTGCAATAGGCATCCTATTGTAAATTTGCATTACGATTCTCTTGAATAACAGGATAGCGTGTCTCTAGTCTGACGATACGTGCTACAAGATCTACCAGTGTACTCTTCAACTCATTAACTTGCTTTTGGAGTGTTCTTGACATATTGCGTATTTCCTACAATGGATCATCCAGTAGGAGTGATGATGGAGAGAAAGGAATGGAGTGAAATGATGTATGTTTGTTTAAAAGTTAAGCTCCTAGGAACAAATCTGAATATCCTAAATGCATGATGATTTTTTTTTTTTTTGGATGCATCTAGACCTAATGTATGTACGCATGACTCAATCTATGCGTTCAAACCTGTAAAGGCTGCCTACATATCCCAAAAGATGGAATCAGATCGCTTGTAGTTCAGGACTACTATTGCGGAAGGCATGAGATGAAATGGAGAGTATGGATGCAATGAGACTCCTAAATGCCTAATAACTCTAGTTATGCATCAAGTGTATGAATGATGGACTATGCAGTACAAAATGATTCTAGTATGAATGCAGTCCTAACTGATACGAAATCCTAGACTTGACAAACTTCTAATGACTTTAGAATTTTAGACCTGACGAACTTTCAAGGATGCTAGACTCCTATTGTAACACCCCAGAATTTCAAAGCGGAAAAAGAAAGAAATAATAATAGTATTATAGGACGATGGCGGAAACATCGTCTTCTGGGAATGCCACTTCTAATACAAAAGCATTTAAATAACTATGTTAACAGACCAACTTAAATAAATAATATCAATAAATAACTAATTCAGAGTATTCCAAATGAGAAAAGTCTAACTAGCAGTCTAGGCCTAAAACAACTATCATTTCATTCTCGCATCTCAACCCGAGCCCAAAACCAAAGAAGATTTCCATCAACAAAACCTGCAAAATATACAACAAACATCCACAATCAGTGGGGAGTAACTAGCTGTTCTCCCAGAACAAAAGAAATCAAAGTCTATTCCAGACATAGATTAGTAAGAAGGAAAGAATAAAGTCAAGTCAACTACAATATGCATCCACTTCCATATAACTCACAAGTAACGCAAATGAATAATAAATATCAAGTGAATTGGATAAAAATAAATAAATCTTCTCAAGAGTACTTTTATAAAAATAAAAATATAGGTAAAACAAGTGATTGAGTCAGAAACCGAATGCCAGTGAATCGCAATTCACTTCCTAAGGTTTGTCAGATCGCAATCTCCAGGTCAGTCTATGGGCTTACGTTCCCCACTGCATGTGTCTAAGAATGGCCAAACTCCCGATGCAGGGTAGAACATGCAGAACTCCCTGACCTCTCGGACGACAACAATTAACCCAGGTTTACCCCTAGTTCGCAAAACAGGTGGCTGGCATGTTCTTCACCGGGGACTACATCTATCCCACCGGATGTTCTTATCTCAATAATAAAATCATAATTCATAAATATCATCAAAGTATCATACAGCTCAAAAATATTCGTCAAAAGGGATGCCACCCGGCCTTATACCCATAATTCATCAAAAGTAATTCTTCAAAAATCCTCAAAGTAGTAACTTACAAACTTAACAAATATCTCCAACCACAATACTTTGAAACATCACTAAGCATCAACAATGATAATGAAATAGTTTTTACAGCACTAACAGTATTAATCAGAAATGCATCATATCAAATAAGATCACCAACCAGAAGTAGAACATACGTACAAGATCATATGAAAAATTAGACTACACAAAACTATGCGCTCGGCGCATGAGCTTGCGCTCAGCACCACACTGTGCGACTGGCGCACTAACCAAACTACGTCTGACGCATCAGAATGCGTCTGACGCCACCACCAATTAACTCCAAGACTTATTAAATCAATGAAACGTACACGACTAATCATTTTTACATAAACCAAACATAAACATAATGATACTCAATAATAACCACAGTAACCTCCAAATCATCAACTTCCAAGAACATAAAAGGTCTCAATTTATTTCTGATTATTAAACCCTTAAATAATTTAAAAGAATATCCTCAAACTCATAACAAAAACACAATAAAAATTATCAAACTAATAAAAACGATCAGTAAAATATCATAAAAATTATCATCCAACCATTATGACTCTACTGACATGGTACAAATTTTATTTTTAATTTTCGGTCTCTAAAAATAATTTTCAACGTTAATTTACAGAATACTCAAGAAAGCCAATATAATAATTAAAAATAGAAACAAAAGCCCAAAAGTTACCAAAAATTCACATAACATGCATAAACCCATGGTAATACATATTATGCAAATAAATAGATTTTTCGGCCTCCAAATATAATATTCACGATTTAAATACTAGTAAACACGAAAAAGTAAAAATAGATAAATCAATTAAATAAATCTGTAAACAGTAGGAAAAAATTATTCCAAAGCATGAAATACATACTACACACATAACAAGCTTCACGAAAAATAATTTAAGCAATTTTAACATTCGTTCAATAATTATTTTGCAAATAACCATAAACGCATAAATTACCAAATAAATCGAATAAATATTAAAACCCAGACGAAAATTATTTTTCTGCATACAATATTCATACAGCATACATCAAGTATATCCACGTCAAATTTTATCAATAATTTCATTCAAAAAGTATTTTAAACAATTCCTAGCGTAATAATCTAATACCGAAAAATACTCTAATCTCTATCGTTCTAAGATAACTACTAGTTACCTGGATCGTCGGGAGAAGAACTGAATCTAAATAGATAGTAAGAGTTACACATATAGTCCAATTCCTCTTCTAACCCCAAAGCACAACGAATGATAATTGTAGCAACAAGTCACTAGGCGTTTTCTTCTTGAACATTGAAAAATCTTATTTCGTGATGTTCTGGTCCGACCATGATTTCCGACGGTTAAAAGATCGTATTCACAATCGCTCCGGTCAAAGTGAAGATCAAGATGCTATAAACATTATGTCCAAATTTGAGAATGATCCAACGGTTAGATCTCCGGATATGGTTAATTTGTTGAAGGTGTGACAGGAAAAACCGGGATGAACCTTTCTCTTCTTTTTCTCTTCCCTCCCTCTCTTTCTTTTCTTGAAAATGGCGTGGGTTAAATGAGAATGATGCTGAATTTCTCTTATTAAAAATCCGAAGTTATTGGCAAGGAAAAACAAATGGTTTAGGAGAATGTTAATGAGGGATTAAATGAGCGGTTACAAGATATTCAAAGGTTAGCTTAATAAGCACCAAAAATCTTCATCCTCCACTCCATAATTGCTGATTTTCGGCTAACATGTCTACGCCACATGTGATGTAGTATTTCATCATCCCAAGTCGTTCCATCAACGTTACAAAAACGTTACGCGACAACACCGCATCCTAAACGCCTAAATAAATAACGAAACTAATATAACCTTTAAAACAATTAACTAACAACTTAAAATAAATATATATAAATATATCACAACATATAAAAATATATACACATTTTCACAACACATTCCAAAATAATCTAAATAATAAATTATTTATTTTTACGAAAAATATCATTTTAATGTAAACAAACACCAAAAATAAATGGTGAAAATTACGGGGTGTTACAATCACTCCCCCTTAAAGAGTTTCGTCCTCGAAGCTTCAAAATAACCAAGAGACAAAAGAAAATACTCTAGATAAAGAACATTAAGAAAAACATAAATCGATGGATTTTAGTTAACTAAACAACTTTGCAGGTATAAAATTTGATAACTCAATTAATATATATTTTATTTTGGAAGACCAAAAGAGTTGTATAGTAAAGAAGCACGGTAACAACCATCATTTATACAATGTGAAAGAACCAAAGACAAGTAGAAAGTTTCAGGTAAAAAAGTTTGCACAATAAATATAGGTAATTTTGTAAAAGAAGCATGAATAAATATTTACGTAAAATTATAAAAGTATAAATCCGACCATACAAAAAATATTTTTAGTAAAGAAACGAAGAAGAAAAAAGTTCGTAAATAGATAGCCAAACCAATTTAAATAGAGGTAACCACACGGGCTTATACTCCACTTAAAGAGATAAAGAACACTTTAATAAAGAGTAGTTAGCTGCTTTATTAAAATAGCACTTACGAACACAAGTCATGACATATGTTACAAGAGCGTACGCCTCCTAAACATATATATGAAAATTAAAGTTCGCAAAAGAAATTGAAAACTTTAAAATAAATTTCACAACGACGAAACACTAATAATAAATAGGCGATAAAGTAATAAATTATAAACAACAATTATAAAATTTGCCAAGTCGACACAAATGTGCATGGAACCACCCATTGCAATCTAGTATCAACAAAACAATATTTGAAATCCAACTTATCAAATCGACATTAGAGTTTACTGGAATCACCAAATATAAACTTAATATCAACTGAAAAAGGATATTAAATCAAAACAGATAAAATGTGTCAACTTATCAAATGGACATACAAGTCACAGGAATCACCCATTATGACTCAATATCGACTCAAACAAGTTTAAAATTTAGACTTATCAAATTGACATACAAGTCAAAGGAATCACCCATTATGACTTAATATCGACTCAAACAAGTTTAAAATTTAGACTGAGTATATAAATTTCGTTTTCAAAGAATATAAAACAGATCAGTCAAAACCAAAGAATTAAAGAAGAAGTATTGAAAACAACCAAAATTTTACTATGAAATGAGAAAGCACTAAATATTTAAACAAGAAACAACAAATAGTAAACGAGATCCTTTCACGCATTTGAGTTTGAAAAAAAAATAATGCTAATAAGAAAAGTAAGTAAAGAAAAAGTTGTTGAATGCTAACCTTTAAAACAAAACTAGTTTGCGTCTACATTTCAATCTAACACCAAGACAACTCATTAAAGTACTTTCATTTTCAAAGACTACAAAACTTATTACCATAATTAAAAGCTAAACAAGGATTAGCATGAAAAATAAAAATATTAAAAGAAAAATATTTATAAATATAGATGGTCAAAGACGGTAAGCGAAATTTGAAGAATATCTTGAAAGACAATTTCATAACCCCTTTTTTTTCCAAACCATTATAAAACAATTGAAATTAAACGTTTTTCAAAAGAGTATGTCAAAATATTAACAATAACAAAATTTGAAAGTCAGAAAATAACTCTAACATAAGTATAAAATTTATTAAGTTCAAAGATCTAAAATATAATTTGGAATATAAATTCAAACTAGAAAGTTTTGAAAATAATAAAACAGATACGTAGTACTCACATAAAAACAACACTTAATTGAAAAAGAACAGAATATATATACCGTCGTACATAATAACATATACTATCAAGCAACCATCAAATAAAATAAATGCAATGCAACACACATGACTATATTAAAAATAAAATTAAAGTTTATCTTTAAATTGCAAAACACAATACAAATTAAACACACTACTAAACCGAGAAGGCTATAAATTATTTCGCTTTCGCTGCGCACTCTGATAAAAGAGAAAATAAATTACATGTAACAGGCCCTGCAAATAAGATTAGCAAACTTGGTAGACTAATTCCACCAATAATACAAATAACTATACATATAACATATGCTCCATAAGCATGAGAGCACACCACATTCCCATAAGGCTTCCCTTTACTTACTCTACCCATAACACTCTCATTATAGTGAAATAACTAAACTTAATTCTAAACAAATTTTATATCCTATGGCTAACAATAATTCTAAAGAATCATTAGTAACTCTTTTTCAGAGTTTAGGAGCGTTTTGCTCTGATACCAACTGTAACACCCCAGAATTTCAAAGCGGAAAAAGAAAGAAATAATAATAGTGTTATAGGACGATGGCGGAAATATCGTCTTCTGGGAATGCCACTTCTAATACAAAGGTATTTAAATAACTATGTTAAGAGACCAACTTAAATAAATAATATCAATAAATAACTAATTCGAGTATTCCTAATGAGAAAAGTCTAACTAGCCAGTCTAGGCCTAAAACAACTATCATTTCATTCTCGCATCTCAACCCGAGCCCAAAACCAAAGAAGATTCCCATCAACAAAACCTGCAAAATATACAACAAACATCCACAATCAGTGGGGAGTAACTAGCAGTTCTCCCAGAACAAAAGAAATCAAAGTCTATTCCAGATATAGATTAGTAAGAAAGGAAAGAACAAAGTAAAGTCAACTACAATATGCATCCACTTCCATATAACTCACAAGTAACGCAAATGGATAATAAATAGCAAGTGAATTGGATAAAAATAAATAAATCATCTCAAGAGTACTTTTATAAAAATAAAAATATAGGTAAAACAAGTGATTGAGTCAGAAACCGAACGCCAGTGAATCGCAATTCACTTCCTAAGGTTTGTCAGATCGCAATCTTTAGGTCAGTCTATGGGCTTACGTTCCCCACTGCCTGTGTCTAAGAATGGCCAAACTACCGATGCAGGGTAGAACACGCAGAACTCCCTGACCTCTCGGACGACAACAATTAACCCAGGTTTACCCCTAGTTTGCAAACCAGATGGTTGGCATGTTCTTCACCGGGGACTACATCTATCCCACCGGATGTTCTTATCTCAATAATAAAATCATAATTCATAAATATCATCAAAGTATCATTCGGCTCAAAAATATTTGTCAAAAGGGATGCCACCCGGCCTTATACCCATAATTCATCAAAAGTAATTCTTCAAAAATCCTCAAAGTAGTAACTTACAAACTTACAACAAATATCTTCAACCACAATACTTTGAAACATCACTAAGCATCAACAATGATAATGAAATAGTTTTTACAGCACTAACAGTATCAATCAGAAATGCATCATATCAAATAAGATCACCAACCAGAAGTAGGACATACGTACAAGATCATATGAAAAATTAGACTACACAAAACTGTGCACTCGGCGCATGAGCTTGCGCTCAGCACCACACTGTGTGACTGGCGCACTAAACAAACTACGTCTGAAGCATCAGAATGCGTCTGACGCCACCACCAATTAACTCCAAGGCTTATTAAATTAATGAAACTTACACGACTAATCATTTATACATAAACCAAACATAAACATAATGATACTCAATAATAACCACAGTAACCTCCAAATCATCAACTTCCAAGAACATAAAAGGTCTCAATTTATTTCTGATTATTAAACCCTTAAATAATTTAAAAGAATATCCTCAAACTCATAACAAAAACACAATAAAAATTATTAAACTAATAAAAACGATCAGTAAATTATCACAAAAATTACCATACGACCATTATGACGCTACTGATATGGTACAAATTTTATTTCTAATTTTCGGTCTCTAAAAGTAATTTTAAACATTAATTTACAGAATACTCAAGAAAGCCAATATAATAATTAAAAATAGAAAGAAACGCCCAAAAATTACCAAATCTTCACATAACATGCATAAACCCATGGTAATACATATTATGCAAATAAATAGATTTTTCGGCCTATAAATATAATATTCACAATTTAAATACTAGTAAACACGAAAAAGCAAAAATAGATAAATCAATTAAATAAATCTGTAAACAGTATGAAAAAATTATTCCAAAGCATACATAACATGCTTCACGAAAAATAATTTCAGCAATTATAACATTCGTTCAATAATTATTTTGCAAATAAGCCATAAACGCATAAATTACCAAATAAATCGAATTAATATTAAAACCCATACGAAAATTATTTTTCTGCATACAATATTCATACAGCATACATCAAGTATATCTACGTCAAATTTCATCAATAATTTCATTCAAAAAGTATTTTAAACAATTCCTAGCGTAATAATCTAATACCGAAAAATACTATAATCTCTATCGTTCTAAGATAACTACTAGTTACCTGGATTGTCGGGAGAAGAACTGAATCTAAAGAGATAGTTAAGAGTTACGTATACAATCCAATTCCTCTTCTAACCCCAAAGCACAACGAACGATGATTGTAGCAACAAGTCACTAGGCGTTTTCTTCTTGAACATTGAAAAATCTCATTTCGTGCTGTTCTGGTCCGACCATGATTTCCGGCGGTTGAAAGATGTATTCATAATCGCTCCGGTCAAAGTGATGATAAAGATGTTACAAACATTATGTCCATATTTGTGAATGATCCAACGGTTAGATCTCCGGATTTGGGTAATTTCGTGAAGGTGTGACAGGAAAAACCGGGATGAACCTTTCTCTTCTTTTTCTCTTCCATTCCTCTCTTTCTTTTCTTGAAAATGGCGTGGGTTAAATGAGAATGATGCTGAATTTCTCTTATTAAAAATCAGAAGTTATTGGCAAGGAAAAACAAAGGGGAGGAGAATGTTAATGTGGGATTAAATGCGCAGTTACAAGATATTCAAAGGTTAGCTTAATAAGCACCAAAACTCTTCATCCTCCACTCCATAATTGCTGATTTTCTACCAGCATGATACGCCACACGTGATGTAGCATTTCATCATCCCAAGTCGTTCCATCAACGTCACAAAAACGTTACGCGACAACACCGCATCCTAAACAACTAAATAAATAATGAAACTAATATAACCTTTAAAACAATTAACTAACAACTTAAAATAAATATATATAAATATATCACAACATATAAAAATATATACACATTTTCACAACACATTCCAAAATAATCTAAATAATAAATTATTTATTTTTACGAAAAATGTCATTTAATGTAAACAAACACCAAAAATAAAGGGTGACAATTACGGGGTGTTACACCTATTATGTATGAAACTCTAGTGGACTTAGACTCCTAAAGTCAATGAAAGTCTAGTGGACCTAGACTCATAAAATAGACAGAATTCTAATGGATTGAGACTCCTAAGGTGGACAGAATTCTAATGGTTTTAGAGTCCTATTATACATGGACTTTCTATGGATTATTCTAAGATGGCAAGAATTCTAACGACCCTAGACTTCTTAGAAGGGTGAACCTAGACAGGGTTAAGACTCCTAACATGGATAAAGTTAGATGAGGTGAAAATCTCTAAATAAAGTGAAACTGGATGAATCTAGACATTTGGGTCAGACAGACTTCTAGTGCAGTTAGAATTCGAGATAGAGAAAAAAAATGAATTTTCGAAGAAAGATATGTGATAGGAAAAAGGTGGAGATAGAATTTTTGAAATAGATACGAGATTAAAGATGGGATGAAATTTCGAAAAAGATATGATAATGATTTTTGAAAAAAAAAAGATGGGGATGAATTTTCAGAAAAGATGGGAGATAAATTTTTCGAAATAGATAGGAGATTAGAAATTGAAAATATTTTTTTGAGAAGGATTTTCTTTTTTTTTTAAGATAAAAAAATAAGATGGAGATATTTTTTCGAAGATAGATTTTTGAATGAAGAAAAAAATATTACGAGAAAGAAAGAAAAGAAAAATCCTAATTATCCTACGAAAGAGATAGGGGGAAGCATGCAGGTAAGGAAAAGAAAAAGATGCGCTGAACGTGCGAGAAGAGCGCTCGACGCGGAAATCATGCGTGCAACGCAGTATAGCTGCGCTTAGCGCAATCTGGAAGCGCGGCACGCAATACAGGTACGTCAGGCGCATGCTAAAAGCGTGGCGCGCAACTGCTATTCCTTCTTCGTTTTTCATCACGTTAGTTCGTTCGACAATTTGACTCGAGGACATTGCATAATACAAGCAATTAAAATCACGCACATGTAGAGATGCACAAGTAGAAAAATAATATGCAAAGTTCCAACTTAAAAGTCAAGTTCTACATTCAACTATTGGTCAGTTTTAGGTTAAGGCTGAAAAGGGTCCATGACTAAGAGATTGATCTCACGCTTCGTACCCCTGCTTAAAGAGGTGGCCACGTGTAAGACACACTCCAGTCTCAAGTCAGGAACAAGAGAACAATGTCATGGTTGGGTAGGTTTGATTATAACTCAGATCCAACACTATCGCTTTGGAAGCTTTTTGGAAGGACAAAGCGTAAACCCCCCGGGGGTGACCTCATACATAGAACATGTGCTAATGAGGCAAGGTAGATTATCCTTATGGTGGCTGAACAATACACATGCACATGCAAAACAGTATATTATTCTAAGGCATAAAAATAAGAATGAATCGTATTTTTTCAAGTTTCACCCACTCATTTATTAAAAAAAAAAATTAAAATCCTCCCTAGTGAAGTCGCCAAATTGTAGGCGTGGATTTTTAATTCCTTTAATGCCTACACGCGGTGTGAGCGCGTTTATTTGACTACCCCATTGTTAAGGTTTTATTCGAAATACATTTTGAAGTCGCCAACAATTCTTTAAAGAAAGAATCATAAACCTAATTGGATATTGAAACGGTAGGGACATCTTAGGGACTTATCCAATGTAGATTTCCCCGTCTTGACTCCATAGATGGTCAGGAACCAAAAAGTGAGTTCGGGGGTGAGGGTACAATATAGTTAGGAACTATATTGCCCATTACTAGCCTCTACTAAATAACGATTCACAACAAATTTTATGCAATAGAACAGTCAAACATTTTAAAGCACCCTAAAATAATTAATCTAGATTGGTTCAGGAAACACATCAAAAGACTAATTATTTAGTGATCCGTTATTATACGATCATTTTACAAGGTTCCTAACAGGTTGTCCAAATTATCTGAATTAATGAGAACAATTCTTTAGGTCTTATTTAGCATAATAACATGTGGATGATAAAAAGGCATGCATGACAATCATAATATTATGAACATTATATACATAAAATATAAGAAAAGCGGTTAGAATTTACAAAGGGACACGTGATGTTATGGTTTTATATAGAGTTTTTCCCCCCTACTTATAAGCTAAAAAAGATGTCAATGGTGCTCTTATGAGCCATTTTGTGCTAACTTTCTCCGTCTAGTTGTGGTTTTCTGTTCTGTGTCAAATTGCAGGTTTTAGGGAATTATTTCCCTACTTTCTACTATTATTTGACTGCTACAATGGATTGGAGAGGTTTGATGCTGAGTTTAAAGGTCCCGAGGACACTTTCCGGGACCCTTGCGCTGAGGAAGAATAGAAGACTTGGCATTTGGAGCCAAGAACGAAGGAAAGTGGCCAGGCCCAGTTCCATCTGGCGGCTTAGCCCGATCGGGCGGCCACGAGGACAACAACCAGTTTAGTTGCGGTCCCGATCGGGCGCTTTTGCCCTGTCGCTATTCGCTGATGAAGCCCGATCGGGCGGTTCGGCCCGATTGCATCGTGGGTGTTTCAGCGCAGTTTTGTGCGAGCTGTTGAGAAGTGGTGGGCCACCCGATTGCATCGGGTGGGTCGGCCCGATTCCATCGGGCATGCTTGGCCCGATCGGACGATTGACCCGACATGCGCATTGAATGATTTCCGGGCTATATTTATAAGATTTTTCCTAGTTGTTTTAGGTTTAGTATAAATAGCAAAATCAGAATATTATTTTGGATCTAGGTTTTTAGTCTTTATTTTTCATAGTTCTCTCTCAAGAACCCTAGTTTACTACTTTTCACTTTGGATTCAAGATCAAACATTTGGATTGCTTGCAAGTTCAATATAGTTCTTTAATTTGGTAATCTTCTTCATTGCTTTCTCCATTATTGATTGCTTTCTCTATTATTGATTGGATTGATTTCTTAGTTATTTGCAATGATTCAAAGTATTACATTGATTTTGTTATTGTTTTCGCAAGCATGAGTGAGTAGTTTTATTTCTAGGATTGTGGGGACCTATGTATGCAATGAGGGATTGATAGATTAGTATAGTTACCTTTTATTTCAATTGTTTCCTGTGATTGAATCGTTCATGCTAGATTTATGAATTAGGCCTGATTTGTATTTCTACTATCGCAATATTGAATCTGCTTCGAGAGGAGAGATTTCATATAGGCTTTCAATCATTAGGCGGAGTGATCCTTGACCATGCGAGAGCGGCTAGGTGATCTTTGAGGGAGGTAATGTTCGAGAGAAATTACATGTGCCCTAGATAAATTGATTTATTAGGTGGTTGTTATTTGTCCCTGATTTCCCGAATTGTATGCATAGGGATCCATAGTCCTAGTTCTTTATTAATTGATTATTACCTTCATATTTAGTTCTGTCATTTGCTTAGTTTAGTCACACACCCATTTTCATCTGATTTAGTTAGTATAATATTAGAATTCAGATACAATAGTATAACTTTCTCCCTGTGGATTCGATCCTGACTTCCCTGACTAATTGTTAATGGACCTTAGGTTATTTTTGATTAGGTGATACGACATTACCCTGTCTACACGATTATTAATTAAGAATATACATCATGACAAGAAAAGGTTAGTAACTTCAATAAATAAATATAATTATTCAAGGGTCCTCAGGATTCTACCTATGTGGTTTAGATCGAATAGCGTAGTGACCTTCAGTTGAAGCAATCTTGAAACCAGGAATATAATAGGATCAGGAACAATAATCTATTTGGAAGATTAAAAGTGTTTGAGTGTTTTGTATCGAAGTGTATTTCGGAGTTTTCGAGAGTATTTGTGTGCGCAAAAATAATAATTCGAAGCCGTATTTGATTAGGGAAATCAGCCGGTATTTATAGGCAAATTAAGACGTGCGCTCCACGCAAGCCCTGCGCCAGGCGCAATCCTACGTGGCAGGTGCTAGGACACGCGTCGGGCGCAAGTTGGCCTGCCTGACGTGGTCCTTCCAGTTAAAACATTGCACGTGGAAACGCATATTCAAAAAGAGAAAAATTTAACTTGCGTCTCACACAAGACTTGCGCCAGGCGTAGGACTCTATGTGAGACACAAGTACACGTGTCAGGGGCTCATTGGCGCGCCTGACGTGATTTGGCCAATGAGTTGGACGCACGTGGCGCGCTGAGCGCAGCCGCCGCGTCCGGCGCATATTCCAGAATATTCGTTTTTTATTCTACGCGTGCTTTCAAGATGCCATTGTTATCCCTAGACCAGGGCATGGGCGGGGCCTGTTCACGGGCTCGGCCCGCGGGCTTGGGGAAATGGCGGGCCGGGCCGGGCCCGGCCCGTGACTGGCGGGCCGTGCCAGGCCGGGCTTGAAATTTCCAGATTTTGTCCACGGGCTCGTGCCTCCTGCGGGCCTGGCCCGTGTTTTATGTTTTTTTTTGTATTTTTGACAGTTTTAGGCTAAAAAACAAAGGAAATGAGCGTTCGGCCCGCGGGCTCGTGCCGGTCCAGGCCTGAAATAAAATTTCTTGACCGTGACGAACCTGCGTCCCATGTAGCGTACAACGGGTCGGGTCGGGCCTCGAGCGGGCTCGTGCCGGGACGGGCCCAAATCGTGCTGGCCGTGCCCATGCCCACCTCTAGTTATCTCTAAAAATCCGGAGATCGAATTTTCCGGATTAAAAATCTGATTTATGGGTAAAAGATAATAATAAAAGCTTTTAAAAAAATATTTATTAAAACAATAAATATTAACAAAATATTTATCGAAACAATAAATATTAAGAAAATATTTATTAAAACGATAAATATTAAGTTGGGCTTTTAAAATGGACTTAAAAAACAATTCACGGGTTGAACTTACAATTTATCATCAAAAATGATTAATTGGGCTTTTAATATTATTTTAAAACACATATTGCCTGGTTATTCGGACTACTCCTCCATTGGGCCATGCCAATAAAAGACCACGGTATATTTCATCATTGAACCCTTAAATGGGGAGACACGATTATGTGTCTACAGCTATTATTCGAAGAACCCGTCGAAATAGGCAACCTCCACATGAGGTGCTCGACAAAACAGCGAAAAACCCGCGAAGGGCACCCCTCCAATCTGAGAGGAATGGACACGTCCTCGAAGAGATCGGACCTCGCGAAGCTGCAAGTGCCGTTAACGAACAAGGACCTCGAAGGCAGGTAATCCTGCCTCGAATTGAGCCTGCCTGTTACGAGGAACCAAGCCCCAACCCAGTCACTCAACAATATCTCCATAAGCTAGCTGACCAATTCAACGACACGCTCGAAAGAAGCCTCCGGGCCCTTGCATTCAATCTTTAAGAACAGGGGCGAAAGGACGTCGAATAGGCCTCCTATCCCCCTTGTAGCCTCCTGCGTGGTCCAAACCCGGGTCAGAATGGTCAAGCACTCCTTGATACTCATCCTCCAGCTCCCCAGCCTGAAACTTGATCCCCATAACTTTAAACTCGAGCTCTCCAACCTGAAAGTCGAGTACCACAGACCTCAGCTCTACCCCCATCTGCATGGGGGGATGCTCGTCATATCATCAATGAGCGAGAGGGGTACACGAGATGCCAGAAAAGTACTGAATGAGCGTAGAGCTCAGTCAAGGCGGGAAGAAGAGCAAGCACCCGACCCTAACCGAGGACGGGACAGCCACTGAAATCATGAACGAGACAATCAAGAATACGAAGAATGGGAATCAAGCACATCTAAACCGAGCGAGCGCTCCAATCCTTACTTCGACAACCTTGGTTTCATCACCCCATTCAGCGAGGAAATCATGCGAACCCCTAATCCGCGAAAGGTGAAAGTCCCCCCGATCGAACATTATGGAGGGACAACTGATCCTATCGACCATCTCGCGGACTTCAAGGCGTAGATGAGTGTCCAAACAGGGAGTGAAGTGACATGGTATAAGTTTTTCCCAATGACAATCAAAGGGCTCGCCCTGACGTGGCTCACCTAACTCCCCTCTGGGAGCATCTCAGATTTCGCTTCTCTCGAAGCAGCCTTCAAACTGAACTTAATAGTCGCAAACGGCATCGAAAGACAAGCATCCACTTAATGTCCGTGAGACAGCAGAAAAATGAAAGTTTGGCAGATTATATTAAGAAATTCAACGAGGATTCTCTCAAAGTGTCGGACCTCTAGGATAGTGTGGCCTTCACTGCCTTGATGTCAGGGATATGGCCCTCACGCAGGTTCAAGATGAAGCTTGTAGAGAGTGAAGCATCTACTTTCTCCGAATCCATGGGTCTCGCGCAGACTTTTATACAAGCGTCCGACATCTGCAAAGCTCCTCATGAAGAGCCACATAAGAGAAAGAATGACCATACCGCTCGAGTAGAAGCTCACAGGGACATATCTCGAAGGGACCGAGATAAGAGACCTCGAACAAATGACAACGAGTACCACCCACGATATAATACCAATATAAGAGAGATTTACCTCGACATCAAGAAGAAAGCCATCCTTCTGAAGCCCGATCCCTTTAAGATGTCCATAAGTAGGAGAGACAAAAAGTTGTGGTGGGAATATCAGCACGACTGGTGGCACACCACTCGCGACTGTCAAGAGCTTAAGAGAGCTTCGGACAAATTGGCTCACAAAAGAAAGTTGAACAAATACTTCAAAAAACCCAATAGAAAAGAAGAAAGAGCCTCGCAGGGAAAGAGACACGAGAAGCGACAAGATAGAAGGGTATATCGGAGATATAGCTGGAGGATACGCTTCGGGGGGCCTAATCGGCCACTCTGGAAAGAAACACCTCTACACCCTGAAATACGGGTCAGCAAACATAACCTCCTTTGCGGTATGCCCTACGAAGATGTTCAAAGATAGTCATCGACCCATCCAAACCCCCCACGACAACCCCTCGTCGTCGAGCTCAAACTAGCCCATCGATAACTGCAGCTCTACGAACATCATTATGGACTGCCCTCGAAAGCCAAAATATAAGAATAGTGATCTCGTCCCCATCAACCATCCGTTAGTTGGATTCGGCAAACAATATGTGCACCCCCTGAGTTCGGTGAAGTTGCCCATCCGAATGGGGGAAAAAGGAAAAGAAGCATCCCCGTCGATTTTCTGATCGTCGACATGCCATATAATGTCATCATCGGCCTACTAACACTCAACAAGGTCAAGGCAGCTATATCCACCTATCAGATACTACTCCAATTAGAGGTAGACGAAGGGATCGTCGCTCAGCTTTTCGGCGACCAGAGTTCCGCTCGAGAATGCTATGTGAACAGCTTGAAGAGCCACTGCGAGGGAACCTCGAACAAAAGAAAGCAAACGGAGCTCGAAGAGCCTCTCCCTGTTCTAGGGCTTTACGTGGCCGAGAAAATCCGAAGCGGTAAGGAAAGGCCTCGCCCAGTTGAGGGGGACGAAGAAGTATGCATCGACTAAGAGAAAGGTCGAACAGTTCGAATTGGCAAGCAAGTTCCAGACAACATCAGATCTGAGATTGTGTCTATTATAAAGGAGTTCAAGGATGTGTTCGCTTATACCGTTGATGAAATGCACGACATCGACCCCAGTATAATGGTGCATCGCCTCAACATCAAAGAAGACCGTTGCCCGGTGAAGTAGAAGCTGCGACACCAGGGGGTCCAAAGGAGCCAAGTTGGCTGAAGAAGTGAAAAAGTTACTCGAAGCGGGTTTCATAAGAGAATGTACACTGAAGGGTTGACTAACGTGGTATTGGTTCGGAAAGCCACAGGGACATGAAGAATGTGCATCGACTTCACAGACCTCAACAAGGCCAATCAAAAAGACGACTTCCATCTACCCAAGACTGACAAACTGGCCAATTCGACGGCGGGACATGCTCTCTTCAGCTTTATGGACGCGAACGCAGGATACCACCGGATCCCTATGACCGAAGAAGACTAAGTCCATACCGCCTTTACAACCAACTCTTGGGTCTACTAATATAAGGTCATACCGTTCGGTTTAAAGAACTTCGGAGCCACTTATCAGCGCTTCATTAACAAAATGTTCCAAAAATAGTTTGGGAGAAATGTTGAGGTATATGTCGACGACATGATAGCAAAAGGCAAACAAGAACAGGACCAGCGCTTTTGACCTGAGAGAAACCTTATCCACCTTACGTGCACACAATATGAAGTTGAACCCCAAGAAGTGCGTCATCGGAGTCCGAGGGGGAAAGTGCCTCGATTTTTTGGTGGACGAGAGGGGCGTCGACGCCATTCCTGACAAGGTACGAGCCATCATCGATGTGAAGAGTTCTCGAACTGTCAAGGAAGTAGAGCACCTAACCGGCTGCATGGCAGCTCTCGGGCGATTTCTCTTAAAGTCCGCCGATAAAAGTCTGCATTTCGTCAAAACACTGAAACAGTCCACATTTCAATGTGACAAGGAGGTCGAGGATGCCTTTCAATGGCTAAAAGAGCATTTACTAGCCTTTCAAAACTCGTATCTCCCTTTCCGGGAGAAACACTGTTTGTTTACTTGGCCGTATCATAGAACGCACTCAGTGCAGTCCTTGTCGCTAAAAGAGAAAAAAATCAACATTCAGTCTAATTCGTAAGCCATACCTTTAGAGTAGCAGAAGCAAAATACCCTCCCATCGAAAAGATGATCTTCGCACTAGTTATGGCAACAAGAAAACTCAATCCATATTTTCAAGCTCACCCAGTCAAAGTCTTGATTAGCCAACCCCTTTGAAAAGCACTTGAGGGGAATAATCGGTCAAGCATTGTTAATGGGTAAACCAACTGTCTGATTTCGGCATCGAGTTTGAACCCCATCGAGCTATTAAGGCCAAGTCCTTAGCAGACTTCATTGATGAATGTACATCTAGGCCCGAGCAACGCGAAAGAGATTCATGGGAACTTTTTGTCGACGGATTGTCGTCGAAAGTTGGGTGTGGATCTGGCTTACTAATCATCGACCCTAGAGGTGGCAAACGGGTCAAACGGGT
This sequence comes from Beta lomatogona, assembly GCA_947646795.1. Taxonomy (NCBI): domain Eukaryota; kingdom Viridiplantae; phylum Streptophyta; class Magnoliopsida; order Caryophyllales; family Amaranthaceae; genus Beta; species Beta lomatogona. Next base: position 107,183 of record CANSNZ010000605.1, on the reverse strand, counting down.
CGGATACGGGTCGGGTCATAATCGGGTCAACTTTGTGTTCGGGTTACGTTCGGGTCGGGACGGGTCCGTTCGGGTGCGGGTTAGTTTCGGGTCCATAAGGTTTCGGGTCACATCGGGTCGGGTTAAAACGGGTCGGGTTTTTATTCTAGAAAATAAATAAAGCACATATAAGACTAATAAAACTAAGTTAAATAGTTAATGGGAAGTGGTTAAGTCATATATAGTATCTCACGATAATTTTTTTCCTTAAATTTGTTTAAAAAATAACTAATATGACAACTTTTCGGGTCGGGTTCGGGTCATCATTATCGGGTCAATTTCGGGTCGGGTCACTTTCGGGTCGGGTAGATTCGGGTTCGGGTTATATTCGGATCTATTTGCTTTCGGGTCGGGTTTGGGTCGGGTTTGGGTCGGGTCGGGTTATTTCAGGTTTCGGGTTCATTTCGGGTTTCGGGTTCATTTCGGGTCATTATTTTCGGGTGGAAAATCGGGTTTCGGGTCGGGTCAACGGGTACGGGTTTGTTTTGCCGGCTATAATCGACCCCCAAAAGGGTCGAACTGAGTACGCCATCAAATTTGACTTCTCCGCCTCGAACAACAAGGCTGAGTATGAAGCACTGCCACTTGGTATACAGTTATGCAATGTTGTGGGGCGCAGAATCTTAATGCCCACTCACACTCACAGCTCATTATAGGGCAAGTGACGGGAGAAATCGAGGCCAAGGAAGATAGTATGATAATTTACTTGAAGAATATAAAAGAGGATGTCCTGACCATGACAAGCTTTAGCATAACCCACATCCCTCGATTTGAAAGCCAGTAGGTGGACGCCTTGTCCAGGCTTACCAGCTTGGCAGAGCACTTGTCCCCTTGGGCGATAATGTCGGAAGTGCTCAAGTCACCCATCATTAATAGGGGCATTGCAACTTTAGACAGGATTTCCATCTGGATGGATAAGATAAGAATGATTTGGACGCTGAGAAGATAAGAAAGCAAGATCGATGGTTCATATACCACGATAATTACTTGTACAAGAAATCCTTCACCCATCCACTGCTTCAATGCTTGACCCCCTAAGAAGAGGACTATGTACAGAGAGAAATCCATCACGGGGATTGCGGCAACCATCAGGTGGCAAGTACTATTGTATCTAAAGCTCTTCGAGCAGGATATTATTGGCCTACACTTAAGGCGGATTCCTCGAGCCTATGTCAAAAATGTAGAGAGTGCCAAATGCACGCCAATCTGCCTCACAAGGCCGCCAGCCCTCTCACCACCATTGAAGCAGTATTGCCTTTCGACCTATGGGGCATGGATATGCTGCGACCATTCCCTCCAGCCTCCATGCAACTAATATTTCTGTTGGTGGCCGTCGACTACTTTACCAAGTGGGTCGAAGCTAAGCCCAATGCGCTCAAGCACTATTGCCTTTCGAACTATGGGTCGTGGATTGCGCTTAGCGCAACGCTGTGCGCGGGACACGTGGCCTTTGCGTGCCGCGCAATCTTTTGCGCAACGTGCAGCTTTCTATCTTATCTTTTTTTTTTTTAAGTTTTCCTATAAAATAGGCCAACGTTTTCCGGACTTTAAAATAGACTTTTACACACGAATAATTACGATCTCTGAAGGCATAAAACACTCTCATACTCTCATACTTTCCTACACAAATACATAAACACATACTCATACTTTGTTCGATTTTCACAAGTTTTCATTGAAGGCTTCACGATTGCTCCTCCCGAAGGTTGTTATTCTCTCAGACCCAAGCTACATTGGTGTATTTCTTAGGGTCCTTAATCTTTCCTTTCTTATTTATTTTATTAAAGTTACTAACAATCTTTTTAGATCTTTCCTATTTAACATATCTATCAACAAAAACTATCATTAATGTCAAGATGTTCCTTTATTTCCTTTAGCATCATCCTGTTCTTCCCTCTTTCGGCCCTCCTCATACGTCATAATTCATAACCCCATTTTCCACCCCAACTCAAAACCGAACATCGCCAGCGACGCTTGATACCCTATATTTATTGAGGGTGAATTGCTAGTATAGGATGACTTCAACTTCATGAAAAGCAACCCAAGAAATGGTGAAGCCATGCATAAATCATAAATGGAGCGAAGATAGGTGAAATGGATTTTGTTTGTGGGTCTGTTGAGTGTTGACTTAATTTCTCGGTGAAATTCTTCCATGGATTTTGAAATGAAAATTGAAGTGGATGTTGGAGATTATGGGATATGGAGTTAAATTCCAACGATAGAGAAAAAATGGAATTTCGTGATGAGAATTAGGACTGGATTTTCTTAAAAGTAAAGGAAGATGAAATGCATAAGATTTTTCAAATGTTCACCGGAAAAACATAACCATGGTTAATTAAATGTTAACTAAGTGTATGTTTTCCTGAACTTATTAAAATAAGTTTCACCAAAATATGTTAAGTTCAACAAAAATAAGTTCAGAAAAAAAAAAAAAACCATACATAAGTTCAATAATTGTTTGAGAAAATAAATAAGTTCAATAATTGACAATACATAAAAAAAAAATCAATAATTGACAATACATAAAAAAAATTGTACTTAACAAAAATAAGTTAATTTCAGCAATTTCATCAAAAATAAGTTCAACAATTTATGTCAAAAATAAGTTCAGCAAAAATAAGTTACGTCCAACCAAGAATAAGTTGAGGAGAACAAAGTCTAAGCTAACAAATTTGTTTATCATCAAAACCTATCATTAGTGTCATGGTGTAGCCAAAATAAATAAAGAATAAAAGGTTGACATTCATAATAAATTAATTGTTTATTGTTTTTTAAATTTATCTAGGGAGTATGTGCATCCATCTATCTTCGCATCCGCAATAGGCCAATAGCAACCACAAAATGCACCTGCCACTGCGATATGCCGATATAGATGCCGTCATCCTAGCTTCCCTATATCCCACATGCAACTTCGTGATTTGGTGCAACATTGCGAATGATGAGGTAGAGGAGAGTTGATTGACACTAAGAGAGGAAAACAGATTACCTTGTCCTTGTTCCTCCGAGGTGCAAGTTAGGAACCCTAGTTACAAATACTATAAATGTGCCAAAATAAATCTAAGAGTTTACTTAACTCATTTGTCAATGCACAACTTTAACAAATTGACAACAGGGGTCTCAATTTTGGGTGATAATTTTTAAAAGGTCTGAACTATTGATTAACATGTGTAAGTCCCAACTTTAGGGGGTCTTAACCTTTAGTGGGCCTTAGTGACTTGAAACTGGCTTAATAGGTCATAACTTGTAAAACTTGGGTCACACCAGAAGGATTAATTGAGGGAGGGAAGTAGGAACTAGGTGAGGTTTTAAAAAAAATCGTCAGTTTTAAGTCATTGGGGCCCGTTGAAAGTTAAGACCCCCTAAAGTAGGGACCTACACAGGTTAATCAATAGTTCAAACCTTTTAAAAATTATCACCGAAAGTTTAGACCCCTATTGTCAATTTTTCCAAAATTTTATATAGAAAAAAGGGATTTATGTGCCTCACATTAACCTTATTTTATGATAACAAAATATATACTTCCTCCGTTTCTAAATAAGTGCAAATTTTCCATTTTAGGAAATGTCATAATAGGTACTACAAGAAAATAGGTTTTGGGCAACGAATATTTTCGTTGCCCAATGGGACAATTTTGTTGCACAAAAGTTTGGGCGACGAAATTTGCACGCCCCAAATTCGTCGCTTTAGGTTCGACGCCCATTGTATTTGGGGCGTCGAAAATTGTAATCGTCGCACAAACCACATCTTGGGCGTCAAGTTATATGCGTTGCCCATAATGGTCGCTTGTGCTACGAGCCTCGTATCCGTTACACATTTATGGGGAAAATTGGGCAACGAGTTTCTTAAATTGTTGCCCATACTTCACTGAGTTTGGGCAACAACACCTTAACTTTCGTTGCCAATATTATTGAACTTTGTGCAACAATTACTTTTTTTTGTCGCCCATTATGTCTTGTAGGCTTACATGCATCATGTCTTGGGCAACACCAGTTTCGTCGCCCAAAATACTTTAGGCTACGAATTGTTGTACATAATTTTCAATCTCGTGCTAAATTGAAAAAACAATGTGCGATCCCTATTTTGTTGCCCAAATTGGTATGGACTACGAATTATTGTTATCGTGTAATCTATGAGCTTTTTCCCTGTTCATATATATATATTATATGAACCTATTAAAAACAAAAGTATGACATAATAGAAGAAGTATTCGTGGAATAGCAAATTGTATATAATCGGAGTACAACAAATATTCAAATTTGACATCCGATGTAACTTGAATAATTCAAAGTAAATCTAAAAAAACTAATTAGCTATACCCATAATCTACGAAGAAATTCACATAATACAAGCCTTATCATAGCTTTCCTCTGCTAATTTCGGAAAATAATCATAATCCATTGTTCCTGATAAAACCAAAAACGTTATAATTAGATACCCATATGATTAAAAAGGGGGGGGGATTAATGATCTTTTTACTCTTTCTCCCGAAAAAAAAATATATATAGGTGCACCAATATAACAAGTATTAACTACAATCGCAACGAAACTTCAAGTAGAATCATCCAAAAGAAATGCAGGTCCAAAATCATTCATAACCACCATATTTTAAAGGTCAAAACAACATGATAACCAAAAGAATCATCCAAAAGAAATGAAAGCAGATGGTTCAAGGAAAGGAGCCAAAATGGTATAATGACATAAAATATAGGTAAATGGTATAATGAAAGCTAAAAATTGAAGTAAATGGTATGACGTATGTACTGGAATTGTCGTCAAAAAATAGACTTTCCTCGAGTTACAAATAGTCAATAGTAACAAACTATATTGGGCTCACAAAATCAACAGAAGATGTCTAGATTCTAACACATACCCAAAGCAAATGCCTAACCAATCCATCTGCAAATAGTTTAGCTCGTGGGCAATACCAGATGCAGAAATGAAGAATTACATACAAGCAACAGGTGGTGACTTGTATAACAAGCAGCGTACTGTTTTCGATATAACAAGCAGGGCAATAGCAGATGCAGAAGATATGTTAGAATGGGCAGTAAATGAGCTAACAAACTTATACCTCTGAATGGCTCAAGCTAAAAGATCTTATGTTGCTATGCACTACAGCAAGAATGTACACAAACTAATATAGTTTAAATAGACCAGACACCAAACGAGTAGTAATTATGGAATCCAGAACATATTGCTTGATCTTGAGTATAAAAAGGAACAGAACAGAGCTAAGCTAGCGCATTTGAACAAGTGCCTAATATTTCCCTAGCGGGATATATCTCTCAAAGCTACAGAACAGCTTTTTGAGCAAGTAAAGCCTCCCTTTATTTGCACGTCTAGATGGCCAATGTGGGCGACTTTTCTCTCAGAAAGGATGATTTGTTCTCTATCCTCACCTTTCTGGACACCCCCCTTGCTTGCCCCCCTTGCTGCCACCAACCTCTGCGCACCCCCCCTTGCTTGCCCCCTGCCGCCACACCCCCTGCAGACCCCCCTTGCTGCCCCTCCTCGCAGGCCCCCCTTTGCTGCCACCCCCGCACCGCCCCCCGCACTCCCCCCTGCAGACACCCCCTGCCCCCCTTATCGCCACCAACCCCCGCAAACCCCCCTTGATGCCCCCCGCTGCCACCAACCCCCGCACCCCCCCTTAAAGCTACAAGCGTGACTTCCGTATTTCTTTTATTATCCTAGGGGTTTCTACAAACAGAATATCCACCATCAAATTTTTGTAACCATATCAAATCCAGTAATTCTATAACAAGTGTTTACTTCCAACCAGAAACCGAACAAGTGTTTTAAGAGGGAAATGTTGTTAATCCTCAGCATCCGAATCCATAACACCTTATAGCTATAATCTGAAACTATAATCTGAACAAAGGCAGTTTACATCTAAGAAATATACTATGAACATTAAGTCAAAGTTTCTAATATACAACGAACAAATTTAACGGATATCAAACAACTTACATAATACTTCAGTAACAGATATACATGCGTGACGCAGAACTGAGGCGGAATTAGGGATTTTGTTTCTTTTTCTTTAAACAAACAAATGACAGAATTATTCTCGATACTAAACTTTACTAACATTAAACTAACGTTGAGCTCACAACAATTAGGAAGTCAATAGTGTAGTGGTACTAATAAGAAACCAATAATATTTTGTGTACTATTGGCAAAAGTCCATAGTTGGAGGGTACTAATGAGAATTTCCCTTACAAAATTCTAACAGTAAGGTAAGCAATATGATTAATAGGGCGAAGCACGGTGCATCCAATTGCTTTTATCCACATTTACTGACAAATAAGTACAAAATTTACTCAATTCAGACACATGAGCTCATTACTAAAGTAATACTACAAAACATTTTCCATTCACATACCGAGTAAAATAATAAATAAGCTAAAAAAACTCATACCTCATGTCCTGAAACATTTTCAGCATATCTTCTCTCATTTTCTTTTCACTTTCAATAGCTTCTTTGTTCATTTTAGAAAATTCTGCTCTAAGCTCTTCATTGGATGCCTTGAACTCTTCATTAGATGTTTTAAGCTCTTCATTAGATGCTTTAAGCTGTTCATTTGATACTCTAAGTTCCTCGTTTGATGCAACAAGAGTGTCAACTTGGGTAGACAATCGTTCATTGTTCTCTCCAGTTCTACCTTTTTTTGGTGGTCGAGCTCCAGGACCAAGTCCTCTCACATACCCAGATTTACATTTTAAAGCTTTAATGTAAGCATCTTTCACATTGAGTGTATCCTCACCATGCTCTTGAATCTGAGTTTCATGAAGTTTTTTTAGTTCTTCATAATTTTTTTCAACAATTGGTTCCCAGCAAGTACTCCCATCCTTATTTTTATGCCTAGCACATGAAATTTGCAATTTTTTAGAATTAGCTTCCCATAATTCTCCTTTTAGATAAAGACTTGGCTATTATCATCTCTATTAAATGAAAGGCATATTAGGGAAGGCAGGGACTGTTTCAGATATTATTAGCTAGTATCATTCAGATAATTGAGCTACATGATAACAACATTTAATATTACCAATGGCACCATTCATGAGTCAACAATGGCAGCAGGGGGAGCAAGGGGGGGCTGCAGGGGGCAACAAGGGGGCCTGCAGGGGGCAACAAGGGGGTCTGCGAGGGGTGTGGCAAACAGGGGGCAACAAGGGGGGGTCTGCGGGGGGTGGTGGCAGCATGGGGGATGTCTCGGGGTGACAAGCAAGGGGGTGTCTCAAGGGTATGGCAAGCGGGGGCTGCGGTGGGTGGTGGCAACAAGGGGGGCAAGCATGGGGGGTCAGCAGGGGGCAGCAAGGGGTGTGGCAGCAGGGGGGCTCGCAGGGGGTGGTGGTAGCAAGGGGGCAGCATGGGGAGTGTCTGCAGGGGGCAGCAAGGGGGTGTCTCGCAAGGGGTGTGGCAACAGGGGGCCTGTAGGGGGTGGTGGCAGCATGGGGGTGTCTGTAGGGGGCAAGCAGGGGGTGTCTGCAAGGGGTGTGGCAGCAAGGGGGCCCGCATGGGGTGGTGGCAGCAAGGGGGGCTGCAGGGGGTGTCCGCGGGGGTAGTGCAGGAGGGGACAGTGTTACCATGTAACTACTTCCAATAGACAACAAGAATGTTAGTCAATGCAGAAAACTAACACAAAAAAAAATTTGAATAACCTTACTTTTTGGTCTTCGCAAATAATCTAACATAGATGGGTTCTTGCTCCACTTCAACGGGTTCGGATGATCCTTCAAGATCTTGTGTCGGAACAACGGGTGGCTCATTCATCTACATATGATATAACAAATGATTACATATAAACCAAAAGAAACATATGGTACATCATATAATAAAGAAAGCGAAAATTACAGAAAACGAAAATTACCTACCATGTCATACATTATTCTTGTTGTAGATCTTGAACCATTGGCTGGTGTTTCAGTCAGCTTTAGCTTGTTCTCCGTATTAATTTTGCTAATACGCTACAAGTGCATGTGAAAGTAATCAATTGGGAAAAAAAATCTTAGTAAATGAATGTAAAAATCTTAGTACGAAGTATATTAAGATGAGTCATTAAATCTTAAGGTAAAAATTCAGGTGCATATAATAGGACAATGGACACTCGTTGCTGGAAACAACTACTGGTGTACACCTGCTTTTTGAAAGTCATTATAGTGCACTATGACAGACGACAGTTTGCTACCAACACAAATCTCGTAAATTGTTTTGAAAAGGGGGAACGCGTCAAACCAACAATTGCTTTTTAAGACCTCACATGTTATGGATGTAATCAGTATAGCAAATTTAATAAGTAAACGAATAACATGAGAAAGGAATTAACCTCTTGTTTTTCAGTTCTCCAATGATTGTCAATCAACCAATCCCATTGGTCTTCATCAATAGTCAAGGGTCTGTTACGTCTTGCTTGTGACTTTGTATAGCCTCTATAGAATCTTTCCTTCAGCCTAAATCTCCAATGTCTATGTAAAGATGAACATTGAAAGCTCAATGCGTCAACAATATCCTCTCCACCAACCTTTTCAGGTAAATTATACTTTCCCTGACACCATAAATGATAAACCAATAAAATTCCAGCAAGCATCATTCTATGTTACGAAAGGAATCTTGTTAGAAGTGTACATAATTCATCAATGACTTACCAAGATCTCGTCATATAACCTTTGCTTCTTATCTGGGTCCATTTTAGCCCAATTCCTATCAAAGAATTTCATTCATTACAAAGCTTAGAGATGTGATTTACGCATAAGAAATACTATAAATAATAAAATAGAGTAAACATAGACATACTTAGTATTTAGGGGACAAAATTCCTTTACCCACTTGCTACAATCACATAGAAATTCATCTGCCTTTTCACAGATCACACGTCGAACCTCATCCATGAAACTGACTGTGACTTTTTCTTCATAATTTCTTGGCCTTTTAGTGTAATATTTCATGCCCCTAGTAGGCCCACGCCTCTTACGATCAGGAAATTTTTATCGGAGTTCATCTTGATCAAGTCTTCGTTGCTCACGGTAAGTAAGCTTTGGTGGTTCATCATTAGGTTGATTTTGTTCGGATGATGTTGGGACGATTGACATTTTCCTAAAAAAAAAAAGTTAGTTGACTTTAGATGAAAAGATAGAGAAGATATATAACACAACACATTTGTAAGAGAAAGGAGATGAACATATGCTTACCAATTTGAAGTATTATTATTGAAATATAATAATAGAATTACATATAGATATCAAAGTACAAGCAGTACACAAATCCAAGTTATATCTTTTCTTATAGTTCAGACAAATAAACACACAAACATAAATTCTCCAAACTCTGAACTATAATCTGCAATCATTTTGTCTCAGACAAACAAAAATAGTCACTAGGAAAAAAATCACAAATGGTCAAAAAAAAATATGGTATCTCGATATTTGCTAAAATGTAAATTAAACAAAAAGAAATATAGCTTTAATATAATTCTTGAATCTGCCTCCTCCTAGAATTGACGTAACTCTTACTATCGCAACTCTTCAAACACTGTAAAACTAACAAAAATTTCGCTATTATCAAAATAGTAAATTGGTAATAATAAAGTAAACTTAAAGGTTACTTTAAGAATTTAAAATTAAAGGTTAAAACATAATTTTTAGAGTATTTTTCGATAAAATATACCATTACTCAATAGCTAGTAGATGAATTACTAGAACTATCACTTTGAGACCCCTCGTCTTCAAAAGAATTGTAAAAATCATGCAAGATAGGTTCATCTTCCGTGTTCGAAAAATCATCCTCACTTTCTTCGATCTCTTCATCATCTTCATCCTCCTCTTGTTCATTATCCACTTCATTCAACAAATCTTCTTCGATATGAGCCTCAACCAAGTTATATTCAACATCATTTCTCACTATTGGAATATCCTCATCTTGAACATCTCCGTAGTTGGTTACAGATGGTGGCACTTGTTCCCGTAATGATTCAATTTCTTCAGTTTCTTCGTCATTAGGGAAATCAAAAAAGTTCCTTGGATTTGCCTTAATAACAAATCTCCATTGAGGCTCATTATGACATGATACATAGAAGACTTGCTCAATTTGAGAAGCTAATGCAAATGACTCATTGGTTTTTAACCTCTGAGTAACATTAATAAGCACTGCTCCTAAATTACCCTTTTTAATCCCTTTTCCCTCGTCGAACACATTAAACCACTTACACTTAAACAACACGATATTTGGACTAGTTCGATTCTTAAGTGCATCATACTCTAGCACAATAACCTTCTCTAAAACCCCATAGAAATCCTTTTGCCCACTTTCCTCGTCCCCTTTCACAACTACACCACTATTTTGAGTTTTTCGATTTCTTTGCCGCTTTTTGGTGTGAAATCTAATCCCGTTAATGACGTATCCATTAAAAGTGACAACACTTTTCATCGGTCCTCGTGCTAAACACAACAATTCTTCGGTAACTCTTGGATGCCCTTCTTTCCATAGCTTTGTAATCTACATATCATTCTTAGTTAACCACGGAAACAAAAAAAAAAAGATACAAAAAATAAAACTAATGTGTTCACTTACTCTATCTTCAAACCACTTGCAAAGGTCAATCCTTTGAGAAATTGGTACATGCTCATACTCACTAGACATAAGAATGTAAGCAACTAATTAGTTCTGTTAATGAAAAAAAATCCTTATGCATGACAAATAGAATCACACTTACGTCAAGAAAGGTTTTGCTTCATCACAATTAAACATGACAAAAAGTTGAGCTTCTCGTCTCTCCTTAGCAGTCATTTCTGTTAGACTTGCCTTCCCTAAAGGCTTGCCTATTTTAGAGAAGACGGACAAGTTACAGGATTGAGGATGGTTAATGTCATCATTTCTGTTAGACTTGCCTTCCCTAAAGGCTTGCCTATTTTAGAGAAGACGGACAAGTTACAGGATTGAGGATGGTTAATGTCATCATTTCGATCTGGACGATTGTGTAACGTCTCAATCTTAAACATATATCTCGAGCAAAATGTCAGACATTCCATTTCAATGTATCCGTTAGCAATTGAAGCTTCTGGGTGAGCTTTGTTCCGCACGAATGATTTGAACGTCCGCATTGCCCTAAAAGAGAATTATTAGTAAAACACACTACATGTATACAATCCTATGATAACCATAACTACTAACAACTGACCTTTCAAAGCGATACATCCAACGATAATGTACATGACCGGCCATTGTAGCTTCAGTAGCCAAGTGAATCGGGAGATGTATCATCACATCAAAGAAGGCAGGAATGAATACGCGCTCCAGCTTACATAAGGTGATTGATATATTCATTTCCATCTTCTCTAGTTCTTCTACCTTTAAGGTTTTAGAACACAATTGCTTGAAAAAATGACTGAGCTCTTGTAAAGGCGTTAGAACATTCTCATCTAAAACACCTTGGAAGGCAGGTGTTAGTAAGTCTTGCATGAAAACGTGAAAATCATGAGTTTTCATTCCCATTACCTTTCCTTCTTGCAAGGAGGCACACCTTGAAATGTTTGATGAATAAGCGTCTGGAAAAGCTAATTTGGATAGAAATGTGACTATTTTTCTCCTTTCATTCAAAGTCAAGTTGTAAGGTGCTGGTGGGACTTGCCATTTATCATTCCCAAGTGACTTTGGACGTAGCTTATCATGCATTTTCATGTCTTTTAAGTCTAGTCGGGCATTTAAGGGGTCCTTATTCTTTCCCGGTAAACCAAGCATTGTGCCTAATATACTTTCACAAACATTCTTTTCCACATGCATCACATCCAAGTTGTGTCGAACCAAGAGATATCTCCAATAAGGTAATTGGAAGAAGACACTACGTTTTTTCCATTGATGCACGATATATCTTTCACCTCTCTTGCGTTTTCCCTTGGAAGCTTTTCCAAACTCCACATTTGAGTATCCATTTAATTGCTCCAAAACATCAAACCCCATTAGAGGAACTGGAGGAGGACCCCTTTGTACCTTACCACCAAAGGAGCTCCTATTAAGCCTCCATTTGTGATCGATTGGTAGCCACCTTTGATGTTCTATATAGCAATATTTGTGACCATGCTTCAAATAATGAGATTTTGTGTCTAAATGACAATTAGGGCATGCAAGGGCCCCTTTAGTACTTCTACCAGACAAATTAGCATAAGCTGGAAAGTCATTAATGGTCCATAACAACACCGCTCGCATATTAAAAGTCTCATAGGCATCAAACGTTTTTACCCCAAACTCCCACAGTTCATTAAGTTCATCTACTAGAGGTTGCAAAAATACATCTATATAATCTCCTGGAGATTTAGGGCCAGGAATTAATAAAGATAATATCATATTATCACTCTTCATGCACATCCAAGGGGGTAGATTGTACGGCACCAACATCACTGGCCAAATACTATATCTACTACTCATGTTAGCCCCAGGATTAAACCCATCACTAGCTAAACCCAATCGTACATTACGTGCATCTTTAGCAAAGTCTGAAAATGTTGTGTCCAAAGACTTCCATGCTTCTGAATCTGCAGGGTGTCTCATTATCCCATCATCTTTCTTATCATCTTTATGCCATCGCATATGCCTTGCTAACATGGAAGATATAAACATCCTTTGTAGTCGTGGAATTAAGGGGAAATGACGCAAGATCAGTTGAGGAACTCGAGTTGTCTTTTGGACATCCTCGCCATCTGAATACTCATCACCACCTTGCACGACTTTCTCCTTCCATCTAGGAGCCAGACATTTAGGACATTTTTCTTCATTCTCAAATTCCTTTCGAAACAAAATACAATGGTTAACACAAGCATCGATCTTTACATAATCTAACCCTAGTGCTTTTGTGTATTTTTTTGCTTCAAAAGCATTTGCAGGAAAATTCTTGTCATAGTTAAAAGCCCTATGCAAGGTCTTCAATAACATTGAAAAATATTTATCACTCCATTTATTGCTAACTTTATTGTGTAGCAATGAGATAATAAACTCTAATCTTTTGAATGTGGTACACCCCGGATACAACTCGGCCTCCATGTCTTCTACTAATGTCATTAACTCCTTAGGATATTCATGATTGTCTGATTCTTTATTGTTTCCATTATCATCGAGCACATAATAAGTAGCTGAATTCCATGCATTTGTCGCTTCAAAAATTAATGGAGCCATGTCGTCAAAGGGCATTTATGTTTCATTTTCCTCGTTATCTGAAACCACCTCTGTTTCGCCTTCAAGCTCAACTAATTCTCTGTGACTCACCCATGAATTGTAACCATTATCAATACCATGTACTAGTAAGTGAATTTGCATTGCTTTTCGATTTTGGGCAAAAAGCAATCTACATTTCACACAGGGACATTTCAATGATGTTTCATCACTTTTTTCTTTGAAAGCAAACTCTAGAAACTCATCGACCCCTGCTTTATACTCCGGTTTTCGCCTATCCTTTATCCCACTATGATTCATCCAACTCCGATCGGTATTCATTCTTTCAATCAAGTAAGAAAAAATCCTTAAGAAAGAAAAACAGAAGATGTCTCTCATTCAGTTAGAAAATAAAATTAATTATCTCCAAACTTACTAGCTTAGGTAATTGAATGCAAAAAAATTTAGTTTATTTTTAACATATTCACTAATCAGGTTATAATAAAATTTTCATATCATTTTGACAAAACTAGAAAATTCTTTAAGTTAACGCGCAAAGGAGTTGTACTGAGGAGCAGTTGTACTCATTTCTTGCCTATAGGACTTCATGAAACCATATTTGGATCAATCTCACTAAACTAGGATCAACTGAGATGCATTGAAGAGCACTTGTGCTCATTTCTTACCAGAAAAGAAGATGTCGTCCTCAACTTCTTCCTGATTCTCCGACTTCCATTTCTAAAGTCAGTTATGTGTTTCTCAAAATTTGAATTTTGTTTCAAGATTTTACTTCTTTCATTTGTTTCAATTTTCACAGAAGTTCGATTGATTTCATTTGAGTAGGTTTTCTTGCAAACAAAAGCACAATACTAACAACTATAATTTCTTTTTCCTCACGCACAGGTATTTCATAGCCTAAAACACTTATTCATACACAAAGACTACCACTTTGTTATGTGTCTAATTCAGAATTTCTATGCAGCATAGTAGAATCAAATCACACAGAAGATAATTAGAAGATTCTAAAGAAGAAACAACACAGTCACCAGGTATATGTTAGTAATTCTAATTGATAAGTAGAGGAAAAATTAGGAGATTGATATCTTTTTTTTTGTTTTTTTGAAGGGAAGGAGATTGATATCTTGCTTTCATTTTTAGCATTTATAAATAATTATTTATATTTGGTGGATGAATTTACAATGGTAAGAAAACTAGAGTGAAGAAGAAGAATTTAAGCAAAAAAAATTATCGAGTGAAACAAATTGAACCAAACCGCATAATCATGAATTATCTAGGCGTATCTTCGACAAAGTGGAACCAAAATGAAGGGTAAGTTGAAGAAAAACAATTTTTAAAAGGAACAAAAAAAATAGAACTCACCATTATAAAAAAAATGCAAAAAAAAAAAGCTCATTAGATTCAAGTAAGTAAAACAAATTCGAGAAACCAAATTGGTAAATTGTACAAAGGTGCAAAGTGAAGAAGAGTAATTTATTCAAACAAATATTAAGCCAACCTGCCAACCCACAGTAGAAATGAGATGGAACTGAAACACAAGAATTTTAGTAGATATTGGAATGAGGAGACATAAGCATAGGAAATTCACTTGCTAAAGACTAATGATAGAGAATACCCTAATTCCCCCATGTAAGACCTCAGTTGGTTGTAAGCATTCTTGTAGAAGCCCACAGTAACAGTAAATCTAGTCCAACCTTCACATAGTTCCTCTAAACAACTTTCCCTCGATATGAATAAAGACGCCTACTTAATACAAGACTCAAACAGCAATGAATAGAATGTAGAAGATCTGCATTATTTGGCATTATGCATGACACATTCCCCTACAAGAAGAAAGAACAGGAAACAGGGAACAAATACTGAAATTAACTACAAAAACTGCACTTCTGACTTCTGAGGAAATTTTTACAAACTGCAGAATAACAGCTTTTTTCAAATTCTTAAAAGAGCGCAACAAAATTATAACAATCCTTGTGCTTTTTAACACTATCTTTAACCCAAAGGAAAAACGCAGTGGTTCAGCATGCCCTCCCAAAAAAGAATCCGCCACTAAGGATTATAGTGCATAGTACAGAGATAAGAAATACTTAGCGGTTTTTTCACCATATACCCCCGACAAATTTTTTTTTGCACCATATACCCTTTCAACTTTTGAAATGCACCATATACCCTCGACGTTTCAAAAAATACACCGACATGCCCTTATGACTAACGGCGTTAGAGTTCCGTTAGTCATTAGGCCCTAATCCTACCCTAACCCTAATTAACTAACCAAAATATACCCCTAATCCTAACCCTAACCCCAATACCTTAACCCTAACACTTAACAGTTAACACCCTCACCCCGCCCCCACCACCCCCACGGCACCACCAGCCTTCCCTCGGCTCCCCTCCCTCCCCCGCAACCCCTTCCCATTCCCCTTCCCCTTCCCCCGCCATCACGCAACCTCGAAGAACAAATCTCGAAAAGTGATGGAGGATTTTCGCAACTCTTCGATTCATACACGGAGGAGAGAGATGTAAGGACGTCGGCGAAGGAGGAGAGATTTTGCGGTCCAAATTCTGGTTCAATTTCTTTGCAGTTGAATTCAATATTTTTCGATTTCGTTTGATTTGATTCAAAATCTGGTTCAAAATCTGACGTTCTCTCTCTCACCAGCCGCGCGGGATTCGAAGAGGGGTGGGGGGAGGGGTTGCGGGATTCGAAGGGGGGGGGGGAGGGGGCATGGATTCGAATGGGGGTGGGGGGGAGGGGTTGCGGGATTCGAATGAGGGTGGGGGAGGGGTGCGGAATTCAAAAGGGGGGAGGGGTCATGGGATTCAAAAAGGGTGGGCGTGGGGGGTTTGCGTGGGTGGGTGGGGGGTGGTGGGGGGTTTTCGTGGATGGGGGGCGGTCACGGGGGAAGGGGGAGGGAGGGGGGCCGCGGGGGAACTGTTGGGGTGGTGGTGGGGGGTGGGCTGCGGGGGGAGGGGGAGGGTGCGGGGGCTGCAGGTGGGGAAGGCGAAGGGGGTCGGCGAGGTTGCGGGGAAGGAGATGGGGGTCGGCGGGGTTGCGGGAGAGTGGGGAAGGGGAGGGGGTCGGCGGGGGAGTGGGGAAGGGGGTCGGCGGTGGTGAGGGGGTGGTGGTTGGGGGGTGGTGGTGAGGGGGTGGGGGAGGGGGTGGTTAGGGTTAGGGTTAGGGTTAGTATATTAGATTAGGGTTAGGGTTAGGGTTAGGGGTAGATTTAGGTTAGTTAATTAGGGTTAGAGGTTGGATTAGGGCCTAATGACTAACGGAACTCTAACGCCGTTAGTCATAAGGGCATGTCGGTGTATTTTTTGAAACGTCGAGGGTATATGGTGCATTTCAAAAGTTGAAAGGGTATATGGTGCAAAAAAAAATTTGTCGGGGGTATATGGTGAAAAAACCGAATACTTAGCTATTGCATAACCTATCACAAACACCAGGATTCCTCCCTCCCCTCAGGCCCCTGATTTTCCCACTCTTTTTCTGCATATTGCCTCATAGTTATATATCAACAGGCATTCATCTTAACAGCCTTATAATATCTACAAAATGATTCATATGAATAAAAGTCCATATACTTCTCTATCTAATTAATTTATTACCAAATAAGCCCAATAAGAAGAAATACTTAGCTATTGCATAACCTATCACACACACTAGGATTCCTCGCCAACCCCCACCCCTGATTTTCCCACTCTTTTTCTGCATATTGCCTCTTACTTATGCATCAACAGGCATTCATCTAAACAGCCTTACAATATCTACACAATGATTCATATGATTAAAAGGCCTTCATATACATCCCTATCTGATTAATTTATCATCAAATAAGCCCAATAATTGTACCAAAATTTCCTTTTAGTTATGCATCAACAGACATTCATCTTTTTCGATCCCCCCCCCCCCCAAGCCTCTGATTTTCCCACTCATTTTCTGCATATTTCCTCTTAGTTATGCATCAACAGGCACATTCACCAAATCATAAAAGAACTAGGACCATGCAAACTGTCAAACAGAAGATTTTAAGAAATAACCTAGATTTTTGACTTTTATGATCAAAGTTATTCAGCTTAATACGCTTCCATTCTCTCACTTCTCGGTCTAAGAAAGTTGCAACTTGCAAAGTTTACCCCTCAAATATTTTAATAGTTGACTGAGAAAACTGTCGTCCAGGTCACAAATATTTGCACAGGAAAAGACCCTTATAATACCAATCAAAACCATTATAATACGTTCTCGCACACAACCAAAAAAATAAACACAAGAACGAATTGCATAAAAAATAAAACAGAGAAAGCCAAAACAACAAAGCCATAACAGAGATGCCGAGGATTGAAGATGGGATATGAGTGAAGGAGAAAGGAACGCATTGAACTTGAAAAATACCAATCAAAACCATTTAATTTACTCGTAAAAACAACAAAATCTAAGCAATTCAAGAAAACATGACAATTTCATACCAATAATTCACGGGTAAACAAATGTTTAGCTTGATAAGAAGGGGGGTGATTCGTGACTTAGGGTAAATAACAAGAAGATACCAACCTTGCCGCCGAAATCGCCTCTAGCCTCACCGCTGATCTCCGGCAGCCACCCACATCACCACCTACGTAATTGAAAAAGTTAGGGCAGAGCACAAATGACCATCAACCAAAATTTCGATCATAATTAAAGTATTCACCGAAGAAACATCACCTGAGAAACGTCGAGAGGCTGAGAAACGTCGAGATGCTGAGCAACGAAAGGCGGTTGAGAATGTCGAGAAACCTGAGAAACGTCACATGAGATACGTCAATTGTCGCAGGTTGATTCATGAGAAACGCAATTGGCCATCATAATTAAACTCCTCACCTGATAAACGTCGAAGTTCTCGTCGGAATCGTCACCAATTCACCGGGAAAAGGAGAAAGATAGGGGCGTCACCGACCGGACTGAGAAACGTCGAGAGTGTGAGTTGAGGATGAGTAGTTGAAGTTTTGTTGGTGTGAGAGGAGTACGTGATGATTTAGTGGGAAATTTTTGGAGCGGGCTTTTTTTCCGCTATTTTCTTTTGAGTATGGGCAACGAACTATAGATTTGAATTGGCCCATTCACTAAACAAGGGCAACGAAATACATAGTTTTATCGCCTAATTAAGTGAATGGGCAACCCAAACTTAAATCATCGCCCAAAAATGATTTTGGGCAACAGTAAAAAGATTAGTCGCCCCATAATGTATACTAGGGCAACAAATTATACTCGTCGCCCTTGTTTTCAGCTATGGGCCACGAAATACAATTTTGTTGCCCTTGAGTTTCAAATCCGTCGGCCAAAACCTACTTTAGCTCAAAATGGAAATTTTTCCTTTTATTTACAGAAATGCCATTACTTAATTCCCTCAACAAACTTAATTAATTTATCATTTAACAACCTAAACAACATTACTTATGTACATTCCCACCCAATGACCCAACCCCGCTCTCGTCTCACCCCCCCTCTTTTCTCAACTCAACCACCCACCCCCCTCTTCAATTCCCAACTCAACCACCCAACCCGACTCCACACCAACTCGATACCACCAAAAGCACCACCACCAACCCGACACCACTATCAGCCGAATACCACCATTAGTCCGACACCACCATGTGCCACCAGTACCGACCCTTAAAAAACCTAAAAACTCTAATTTCAGATCAAATTAACCCTACAAAACCTAGATCTGCAATTTATAGGCGCCGCAAACCCACCCCCTCTCTCTCCTTCAACCCCCCTCTCTCCTTCAACAAAAACCCTACAAATCTCGCTTCCTAGAAGTTACGAGAGCAAGGAAATTGATTGAGATGAGTGCGATAATGGGGGATTGCGATTGCAATCATGGATTTCGTTGCTGGAATTGTTACTTGTGGTGTGATTTTTCGGCAACTTAGGAGTAATCGGACAAGGTACTATGGATTTGTTGCGGACATTGGGTTGGTTGGGTCGGAGACACCGATTTCCTTCAATAGAAACCCTAATTTTTCAGGGGTTCGGTTTTTGGGGGTGATTTTCGGGGTGTTTTGGGGGTGGTTTCGACTTTCGAGGGGGAGGGTGCTGGTTTTAAGGGTGGTTTCGAGGGGGAGGGTGTTGGTTTTAGGGGTGGTTTCGAGGGGAAGGGTATTGGTTTCGAGGGTGGTGAGGGAAAATGGGGTATTTTCCGGTGGGCAGGATTGGAAGAGGGGGAAAATATTTTCCGGTGGATTAAGTTGTTGGGTAATTAGTTTTGTGTTTTATTTAGTTAAGTTGCCTAATCTCTCTTTTAAGTGTGGTCCCCAACTTTCCCTCTCTAGTTGTCTTGGTCTGTGTGCCACTTCTCTATATTGCACTTATTTAGAAACGGAGGATAGTAGGTTGTTAGAAGAAGCTCTAAAATAGAAATACATATAATATACCATTTAATAACCAATAAGAAAATTCAAGAACCCACAAATAGGGGCAAAACTTTTCACTAGTAATATATTAAAACTAATATTAACATATAAGATGCTTTTATATTTTTCTCAATGTATATTTTCAACCTATCAACTTTTCATTATTTTTACTAATAGATTATTTGAGACATTAATAATAAAATTATGCATTGGCAAGTGCTAGTCAAATAATTACATTTATATTAAGACATATGCTTCTATGATAATAATAATATAATATAATCACATAAATTGGCTCATCAGTGTACTTATAGAGTTTCCGAACTCCAAACTATAAACACCAAACAAAACTTTGTAGTCAAAGAATGGAAGAGAGCTTGAAAATGGAAGTAATCTCAACAGAGATCATAAAGCCATCATCTCCCACACCCAGTAATCTCCATAAGCTTACTCTCTCTCACTTTGACAAAATCTATACTCCTGTTTACACACACATGCTACTCTTCTACACAGCCACAGCCACTACAACACACCCAGTAACACAAGAACTCGACATTAATGGCCTCAAAACTTCCCTCTCCTACACACTTAGTCAGTTCTACCCTCTAGCGGGTCGATGTAACGATGAATCCACCGTAACATGCACCGATGAAGGCGTACCCTTTACAGAAACTCGTATAACAAATTTCCCAATGTCTGCAATTGTAAGCTTACCTCAACCCCGTAAATCTGAGTTGCTGTTTGAGCTTCTCCCACCTCGGCCAATCAACACGGTGGTACCACTAATGATACAGGTGAATGTTTTTAGCTGTGGTGGCGTTGTGATCGGTTACTATGCGCTTCATAAGCTTGTTGACGCGGTCTCATTAGGTACTTTCGTTAGGTACTGGGCATCACAGGTTGCAAATAAGTGCTCTGCCAACCTGGTGCAGCCTGATTTTCACGCTGCTGTCGAAGCTTTTCCCCCGGATCCTAACTGGGTGCAGCCAATGCCGCCTAAACCAACTAATAATAGTAACATTTCAGGCCACTGCGGACCAACTACTTTGGTGAAGAGCTTCACATTCAGCAACGCTGTTATAAGCCTTCTTAAGGCGAAGGCTGCTAGCGAGCAGACACCAAGGCCTAGCAGCTTCGAAGCCGTGGCAGGTTTCATTTGGGAGGAGGCTCTTCAGGCTGCTATTGCTGCTTCAGCAACAACCTTTAAAGAGATAACAACTACAACATTTCATTTTACTGCTGACATGCGATCAAGAGTTACCCCTCCACTTCCCAAAGGATCAATGGGTAACTTGGTAGCACCTGGAAAAGCCCAGGTAGAAAAACAAGCTCAGCTCCAAGAACGCGTTGCGGAGATTCACGCAGCTGTGCGAAGGGTGAAGGCTACTGTTATAACACCGGAACCGCCAGGGTCCCAGCAGAAAGAGCGAGTAGATCCGAAGAAGTACGAGCCTGGTGTTTACAAGCTTACCAGCTTGTGTAAGATTGGATTTCATGAGGCCGATTTTGGGTTTGGGAATCCCAAGTGGATTATTTTAACTGAAGGAGTTTTGAGTCCTTCCAACCGCAGGAATGCCGTCATTTTAACTGATCATTTTGATGCTACTACTGGTGATATTGATGGAATTGAAGCATGGTTGTTTTTAGAGGAGAAAGAGATGCAGATTTTACAGTCCAACCCCTCTTTCCTTGCTTTTGCTACTCCAAATTATTGATTACTGATTCTAGCTATCCCCTTTCTTTTACGATTGTACTGTCTACTGTCTAAGGTTGTGATTGTTTTTTTGTTTTTAAGCACTTGCGATTGGTGATTTGGTTCCATGCTTTGAAGATCCTGGAGGACAAGATCCTTGTTCTTCAAAGCATGATTTTTCCTTTCATAGAGTTCTAATTCTGTTATGACTCATAGTAGAGTTCCTACCATTCTTGTTTTTTTCTAGATTTTGACGCAAAAATCCCTGGAGAAAAAGGGCTACTTTGTCGTGCCAAATTTTCCTCGTCTGAAAGGACATCACAAAGATATGAGTTACCCCTCACAAATCACTCGAGGTGTTGTTTTCACAAAACAAATGTTTGGAATTGAGGAAAACACATAAATGAAACAAGAGTCGATCTTTTCAAGAAAGGATTATAAGAACTTTTAGATAAAAGATGAAATCAATAGTTATCCAAAATCAGATGAAAAATGAAGCGATATTTTAATAAAGGATAAAGCAACAATCATCTAGAAAATAAAGCAAATTTTATCTGGAGAATAATAGGGAACAGACCGAAGGTAAGGCAACATTTCTGGTTGTTGGTGATACGTCGGAGTCGTAGGCAAGGGCCTTTGGTTGTATTTAGGCCATGGGCCATAAATGTTTTCATTAGAGTTGTGGACTTTTGCTAAAAAGAATTACATTTTCTTTTGGATTGGAGGAGTATGTTGTTTTTCTCTCATAGAAGGGAAAAAAAAAACTATTTTGATACTCACGACCCATTTGATCAATATCCGGAATTTCCACCCATACCCAATTTTATTTACAACAAAGCATGACTTCCTTTCTATCTACAAAATATGATTGGAAATCAACATAATATTAAAAAATACAACAAATTATGTGTCAAAAATGTCAAGTTATCAAAAGCTATTCATCGTAAATCAAATTAAAACCATGTAGTTAGAATGGGGCTCAAGTGTGCATAAATCTATTTTACTTGATTACTAAATTTGTAATGTTTTTTTTATAGCTATATGATTTTAAGGTTGTTTTCTATAATAGATGTCATATACCTTATCATAGATGACGATTATTCTTCCTCATCTCAAGGATCTCTTTTTATTAATTGGGTGAACATTGTGCGGGTGTTTTCTTGTTAATTTATCTCTTGGTCTGTTCATTACTTTATTCAGTTGTGAGTTAGGCTATTTACCTAAAAGTTTTATAAAAAAAAAACAAGGTAAAAAAAAAAAAAGTAAGATAAGACTGTCATTATACACTTCTTTATATATGGAGCAGTTAGCTATTCAGTGTGCTGCTAAAATTAATGCCAATGTTCAAGCAGGATAAGATTTGGTACCATAACTCAATACAACCAACCGCCCAAAAAAGGGAAAGAGCCGCTAGAAAACGATGTACAAGTTCTTAATGGCCAAACACAAATTGTGCAAAAAATGAATAAAACAAAATTGATAAGATTAAACAAAATTCAAAGACAAAGAGCTTTATTCATGTTGCTATTCTTGCCTATATGTACGGTTCGGTAGAACAACAATGAATAGATGTTACATACAGCTAAACTCTCTAACACGTTTACAGACTAATCTTCAACAAATCACTTTTGTTTAGTTGTTGCTATAAGTCCTCTGCGCCTCTAGAAGCCACTCAGCAGTGTGCTTGTGCCAGACTCCCCATCTCTGCAGTTCCCATATTGTCCGAGATTTATCCATACCAGTATCAACGCCTCAACAATCTCCAGAGGCCCAGACTTTCTAAAACTCTAGCCCTGCCCCATAAATGATGGTTTTCTCATTATCAGGTATACCCTTGATGGCCGAAAGATATTTGTTTCTCCCCATGTTATCTTATGCTATCTCAATTTTCTTAGTATCAAAACAGTCACGTGGATGCTCGTGTGAAGAAATCATTCACAGCAAGATTGGCATCTCCATGAGCCACGGCATCTTCAGGTTCAGGCATGTAGAGACTAGACGAGGAAACCTGTTCATAACACCAGCCATTCAGTAGAAGAGAGGGACCAGTTTCATGGACAGCAAATACATGGACCATCATATAAACAAAAAGTTCTCGACACAGCAGACAATACAATCAACAATAAGCCAGAACAAAGAGATGGATGGGTGTCAAACTTGAATTCAACTTATGAGCAATTTTTTGAGGGGAAAAACAGTGGAATAATAAGCATACGCTCGAACAAAGCAAGTTTTAGCATAGTATAAGGCTGGCCACAATAAAACAAAACCTCAACAGTTGACACAATGCTAGAGCAGATGCATCTAAGGGGTCATGTGTAGGGCATAGGGAGTGAAAATGGAGTTCACTCAAAACTCGGCTCGAAACCGGAGGGTGAGCGAAACTAAGCTCCGCTCAAAAAAATGTGACTCAATATTTCACGAATAAAACCATACGACAGAAATAATTTTACTTTTAAATTACTTCTAGACACAAACATTAGCCTATATACAATAAAATGCCCATTCGTCCAGAAAAAGAAAGAAAAACAAGCTAAGTCAGACAAATCTAAAAGCCTAAATAAAGTTATTGTTCTCATTAGTTCCATCTGCCACTCTTTCTCCCTCTCTCTCTATGTGGAAGTAAGACTCTAGCATGTTTTGTTACTAAGAGATGGAAATGTGAAAGAAAGGAACTAGCATTTTTCTTATTTGGTTTTGCGGGTAGGAATTCTTCACTTCCACGATTCTTCACTTCTACTCCAAGGTCCCCCACACTGGTCATTTTGTAACCTTTAACCAATAGAGATAATAAACTGTACAAGGAATCTGTCTCATACCTTTGCATCAACCACTGATTCACCATTATTATCTGAGATAAGACATGCACCATGCGCCTTCAACCATTCCGTGCATTCCTCCAATCCATCCACATCTTTCTCATCACTTGCTTCACCTTCAGATGCGCTGCTGAATCCCAAAACTTGAGCAACATATGAAACAGGAATGGTAGGTCGAAAAGTACGAGACATGCATTTCACAGCCTCAAAGCGCATTTTTTCCACACACAAATCTGTAAAATAATAAGCATACATGTCAACTGATGTTGAGGTTATATTGAACAGTACTTGAGAGAGGAAACCGCATAAACAACACACATACCCATGAGACATGTGTTCAAATTAGGTGCTGATTTATACAGTCTAAAGAACAGGACGTAATTCCCTGACGTGACAGCCGACCTAACAGAGAGTGCATGCTTCACAGCTTCATGCTTTTTAGCTTCATCAGATAATCTGTCACTCATATTGTGGAAACATACTTCAGCTTTAGACAGAAATTTGCAGAAATCAAGCTTAGAATGAATGCAAGAAACCACATAAAAGGTCACGGCACCCCAAGCCAGCAGCTCCAACTCCAACCTCTCAGGTCGCAGTGACTTGCAAGAAAACAACATCTACATACATCTCCACCCGGCCCCAAAAACAAAAAGGAAAAATTAATTTCAAAATTATGTTCTCCATAGACAGGTAGGAACTTAAAGTGTGTTTTATTAGCATCTGTAGAGAGAAACCAAAGAGAGGGAAAAAGTGGTAAGAGAAACGGAATAAGAAGAGGGAATGAGTGAATTTCCAATTTCCTTCCCATAGGGGGAAGGATGTGATTTATTAAAAGTGGGAGGATCCTCTAGTTCCTTTCCTTACCCTTCCCCTATGTCGTATCCAAACATGGGAAAATGAATCCCTTTAGTTTCCTTCCCTCCCTGCCCCTCCAAACCTTTCTATCCAAACATAGTGTCAACTGTCAAGTTCAATTGACTTGGCCATATTCATGGGAGACAAGAGCAATATCCTCAAAATAATACGCTTGTAAAGTTGTCTTCCATTTTACCCAAGTCAGAAAGACGTTGAAAACAGGAGTAGCTTGATTATCAAGAGAAAAGTGACTGGAAAGCTCGGTTTCCTACAGGTAGGAATGCATTTGCTATTTGAACTTTGAAGATAACACAGTTGTATTTGTCTGTGCTGATTTCAAGACTCAAAGATTACTACGTCTAACAGCACAAGGATGTATGTGGATACAATCATTCTTGAGGGCTTCACATTCATTACAAACTGTATTATCAGAGTTTTGCAATTAATTGCCTTGAGCTCCCTTTAAGACATAGTCCTTTAACACCTTAAATCTACAATTACAGAATCTGTAACAGGTTTAATAGCTAGGCTCAGGTTTATTTTTCCTTACTTGGTCAGAGTACAAAGTCTTGTATTTCCCTTTTTCCTTTTTTAAGGAGCAAAGTCTTATATATCTAAACGCTTTTGTATTTCCCATCTTTTTCTAAGCTCCTGCCACGTATGGCTGAGAGCCTGGAGAAGATTATGAGACCTCCCTCAAAACAAAGCCGACGAGGAGACATATAGTCCTGGACAGACTAGATATTTCTCGAGAATGGGGAATAACCAAAAGAGCACAAGAATTAAATAACACAGCAAAATACACAACCACAAGCAACGCCTAGATCAGAAAATTTAACAAGTCTTTTGCCCCCCAAAAAAAAGGAGGTTACGGTTAGCATTAAGACCTAGAAGATATTCAGTTTCATTCTAGCTTAGCAATCTCCGGATGCACACTTACCAAGATTAACTCTATAACCTCCAGCAAATTGTTGTGATATACAAAAGCCAATTACAATCTGGGAAAAGTTCCCCTCAAATTTCCTTCCATGATAGATAGCATACCAGAAATTCAACAGGAATGCGAGAGCCACTCACCTTAAAGCATATACGATAATTCAGCAAACGCAAATGCTACAGAATTGTGGACAGCAAGAGATCTCTGGACACAAGAAACATAAAAGTGCCAGCAATAGCATTTTCAAATTATATCACTAACCTTGACATCAATGATAGCAGATCTCTCCTGTTATTGGAGAGTAAACTGACAGAAAGCAAGTTGTAAGCAGAAAATTCCATGCGACAACCTGCAATTCCTTCACCATAGAGGGATTTCAACTGTGATTGGCTCTGCAAGAAAAGCAACCAGTAAAGATTTCATCTTGAAGATCTTAAGTAAAACTATAAGAAAATATGATTGAAATTAGACAGCTGTAAGCTACTAACAGCCAACAGAAACTTAGCAGTAAATCTTATCCATGGAGAACAAGTATTCTCAAGAACAGGAACAAAAAAATTTAACAAGGCAGAGCTTTTTTTTTTTTTTTTTTTGGGGGGGGAGGAAAAGAGCAAAAAACACACACAGAGTACTATATTTAAGATTATGGACTCCGATTATTTGACCTATCCATTTCTTAGACATTGAGTGGGCTATCTACCACAGCAGTTTTAAACTTTTATACACTAGGACCAAACACTAATAATGCCGAATAGTACAGCAATAAAGAACAGAAACAAAAAAAAGAAAAGGCCAATCTCTTCATTATTACACGACTACCGACCTGATTAAACTCTGGCAAGTCCCCAAATTCAAGAGCAAGTCGAGCATGAGTTTCATAGACCTGGAAGTATCGAAGATTAACAAACATCATGAAAGGATATGATTCAGAAAATAGGCTACAAGAACTAAACACTACAAACCTGCTTGAAATACACTTAACTTAGCATAATAATAAACCAACAATAACATCGTCCTGAACAATACATAGCATTTGACTTAATGGTGCATGTAAGATAATATTCACATACCTTGACCGTTAGTTCATTACGTATTCTCTGCACAGTTAAATCTTGACGAATTGATTTCAACTGATCGCATTTGTAAAGGTAGTTTTTCTGTGAATTTTGAACCATATCCAAAGCCTTCTCCAACACTTCCTCGGGTCTAACCTGCAGAAAAAACATGGCTCATTAATAACTTTCATCCAAAAATTACCATTTGACAAACTGCAAAATGGACAGAAAGGTATCATGGGGAAGAAGATATTACAGTTGATGGATCAGGTGCAGAAGTAAGCCGCAAATAGCGTTTCTCAATCTCTTGGCAAGTACCCTTAACAGTGAGGGCATCCCAGTCAATATCTTCAACAGCCCTAGGACCCCCATCTTCAAAGGTTCTGCTAAGAACCAACGCAGTGGCCCTTCTAGCATACAAATTTCCAGATTTAACATTCTTTGGTCTATAATGATTCTCGGTTCTCTGTCCATTTCCTTTGTCAAAACGCTTAGAACGATTCTCTCGTCTCTTTCTTTCCTCTGGTGAGTTGGCAAGTGTGGTTGCTCCAGAATAATATGCAGTCAAACTTTGTTCCTTGTCACTATCACTTGAGGCATCCCCATTTTCTGTAGCACTCAAGTCATTACCAAATCGTTGTCTCTTAGCAGGCCTGTGGGCACTTCTACTAACACTAGTTTGCTCCACTGCAGAAAGTCTATTGAGGGTCGCATCCTTTCTCTCAGATTTTACAGCTACGGACTGCAAAGAAGATTGATGAAACAGATTATTGAAAAGGGGGAAGAGATGAAAGACATTTGGTACATTGTAAGCAGCATTGCGAAACATGTATATCCTCTTATCAAAGCCATCCAACAAGAGAGATGCAAGCACTTTGCTTGCAGAAAATGTTCAGGTACATACATAGAAAACGTAAATAAAAGAGATAATGACAAGGTTCATCATGTAAGCGGAACCTAACCCATGCTTCATCTATGTAGATTTTACTATGTAAATAAACAAAAGCTTGCTCTTCCCACATCCTTTTGCCACTGACAGAATACCATCATAATATGCACAAGCTCAGACGGATGCTAAGGGACATTGATAATGCCACGATACAGTTGCGAGAAAGACCTACAGCTAAATGAGCATAAAACACCAGGTAAGTATGATACCTTGTTTTCCCTTCCACTGAAATGAGCCCATACCCCATGCCTAGCAGAATCCTGATAGGTGGATGTTGGTTTCTCAATGGGTTTATCTTCTGGCAAAGGCTCCCACCTACTTTTAGTTCGTCTACTAGGACTTCTTTTAAACGTGGACAATGACATAACTGGTGCTACACTCTGTCTGCTGATAATAGAAACAATTCAAAAGTCAAAATATGATAATAAGGCCCTTCAATAAGCAAAATGTCAAGACTCAAGTACGCTCATCAAAAAAATTAAGTGTTGACACCAAGGAAGTAAAACAAGTTCAGCATTAATAGATGAGGAAATGTTGTACATCTACCAATTTTAAGGAGAATAGATATGCTTGCAATAAAAAAAAGATACAAGGAGTCCTCGAAAAGTTCATTGAATCAAAAAAGTTAAACTCAGCATGATAAAAAAAAAATCATGCACAATAAGAAACACTCATGAACTATATAGGTAAGCTTCACATCAAAAACACATAAAATTTGCTCAAGCATCAACAACTTTCCTAAGTACAATATATCATAACAAATTGTGTTCCGGCTGCAGGGGAAGCATATAGGGAAAATATACAAAACAGATGCTTGAATCGGAAGTTACCACCACCCGCAAAAGATAAGGATGGTTAGTAAAGATAGTTGGAGCAACCAACTGCAAAGCACCACAAACTTTAGGGCCCCTGGAGATTTCAACAGTTCAATCTAGGGCGAATTTGTACAGAACTATTTCTGGATCAGGAAGCTTAACCAGAGAATCCAATATGCAAATGTAGGATCACAAGAATACAATTTATATTGTTCACCCAGAGCATGGTAGATCCAAGGCTATTATTTTGCTTGTCTTCTCATTTAAAGCTCTATAAATGAGCAAATAAGCAGAATGGGAGATTTACAATTGAGCAGAAAAAGCCTGTACAGTGAATTTTCTGTCACAGAAAGGTTGTTTCAGCTATCCAATGGATGGCATGGCTCCCCATAAGGTTATCGTGGACTTTCAATCATCCTTTCCCATGGGCTACATCTTCATAAAAATCCATAGATGTTCCTAAAATTCTGAGAATGTCAACTTGTTGTTTCAAATACTTCATTACATGGTTGAGGAAGTTAGAGAGCACAATGTGGTTCAAGTGGTGACAAAAATGCATTTAATTATGTTGACGCGGGTAAGAAATATTGTTCCCTTCCTTAGAATGTTTATGAATGGCTATATCTATAATCATATCTCTCCTCTGAACAACATAACAAGGTTCATAAATCAAAAGAATTTGAAAAGCCGGTGGTTATCAGATTTGCAACATCTTCAATCAATCTCGCACAATTCCATAAGCAAATAACCAACTTTGAGGAAGATTGTTATTTGTCAAGAATACAAAGCTTACAAAAGGACAAAGGAAGCAATGGGAAATAAACCTTTCTTTAGCAAGACACTCTCTAGAGTCTATAGGAAGGTTAGCGTATATTTATGAAGCCATGAAAAAGGCTATACAAGCCTTTAAATACATTGATGACTTTTGTTCTCTTTTTATAGAACTTTTACTTTCACCTTTACTAAGATTACAATGTGGAATTATCAATTTCATCAACCTTTGCGTGCAGTGACTATCACAATGTTTATATTTGTGTTTCTTGAAAATTACTTGCTAAGATATTACTCCCCCCATTCTCTTAAATCAACACACTTTGTCTGTTTACACTATTCATGTATACTTTGACTATCATTTACGATTTATACGTAAGTAGTAATATAGTCATTCGGGGTGTTGTAAGATTCGTTTCATCATATATCTTCATAAATCAACGTTTATAATTTTTACTTAGTAATAGTTAAAGATATTAAAGGTCAAATTTACGTGAAAGTCATACTGAGCAGATTAAAACATAAAGAAGATATTAAAGGTTAAACTTACGTGAAAGTCATATTGAGCAGATTAAAACATAACGAAGGTAGTATCATTTTCAATGTTTAATGGTTGAGTGTGGTTACGTTATGGATATTCAACTCCTATCCTCCCAAATATATTGTTATAAAGGCTCTTAGCCTTTGCTTGTAGTGGTACCAGTTGTGAGAGGAATTAGGGTGCTATTAAGCTTATAGTAGCTTTAATTCTCAAATTTACTCTCAAAACATACTAATAATACAATGACATAACTTAGCTTTTACTTGTAACTGGCACATGGTTGATTAAGTGACATGGTCTTTGGTAAAATACAATTGTACTTAGCAACACCAATATGATAGGAAAGACACAACCCAACCATTCTCTTATAAGATAGTGATGAGTAGCGACTCGGGAGAATGGACAAAAAAAAACTCTTCATGGTTTTGGCCTTGCTTGATAAATAGAGGATTAGGCGTAAACTAGAGATTTTGGCTCATTTTACAGGACTAACTAGTCAAATCTTCTAGTATTGGTATTTGGTATATAGATGATTGGAAGAGCTTTTTGAACGATACCTCTAATTTTTGAAAAGCCTAGGAGGAGCTTTTTGGTGAGAGAGGATTGGCAATATTGAGGTAAAATGGAAATTAGGCTAGAACACAATAAACTATCAACAATCAGCTATTCACCAAACACCCTTATATCAACCCGCTAATACAATCAACTAGTCAAACCCGCTAATATAATCAGCTAGTCAACTCGCTAATATAATCAGCTAATCAAATCCGCTAATTGACAGACTGGCCTTTGTATTTGATGGTAATGATTTGTCAACGGTGAGGTTGCTAGACCTATTACAGCTTATGATCCTAAGAATGCCAAAAGAGCATCAAGGATGATAAAAGTTGGCCAACGGAAGGGTCATGCTAGTAGCTCCACTCCAAAAGCATCTCATAAATTTGTGATCTTGGATTATGATGGAGATTATTTAGGAGATTTCCCGGGTATCTAATCATTTAATCACTCGAACTGAAGAGAACGAGTATGATGATGGTGTGAAGTATTATCGATATAGTGGACTACCTAAAATGCTTCAAGAACTATGTTTTATTCTCTTTTCTAACTTTCTTATTTTAATTTGTATATCATGCTTTAAGTATCTACTTAGGTACTTTTGACGCTATCAATAATCTAGCAACAAACTACGGTGTCTTTATGTCACACTCCCTCCATCTCATAAAGATTTAAACCCTTGTTGGGCCACGTAGTTTTTAAGCATAAGTTGAATTGTAATTATCAAATACTTCCTCCGTTTCTAGATAAGTGCAACATTGCACATTTTAGGAAATGTCATAATAAGTACAACTAAGCTTAAAATATAAATTTTTCTTTATATTACAGAAATGCTATTACTTGATTCCCCCAACAAATTAATTAATTTATCATCTACCAATCTAAACAACATTAATTTCCCAAGCCACCCACCCACCCCCTCTCATCTCAATTCAACCCAACCATCCTATCTCATTGCAGCCACCCTCTCTCCTCAATTTAACCCAACCACCAACACCTCTGAACGCCCAGCAAATCTGTCGACATCCACGGCTTCCTCAGCCGACAATGGACAGTGAAACCCGGCATTCGACTCCTTGTCAACGCGTCAAGGTTCTAGGTCTACCTTTCGGGTCCCTTTCTTCTTCCTCTTCTTGATGTGGGCAAACTCTAGAGTTGGTAAAGAGAGACTCACCTCCTTTACTCCTCCCCCCACCCCCGCTCTTCAATTCTCTCTCCTCCCAAACCAACTTCTTCTTCTCCCCGCAATTTCACCTTCTTTATACCAAACCCACTTCATATTCCCAACTTTAAGAGCTTCCCCACCATCTCAATTTTCTTTGCTACTCAAGTTTCGGTAAAAAAAAAGAACTGGGGTTTCTCTGGGTTGAGTAAAAAACACGTCGATAAAGTTTATTCTCGTCTTTCCGCCGAAGCCGGTGGTGCATATGGCGGTAATGGCGGAGGCTGGTTTGGTGGGTTCGGTAAAAATGGTAATAATGTTGATGCTAATGGTGAAGGTGGGAATCAGTCAAAATAGAGCTTGCTTTTTTTGGTAAAGTTTCAATCTTAATTGCTTTTTTTTGTGGTGGGTTTGGAAACGGCAGCATCAACCATGGTGTCAAAATAAGGCCGCACCGTATCGTATCGTCAGTGTCGTGAAGTTTTTCAAATCTATTGAACCGATAACTCCCGCATCGTAAAGGTGTCAAAAAGACCGCGTTTTAAGCGGGTTAAGGGGATATTCATGGTCTGAGCCAATATTTGACGGTACGACAACCGCATCATCCCCATTCCCGCATCAACGTGACCGTTACTGCGACCCCGACCGAAACCGCATTTTCAAACTATGGAAGCAACGATGATTTTGGTGGTGTTGGTGGTGTTCGTGAAAGAATGGAGGCAGTGGAGGTGGTATTTGTGGAAAGTTGGAGGATGAATCACATTAATTAATTGTTTAAGCTAATTGTTTCAATTTAATTACATTGCCTTTTACCTTCTAAGTATACTCCCCAAGCTTTCTCTCAATAAAAAACATTGGTTTGTGTGCCACTTTTCTATGTTGCACTTATTTAGAAACAGACATTATTTTATTAAAAAGTAGATGATAGGAGTTACTGGGGCACTTTTTTGGAAGAAAGGGAAAGTTTGGTATTATATTATTGATAAAAGAAAGGCCAAAAGGGTGTTTGAAAACTAATATAATAATAATAATAATAAGACCACAATGACGAAAGTCTTCAACCTAATGAGGGACAAAAAAAAGGAGACAAATGTCGTATACATTTATAATAAATTTGTAATGTTGTTTTAAGTATAAATATGCTCCATACTTTTTATGACAGGTAATATAAAACGAAATTAGAAAGACACCAAGGGGGTCTCCTCCATTTAAAAAAGGATCACTCCTTCAGTCCCTAAAAGATTATCCCACTTTCCTTTTACGTTTGTCTAGATTTCCTCATTTTCTAATTAGGTGATATGGTCCACCATTCTCTCTCTAGTCTCGGCTTTTACTCCTACCTACACACTAAAATCAGAACTACCTACCCCACTCAACACATCTCTTAATAAAGTAATAGAATGGGAATAGGCAATCTCTAAGGGGCGAAAGGAGTATACAATATGACTTAGAATTGATTCGTAAGGTTTTAGGCACCAAAGTTGCACTAGCTCTTGAATTAATAGAAAAATAAAAAATGAACTTTGTTCAACTTCCAAATGGTACTCCAAGCGCTACGCTACCTCAAAAGCTAATTTTATTGAATTTGCAAAATGCTATGTCACCAAATACTACTCTTCACATTTATTAGAGTTTTGACTTGGTAAACCTCCAACCGCTACATGGATTGTTGTTGTCGAAACATGCCCTAAGCATCCAAGGACCATTTGTACTTCACCTTATTTTTAACAAAGCTCCTGAGTCCTGATCACTACCACAACACCATCATCCCTCTCTCCTCTAGGCCAATGGCTGTGTCCCCTTTTCCAACAAATTCATAGGTTACATTCGACATTGCTGTCTGACAGACCTCAAGAGTTGAATATGATAGAGAAAGAGGTGATACCAATGCTCAGGGAGGCAGCTCTACTTCAAAAAAAAATAACCTTCATAATTGAAGGCTTGAATAAGGAATGATCAAAAAAAATAAGGCCATAGCTCTTCAAAGGATCAAGCTTAATGTAGCAACTAATTAATTCCTTGCCAGTTCTAAGATCAGCATTACAAGAAGCAAAAGCAGGATCTCAAATGAAGAATATGGCAGCCATAATACCAATCAAGCAGAATCGAGGAGCAACATAATTTTTAACGTAAGGGGTTTAGGATTCAGGCCTCTTATTAACAAATACCAGCTGCAGCCATCTTTTGTCATCGACAGTTATCAATTGTCGATCAGCAAATTAGTTTTGGAGGAATGAATACGAGCAGGCTGTTCCTTTCTGAACAGGAGAGGCAGTCATAGATAGAACTTGGAAGGTTTCGGGGACAAAGGATTCAATGCAATATGTCAATGAAGCAGTTTGGTAGGGAATGCAGTGGACAACATCCATTTCATCTCCATCTCATGTGATTCATTCCCTTCTTGGTATATGAACCAAAAGGATCCTAATGAAGCAACAATGAAACTAAATACTTCCAAGTTCCAACTGATAGACAATAGTACAGTAGATGAAGTCATTTCCCAAAGAAACAAAAAACAGAACATCATCATCTTCACAATCAGATCAAAAAAGAGGAAATCAAGTATGAGCAACGCAGAACAAAGTTGGGAAAGCACAGGACTTGACGTGGAATTTCAAATGGCTTTCCATAAGCACCATCTTGTTGAAATTCTTCATCAACAGAAGCCCCCCCCTCTCTCTCTCTCTCTCTTCCCAATAAAAAAAACTACGAGAAAACTAGACAAAATAAACATAGGAAGAAGAGCTGGAACACAATATATTAGAGCCAAGTAAAAGTTCTTGATGGTGACTTAAGCTCCACAAAACAATGCAGATAATGCAGGATCAATGAGCCTGAACATACTACAATGAGCGGCAGTTGCAAAATAAAGAGCAGAAAAAGGCCACAAAAGGTATGCCAGATAAAACAGCAGTGTACATAATAGAAGCCTAGACTAAAAAGTTATCAAAATAACAAGATACAGATACAAATGGAAGAGGAGAAACACACTCATTATTCACTGTGCCTATATCAGGTAACGGGAAAAGAGGTTCGGTGTCCCAGTCTCGCGAGTAGAGTGTTCCTTCAGCAGTTGCTTCGGTGATTTTCTGGAGCATTAAAACATCAAAAGCTAAAATTAAATTTCACCTAAAATCTTTCGGATGGCTTTTTTGTGCCACTATGGATCTTGCAATAACACAGCAATGTAGTGATCTCTTGAACACACATCAACCAAATTAAAAATCCATCACAACTCAAATGGGAAATCCAACAAAATATAATATGCAACTTTAAGCGTATACCGATAACATAGGCATGAATTAATCTGCAGGACCTCTTCAGAAAAATAGTAGATATCCACAATTTGTAATGGCTAAGAATTTTTCTAATATCATAAGTTCCATCCAAGAGTAACTTCTGAGCACACACACACACAAAGATCCAGCACAGAACTCATCAAGTTGACATTTCTACATATAATAGCTCACCTCTTTCATGACCTCTTGACAAGCAGCTCTTTGTTTTTCATCCTTGCAACGAGCCAAGACCCTCTCCACATAACCTCGAAGTGATGCTGGGAACATCCCAGGCTGCAAACAGTAATAGAAATGTCATATTTCGGGGAGAGGTTTAGGCAGCTATTGATTAGCACATATACAATAATCATAGACAATCAACAAAAGCAGAAAAAGTTGCACAGCTTGTATCGTGATAAATGCTTCAAATCCGGGCAACAATCAAGACAGGAGGCCAGAAAAAGGGTTGCACAACGACCTTACCTTGGCATTCGAGTCAGAGGTACTAGACAGAACCTTGTCGTTTGGTTTTGGCAATGAGACACTAACATAGGCAGGCTTTACTGTTACACTTGATGTGGCGGTTTCTTTAATAGTTCTCGGCACAGCCAAAGCCATATTTGAGGCAATCCTAGGATTTGTAGGAATCTGAAGTTTGCTTACTCTGAGCGTATCTGCTGGAGTAAAGGGTTGCAAAGGTTGTGCGTGGGTCTGTTGCACCTCAGTATACTGTGAACTGGATACCTGTGTTACTAGAGTCTGCTGCTGATCCTGAATAATAGAATGAGAGGTGTTTTCATCTAAAGGCTTCTGAAAATTGGACTGCAAACTAGTAGCATGATGATTTTGGAAAGATTGAGTTGCATGCTTCCAATAATCTTCATACGCACCTACT
The DNA here is from genome assembly GCA_947646795.1 of Beta lomatogona. Lineage (NCBI taxonomy): Eukaryota > Viridiplantae > Streptophyta > Magnoliopsida > Caryophyllales > Amaranthaceae > Beta > Beta lomatogona. The sequence goes on along the minus strand of CANSNZ010000605.1, from coordinate 71,267 downwards.
GTACTGCTTGTCTGGCAAGACAGCAAAAAGAAGTTGGTCATATTGCAACAAGGGAAACAAAACATTAAGCACACGCCAAGGAAATGCAAAGACTATTGTAAGTGTGAATGGAACACATTAAAAACCTCACAGAAGGCTGCAATTCATGCTATTCATGCTATACAAGCACACCTAAAGGATATCAGCAAATACAGAAGTTTGGTACCCGTTAAGCGATCCCAAAATGGAAAGAACAACAGAAAAGAAGGAACCACTGCAGCAAGGGAAGCAAGCAAGCCTATGTTTAACTAATTTACAGTACATCACTAATAAATATAAAAGGCAAGTACAGAAGATAAAATAAGAAAAGTACACGTAAGTATATACTTCACGGAGTGCAGTTCAACAGGTGCTAATACGCTTACTTGCACTTGGTAATTAGCTATATCAAAGCATGAACCAACTATATTTCATGAAGGAGTTCATGAAATTGTTTCCCTGAATGTTTCCTACAAAATTATACTTCTATACCAAGGTTTGGTGAGCTACTTTATAGCAAGAGTTCGAAGACATGTCCGAGCTACAATGTCTTTCGTATAACGGGAACCAACAGTAGGTACATTACTATTGCAACTCGCTTTCATACTATTAAGATGTAGTAAAGGGAAAGCTTCGTATCCTGGCACGCCACGTGAGGTAGAAGTGAATAAAATTCTAATTAGGAAAGTAAAGGAATTAGGCAGAAGTGACGAACACGTCAACTGGATTACTGATAGAGAACCATATGTAAAGAAAGTAAAGATCCATTTTAACATCAAAAGTCTTGAAGTTATATGAAAGTATGAATTGAGAAGAAGGATTTATTAAGAATGTGATCAGTTGGGTCATTTCAAACAAAAATGGCCTCAAAATGATTTTATTGTGGTAAAGGGACTAGTCATGGAATTAAAACTCTCCCGTTCCGTTACAGAACGGCCGTTCTGTAACGGATTTTGGATTTGCCGTTCCGCGAAATGCCGTTACGGAACGCCATAATAAAAAATCACATACTTCTCGCCGCGTTGTCCGTTCTGTAACGCGAACTCGCCGCGTTAGAACGCTTTTATCCCCGCTACATCCGTTCTTTTCAAATATTAGCCAAAAATATTTTATAATTTAACTATATAGCTAATGTAACATGATATTGTGATAGATTTAAATATATTATGTTCTAATAATGCTTCATAAACTAAAATTAAGCAAATAAGGTTAGAACATATTAATGTGAATTTTTTAAAAAAATTCACGCCGCGTTGGCCGCGAAACGTTCTATTTCCCCGTTACAAGCCGTTCCCGCGACAACGCGACCGTTCCCGTTAACGCGACCGCGACCGCGTTTTTTTTCTATGGGACTAGTACTGCGTTTTTAGCTAACTTTTCATCCTGGAACCTGTCTCGTGGTGGAAGGCAGTGTTCAAATGTCTTAATACTTAAAATTCAAGTTCAAGTTCTTATCTGTATATTCGAGGTGAGAAAACTTCATCGAGTAATAGTAATTTAGTTAATAATAGATTTGTAACTCTTTTCAAATAATTAGAAACTTTTGTAAAGTATTATTTCAGTTGTACAGTTGACTTTATTTGAATTGAGTTGGATTTTGAGTTCGAGACTGTTCAATTTAGTTCAATGTGTGTCATGGTAGCTCAATCAAAAGCATTTTATCATAGCTAGTTACTCCACTTGAACAAAGCTCAACGGGAGATCCGGGTTGTTACACCCAATACTTGATTTAATTTCCCAGAAGTCATTGGGCCCCAAGTGAGAGTAAGATCAAGGGGGTCTTGTCTTAAGACTTTGTTCATATGCCACGTCAGCATTCTACTAACATTTAATAATGAAATTATTTGTTAAGACTTCTTCATACTCTTTAGCTCTTTACCCCTCAAACTCATCTAAGAGCCTTCAAATTATATATCATATTAAATCATTATTTTATTCAACTCACATTAAGACTGAAGTGGACTCTTGAATTTTCAAGACTCGTCCACTTCATGCTGCAAATTGTTTTGTCTTGTCTTAATATTAGATGGGGAATATGCCTATGTCCTGTAAGCAAAACTCAAGTCCCAAACTCCCAAGACTTCGGGCTCATCATAATATGACTATGGTATTATTTGCAATAAGAAAGCAAACAAATATTAGGTAATTATTACGAACCTTAAAAATTGAATGAATACCAATCTCTATTCTTTCTTCTTTTTTAAGGTTAAAGTAAAAATTAGGTGAAGGTGAAACTTCTAATTTCTTACCAAAACTAACCAAGATGTGAAATTATCCAATTACATAACACAAAATTATGGTTGGCCCCTCGTCACCTATCTTACTTGCCTATTTGAACTCTTCATTTCGCCTTAACTACCCATGTTTGAATGCCTGACACCCCTAACATGGGAAGACGTTTTCACTTTTGGGCCAATATTAAGAATGTTTTTACAAAATAGCCAAGTCGGACACTTGGACACATTACTTATTTCCTACACGAGTAAGCTAATCCAAGTAAAATAGTTCATAATTGTTTCCATATACAATTTATTTATATGGAGGAATCATAAATTTTCAACCCAAATTGTTATTCCAATAGAAGACAACTTATAAATTAAAAACTAAATTTGTATCCATAAGTAACTTCTTACATGTCCAAAAAATTTCATCTCTTCTATTGTCTTATCTCCTTCACATGACACATTCCACGAGATCAAAATCAAGTTAAAGGTTAAATCTTGTATTCATATGACTTTGGAAGGTAGGGCAAAGACACTTCCTCTTTTTCCATTGATGCCTCAAATAGAAATTTTAGTCCAGTCATAAACTACGGTTGGTCTCTTCATACAAGCTTGTTGTAGGAAAGGAAAATCTTGGGATGTAATTTTCAACTTTCCCCGTATGAATATGTCGCCTAGACTTTGGTAAACCTTCTTAACATGATTTATTTCTATATAAATAGATATAGGATCTCAAAGGCAATCACTTAGAAATGTTAAGCAACAGCCTTCCTATCTGATTGAAAAGGGAGAGTAACAAGTCGCAGCACTGAAAATATAAGGACAACGGGGCACAGAAATAAAATGCATAACCAAACACATGGTATGCTAGGTTGTAGAAGAATCAGGTGGCCTCGTGCAAGACCAAGACAGCTAAAGCTAAGTTCAAGCTTTCAGCAAGCAAATTCTAGTAGTCATCTCCATTTTCCGTTTCTTTGCAATATTATGGATATGGATTTCGGAACAATAGAAGAAATTATAGGAGTTGCAAATATCTAGCAACAAATGAGAAGAGCTCCACATATTTGACAACAAAATGTCACCAAAAACAAAAGATTGTTACTATTTGAACACAAAAGGAAGAAGAAATGAAACAATTGTCTCAAGCAATTTCTACTAATATTTACTACTCTTAAGTACTTGCTTTCGCATAATTCCAAGGTGATTTTCACAGCATCTTCAGCTAAATTAACAAAAAATTAAAAACTTTGTGGGCAGATTGATTTTAACAAATCATAATCACACACCAAATATATGAATCGGATATATGAATTTTTGTAGAGCTTATAGGGAGGAGAATACCAAATGAAAGGAAGCAGTTAAGGCAATATTATTAAAATAAAATAAAATTAAAACGTCCACACTCCACAGCCATTGAATAAAGTACTCTGAGGCTAAGAAAATGCCTTGCCATTAGATGTTCGATTTCAGATACTATTGAATATAAGTACATATTTTACACATTCACACAAAACACAACTCAGTTTGCAAGGTGGTGCCCACCTGTTATATAGCAAGCCAACACAAAGTTCTAGTTGTCGGAAAACACCTATGATGAGGTGGAATAAAGAAGGTGGCTCATAAAGGAAGGGAGAGGCTCTGAGACAATGAAGGGGAAAGGAAGAAGGAAGCAGATGATAATAGGCCCTATTTTAGCACCCAGCACTTACTATGCCTGTAAATGACATGCGGTTAATCTCTTTAAACTTCATATCTTTGTGAGAATGATATCACAGCAGGAAGAGAGACTATGCTAGGCTGAAGCTCCAGTGGCACTTCACTAGGCCTTATCAACAGTAAACAAGGCACTCACAAACTTCACTGTCCAATGAGACAACTTGGAGAAAAGAATAGGAGTGGGAAGAGTGGAAATTGGAAAAAGGAAGATGGAGATTTGGTGTATGCTGATACCTTTATCTTTCTAATATATTGCATAGTCTCCTAAATTCAAGAATCTTACAGCCTTCAATACTTCTATCATCTCTCAAACTTACAGACAGAGATAATTTTTTTTTTTTTAAGGGAACAGACAGAGATAATTGTAAATACAAGGATAAGCAAATATAGATATATAATCTCTTGACAGAATATAAGATACATCCTACAAGAAGCAGCTAGAAAAAGAATCGAGAGTCTACTATGTTACATGGACATGGGTACAGTCAGGATATTTTGGTTACAGAGCCTGTCCTGAATTTGGACATGGGTACAGGATACGGCGTTTTTCAAAAGTAATATTCGGATGTTGATGATCCATATAATCTCAATCTGAATTATGTCAAACAAATCTTCACTAGTATATAGGCCTATAGGGTGTTCAATTAAATATCTGACTTGTTAGAAGCGGAATAGGAAGTTCAAAACTCTTAATGCTTTAGAAAATTAAATGGAGTGTAACAAGGTTACAAGGAACGGAGAACGTTCCGGAACGTGGTACGGAAACGGGAACGCGGAACGCAGCCTCAGATGGACTCCTAGCCCACGTCCCACGTACCACGTTTCGCGTTCCGGGACGCGTCCCCTGGAACGTGAAACGTGGCCACGTACCACGTTTCCGGTATCATTGAGTGAAACACCATAACAAAAAAAAAAAGAACACAAATATATCAAAAGAAAAGATAAAGTAAATCAACGAATAAACAAATAACAGTTATACTCATCCCTGCCACTCAAGTGGTTCAGTTTACCAAAGAAAATAATCAATGAGAGAATTAAAAAAGTACAGCCATATCCAAATCAAAGAAGATGTACAGCTCTATTAACGTGGGTCTTTTACCCCCTCCCTTCCCACCACAGATTAAAAATAAAGAACCAAAAAAAACATAGAGCAGAAACGAAGAGAAGGAAACAGACATTTGAGTTCCTCCATCTTTCCCTATCTCTGAGTGACTACGCTGATGAGTTAGCCAACAAGATGAGCCACGGCGACAGAATAATTCCAACAATTAAACAAAACTCAACCTACTAAGCAAATGCCCCCAAAATCTTAATTTGAAGATTTCCCCTCCACTTAAAAGATCTAGGGTTTCCCTAGATCATTAAAATTTGATGGTGTATGGACTATCAAGTGAATTAGGTAATCCTCTCCTCACTCTTCCTGTTGGTCTCTTTCTTCCAAGATCTAGCTCCATCAGAGTGCCAATTGACATATCCGACTCGCAATCATACCCGGATCCATGTTGGTTTGGTTTGTATTGATACCGGTGCCAAAATGTTGTGTCCTTGTAACATAGGATTCTCCATAATACATGGAGAGAGCAACATTCGAAAAATTGTATTATGTTGTTCTAGAATAATTGAGATCCAGCAAAGGCATGGACTGTCAAAAAATATTTCCTTTTTGATCTACCACAATTCAGCGCGCATATAAATTCAACATAAACCTTGTAGAAAAATTTAATAATGTTTCTTATCGAACCAAAGGTGTACAACTTGCATTGATTACACTCGTAGGAACCTTAGATATAAAAGGCGCAAGGCACAAAGAGCAAGGCGAAGGGAGGCGCAAGGCACAAAGAACAAGGCGAAGGGAGGCGCAAGGCGAAGGCGCTGACATCTTGTAGGCAAGGCGGACCTTTATTTTTATTTTCCTAATTTTGTGTGGCTTTTAAAGAACCCCACTTACATAAGTAAAATGGATAATACTTAGATTTAAATGATTTATTTAAAGAAAGAAAGGTCTGCTTCAAAAAAAAATTTAAAAAAAAAAAGATTAAGACAAAATAACAGCTCATGTACGGTTGGCAAAAGTTGACCCAACCTGACGACCCGACCCAAACCTAACCCGAAATAAGCAGGTTCGAGTTGGGATTTTTGACCCATTTAAGTAAATGGATTGACACAGTTAACCCGTTTAATTAAACAGGTTAAATTCAGGTTGACATTTCCGACCCTAAAATGACCTACTTTGGCCTTATTAACTTATACATGTATAAAATTCTCAAAAAACTATATTGATAAATCTAAAATTTGGTTTAAAAAAAAGTAAAATATTGCTAAAATATGTCATAATTGTTCTAAGAAACTCTAAACATGCATACTTTCAATAGTGATCTTAGTCATTAAGCTTTTTCAGATAATATTTAATTTTCCATATACTAATAATTATGATTAAATGGGTTACATGGGCAACCCGTTTATTAAATAGGTTGGGTGAGGTTTGAGTTTTTCAACCTGTTTATTAAATGGGTTATGTTCGACATCTGGAATTTTTGACCTTATTTATTATCGACCCAACACGAACCTAATCCAACCCGACCTGATTGCCATCCCTAAACTCATGTAGTAGATTAGTCATGTGTACCTTTCTGGTAAGGGCCACAAAGGACAAAAAGAAAAAGGGTGAAAGATAAGAAAAGGAAGAAGTTTGACATTTGACTCTCGGAGCTTCTTACACTACAAATGCAGATAGAAGGTGAAGATACCTCCCGATCAAAAAGAAAGACAAATGTGGAAAAATGAGAAATAGACAGAATGAAACGATGAAAAGATAAACGAGAGAAGAAGAGAACATTAAGGAGGGTGAAGAGAGCGAGACATAGGAAGAAGACATAGAAGGAGAGAACTGACCTGGAAAGCTTCACCAGCAACGAACGTCGACACATCTGGTGCCTGAAACCGCCGGAGATGCTACCTCAGTACAATAGGGTTGGCAAAAGATGCTACCTCATACCTTTCTAACAATTTGGATAGGTTTCCAAAAATTCTCACACTAAATTAGGTTTTTTAGCTTACCTCCATGCTCATACAAGTCTACTGTTTCTGGTATAGAGCCCAAACCCTTCTAGGTTTTCCTCCTTAGCTAGCTCCGCAATCCGGGATCAGCTTAAGTTCTAATTAAGCACTATTCCTAGGAGCTTGTCCTCCCAATATTTCATAGTTAAGAGAGTTTAAGAGAGATAGAATGGTTTGAAGAGAGTTTATGAGAGATAGAATGGTTTGAAGAGAGTTTATGGAACCTTATCTAAGGTCTTGTTCACAACTTAATTTGAAAGGTAAAATTTCTAACTGTTCCCACATCTCGTATCACATTAATTGTCACGGAAAAAAATAATATGCAAAAAAGATGGCACACTGAAATTTTTTCCAAAATCTGTAAACTAACTTCCAAAGAGTGCAAACATTAAGCATAAGCAGAAAAATATAGCTGAAAAGCAAAGATGCCCTATAAATTATTTAAATCAAAACAACAAGAAGTTAGAAATAACCACCATCAAAGCTATTACAGACTATCAAATCCATAATAAGCTCACAAATGGCAAAACAGGAACCTAAAGAGTAGCACAACCACATACAAAGGCAGACATTAAGAAAAAATAATTGCCTAATCCACAATGATTTGATCTCCAATATAAATCATGATATGCGATGCGACGCATATTATTTAAGTGAAAATCCTAAAATTGGAATCCCATTAAAAAAGATGGAGCAAATAACATTAAACCAAGCAACGCACAAGTAAAACGCCCTATCTTTACAAAAAAAAAAAAGTAAAACAAAAAATGTCAAACCTGCTGTGGAGGCAATGCAGAGAGGCTAGTTTCAGGCCTCCAAGATGGGGCATAAGATGCCTGTGCCTGACTGACAGGAGCTGAATACCCACTACCACTAGAAATTCCGGGGATAGGACAAGGAAGAGCAGCTGCAGTTGTCACAGTAGTATTTTCTGTCCCAGGAGCACAAGTAACTTCAGTCTGACTACTGTAATAATCTGCCCATTGCTGATAATGCTGCTGATAATTTGTAGTTGCAGCAGCATTACTAGAAGTGTAACTGCTGCTTGAGTCATGGCTATAATTTCCGTATTGGTGAGGGTAGTTTGTGTAATTTCCTTGATTCCACACATTAGCCTGGCTGCTGTAACTGCTTCCAGCGTAAGCTCCAGTCGTCTGATAATCAGCAGGATTGTAATAAGTGCTTGAATAACTTGTAGACCCAGCATAAGACCCGGGATTCGGAAATGAGGAAATAGGCTGATAAGCAGAACCTGAGTTTTGATATGCTCCAGAAGCTTGAGTGTATGGTTGAGCAGACTGCTGCTGGTAACCACTATAGTAACTGGTGTATTCAGAACTTGCATAACCATAGGGATTGGTGGACGTTGGATATGGTGGATAGCTAGAATATACATTTGATGCATTATCAGTCCCTGGAGCTGTTGACGTAGAGGTAATAGAAGACACATTTGCCATGTTGGCGCCAGTACTAGACTGCTGCGGATTATACTGGTAGCTTACATTTTGCACAGTTCTGTTCCCTGTACTTGAATGATCACCCCCATGCACGGGCCACGGAGCAGGCGCGGACCCAGCTGCTGATGGGTAATATTGATATGTATGCCCCTGGTTCCCCTCAGCTCGATACTTCACAAAAAAGATTGAAAATATTTAACTAAATGATATGACTCAAATAATAAACTCTCCAAAAGCACAAAACCAAATGTATGTATCTGTACGTAATGACTAGCTGTTTAAATCAAGGGCATGCATATAAAACACCTAGCTAAACCTACTAGCTGGACCTCATGCTTCCAGATGTTCCATTTCCAGATGCAAGACACTAGTTATGCAATCCCAAATTAGATTAACTCGGGAACAAAAATCGATAAGGATATGGATCCAAGGGACATAGCTACTCTCCACACAAATTCATATAATTTGCTCTAATTTGAAATTCATTTGGAGCTCTCCACACAAACTACGGCACTTTTCTAATAAAGCATACAGGGCCAATGGCTAGCAACTAAAGGCAACAGAATTAAGCTCTATTAAGCTCTTGGCCTTCTAATAATATACTCCCTTTGTCCCAAATTACTTGCTATGTTAGCTTTTCGGCATGAACTATAAGAGAAGTTAAACAGAAGAGAGAAGGTGGATGAGTGTGCGGACTGCGGTCCAACTTCAACGATGAAGTAGAGAGAAAAAAAATTTAAGGTAAATGAGCAAGTAATTTAAGACATTCCAGAAAAGAATATGTAGCACGGAAGGAGTACCCAAAAAAGGCAAAAACTGTCATCCAACATCATGAAAATAGCATCTGGTCTTTTCCAAAAGCCCAGCACCCCCCAAACTAAAACTCAGAAGCATAAGCTTAAATTATGCTATCGACTCCAATCATAGACGATAAAGCAGGAAATAACAAGTCTTAAGTGAGGCGGACTTACACTAACTTATTGTACGACCTTAAAAGTAATCACCTGATTACCTTGTTCTTACGATAAATCATTGCAAGTCCACATAAAAATGTAGTTATAAATTACACCAGTCAAAAGCAACTATACGTTATTGCCACAAAAACCAATATACAATGACAATCAGATTTCAAAAAAAAAAAATTAACTCAGCATGAATTTCGAACCCAGAAGGACAAAAAACAATAATGGCGAATTATTTACCTCAAGTGAATTAGAATCAGAAGTAGCTGCTGCTGCGGCTTGAGCACTACCTCCTTCACTCATCATTATTTCCTTAACATCCTGACCCATTATTAATTTCAAAAAAATAAGCACACACTAACCTAACCTGTACAAATAGAAAATTAAAAAGGCAGCTGAGAATTATAGGAAGAACCCTAATCCCCTAAATTAAGCACCAACCTTCAAAAATGCTGTGGTTTTTACGAATTGTAGGGAAGAATAAAGGAGCAGGAATTCGAATTGGAACAAGAGAGCAGAACAATAACAATCAAAAATTAACGGACACAGAAAATACAAAGAAAAATATTGTAATTTTCAATCTGACAAAAAAACGGTGCAATGGTTTTACAACACAAAGAATAGTGTTGATGAAGTGTAGAATTGGAGAGAGTGAGAGGGGGAATAAAGATGGCAATATGTGACATAAATTGGAGTAACGAGATGGAAGTTGAAGAGAGAGAAAGCAGGAGCGATTGAACTCGGCGGTCTAGGTCGGGTCGGATCGTGTTTGGGGGCTGCGCGTAAGGAGTGTTTGGCGCTATGGGCAGCGAAGTTCTAGCCTGTAAATTGCGGAGTTACTAATATTGTTGCTGTTTTTATCTTTTGCGGGTCGGTTATATTGGCTGCCCAAGCAATGGATTGGTAAAACTCTAGGGTGCCCATTGTAAAAAAAAAAAAAAAAAGAAACTCTAGGGTGGGGAGGAATTTTGTGGATGATGGTCAAGGGGTGGGTGGGGGCAGGCGAGGCTAGGATCAGATCTAAAGAATCTTAAATTAGCCTGGTTAAGTTACAAAGTAGATTGAGTCATGGGTTGGGCTCTTCTAAGTATTTTGACCTGGTTAAGGCTGAGGTAGTTCACAAGTTGGGACGAATATGGATTACCTAAAGAAAAGTTTGCTTTTAAAAGGAATTAAAGGGTTAAACCGAGCAGATCCAGTTATATGAGTTAGTTAGGTAGGCCTATGTAGTTTGATTTTCTTTAACCGTGATCCACTGAACCTTGGAAGAAGTTGGGGCTGGTTTTTGTGGACATTGGCGAGCCAGACTAGGAGGCGCGTGGGTTAGGGGGTGGGCTGTGTGACCCCATCTTAAGGCCATTTTTACAGGGTATAATGAGATTTTGAAATAAAGTAAGTTAAAAAAAAAAGGGTTTTTCTATATAGTACCCCTGTGTTTTTTTGTTTTCCACATTGTGCCCAAGCTTTTAAAATTTTCCACATCATGCCCACAAACTTCCTAAATGCTACACATAATGCCATTACTAATAAAACATTAATAACGGACGTTAAGTTGGAGGTAACAGCACTGAAATATTAGGGTTCTTTAATTTTGAGTTCTTTAAATTAGTCACCCATATGATTTGGCTCGCACAATTGAAGCCTCCATCTGTAATCTCTCCATTCTTCTAATGTCTTCTTCTCACTCCTCCCCCATTGATGCCAATTGTGAGCTCGAATTTTTTTCACCAAGGTGCAATTGTTCCCCTCCGAAAAATGCAAAATTGCATATATCCAATTCTCAGCGCAATCCCAGAAAAGCATACTTTAAGTGTGAGTACTGTCAATTTTTTTTGTGGTTGAACAATTCCCACATCAAGGGAAGAGGGGAAGACAGATTTTTCATGCGAGGTGATGATGCTTCTGGTATGCACTCTGATGAAGGGCAAATGTTGGAGATAAAGCATGAAATTGTTGCTGTGAAGGAAAAGTTGTCTGAATTAGGGTTGTATTTGAGGGATATTGTTAAAATTGGGTTATTTTTGTTTGTTCTTCTACTGATTATTATGAAGATGGGATAAGAGGGACTAAGTCATTTTTGTGTATGATTTAGTTAGAGAGGTTGGGTTTGATTAGAAAAGTAGATTAGTAATTAGTAGTACTGATCTCATTATCTTGGACTAATGTCGTGTATTTTGAATCACTTGTTATTATAATGCAAATTATCAATTTGAGTTGCTGTTACATGATTGGCATAAATTCATTACTCAAAATGCATTCATTTCATTACATAAATGGCATAAATTCAGTACACAAAATGGATTGGTTTCATATTACAAAATGTGAAAATGTGATGTAGCAAAAAAAGCACCCAACACCTTACATCATCATTGTTCAAAATGAAAGCACATATCACATTAAAATTGACTTAGTCTAATTGACATTCTTGCCAAAATCTTTCTTCTCTTAGGACTCATACTCCCTTCCACAGATGCACTTGTAGATGGTTGGCTCATAGGTTGTTGTCTTGTCTTTCCTTTTGACTTAGCTGCTGAAGGCTTGTCAGGCTGTGACTGTGTGCCAGAGGGTTGGCTCAAGGACTGCCTATTACTCCTTCCCTTTGACTGTCTTGTTGAAGCATTGTTTATAGGAGGTCTGTGAGGTTGCAATTCTGTTATCATAGCTTCAATTAGGTTGTAATCTCTTGGTGCTGCCTCATTTTGAGTCAACACCCTCTTCCCTCTACCACTCCCCTGAGATGGAACTTCAATCCCCTGTTGTTCAAGCACCTCCTTAGCTGTTAGACCTCCTTTGCATGTCTTGGAGTTATGCCCAAATGACTTACATTTCTTGCATTGAACTGTAGTGCTCCTCTTTCCCTTCCTTTTCTCTCCCTCTTCTCTTCTCCTATTTCTAGATGGTCTTCCTATCCCTCTTTTCATTGTTGGGGGTAGTAGCTCAGGCAAACCCAAATCAGGCCACTGATCAGCATCTGGGATTGGCAAAATGTTTCCCTTGTATGCCTCTCTATACCTAGCAACAGAATACCAATCACTCACATAGTCAAATGGATCCTTTCCAGCATATAATATTGCCCTAATACCATGCCTACAAGGGATACCACTTATCTGCCATCTACCACAAATACATGTCCTACTATTAAGAGACACTGGCAGCACACTTCTCCCATCATGAATTTCATATTCTCCCCTACCTGAGGGGTATGCATGGCATGTTCTAGATTCTTTGGTTAGGACCCTAACTTTTTCCCTGATGTTTGGACAAGGGCCATCTGTCCATGATTCACTGAGTTGCTGCCTAGTTGCATGTCTCACCATTGCTATCCTTCTTACCCCTACAAAAACATTTGTAAAGCCATTAAAAAACATGAAAATTTAGGGGTGAGTCATTAAAATTCAGTGTGCATATTTTACCTTCAAGCAAAGTCAATATTGGATTACATCTATCTACTCCAATTGTACTATTGAAACTTTCTACAAAGTTATTTGTGTTTTCATCATTACATAGGCTTTCTTCAAACTTCCACCTAGTCCATCTGTCAAGGGGACCAACATCTTTAAACCATTTGACTGCCCCAAGTCCGGCAAAGGTTTGAATCTTTTGAAGCGCCTTTCTAAAACTGAATGCTGAGTAGGCATTCACAACTGACCATAACATCTTGTGCATTAAAATGCCAGGATACTCAGTCTTGAAGTTCTTGCATAGATGTCTACCACAGTACCTTCTAGGTACCTTTGGCCAAACTGCATCCAAAGATGGGTCAATGCCCTGAAAAAGCAAAATGAAAAAAGCAAGATAGGTCAATGCATGTACAGAGTACCTTAAGCTATTGAAAGTGCATTAAAATGATGTTCTTACCTTTTGCCTATCTGACATAATTGTCCAGTCACATCTTCCAGTTTCAGTTAGCAACCCTTTTAGTTGTGCAAAGAACCAAGACCAAGATTGCTTATTCTCTGAGTCAACAACTGCAACAGCTACTGGGAAAATTTCATTGTTCCCATCAAGAGATACAGCTGAAAGAAGGATCCCCCCAAAGTTGCCTTTCAAATGGCAGCCATCTACACCAACCAGCCCCCTACATCCACCTAACAATCCTTTAAATTATGCTGCAAAACTAATGAAAATACTCCTGAATTGCAAAGGTCTTTCTGGAGTATTAAGTGTTGCCCAAGTGCAAAAAGCTTTGGAGTCAGGGTTGTTTTTCTTGAGTAGCTCACAGTATGACAACAATATGCTATAAGAGTCATCATGCCCCCCTTGGATGATGGACATAGCAATATCTTTGGTCTTGTAAATGGTTGAGGTTTTCATGACTATTCCATACCTATTCCATAGCAGTTTCTGCATAGTCTTCCCCTTAATATCATGGTCTGCCCTAATGTCCTCAAGGAGCTTATTAGCTGCCCATTTACAGTTGGCCATAGGATTGTTTGTCAGGTTCAAGTCACACTTGTGCTGCTCATTTGCAATGCTTTTTATGGCCCAAGTATGCCCATCAGTTAATTTACTAGCATGGATTCTCCATGAGCATCTATCATCACCACATTCAGCAGTGTATCTGTCATTATCTGCTTTGTTTACTACTAAGTCAAAGCCCTCTTGCACACAATAATCTCTCAAGGAATCTTTGAAATGTTCCTTATCTACAAATAACATCCATGGTTTAAGGGTAATTCTTCCAAATCCAGGATCATCAAATACTTCCCCATTCCTGTATAACCTACTTAAATATCCCTCATCCTCAACACTGAAAGCATCTGACCTCAATGGATCCCATGAACCATCTACATAATTCATATTCAAAAGCTCATGTACATCCTCTTCTATGTCCCCTTCATCTTCCTCTGATTCACTTTGTACCATATCTGCCTCATGTGGCTCATACTCCCCCTCACTGTCACTCTCATCCTCACTCCCACTATGAATTCCTTCTTCACCAGTAGCAGCTCTCTCACCACATTCAGCAGTGTTGTTTCTTCTTGACCTAATAGTCCTACCAACAGGTGTGCTTGCAACCCCAGGACAGTGTCTGCCTCTACTCACCCAAGTGCCTTTTGTTTTTGCAGTTGTTTTAGGGACCTTCTTACCATGATGGGTTGGTTTTGGGGACTGTGTAGGCTGAGTTGATGTGTTGGGCTGAGTCAAAGTGTTGGTTTGGCTAGGATTACTTTCAGTTGAGTTTAGATGGTCACCTGGAGGATGGTCTTCTGGATTCAACAAAGGGTTATCATGTGCATTGAATAGACAATTGTCATTAATTGTGGACAAAGGACTAGGGTTCTGTGAGAGGTTCTCTTGTGCCTGGTAGAACTCATGTTCACTGACTATGTGAACTTCACTCACAGGTTTGGATTGGTCTGTGTTCAACCTTGTGCTCCTTCTAACAGGAGGAGAATTTGGTGGGCTGATCAATTCTTGGGAAGATGGACCCAACTCAGTAGTGGATTTGGCTACCTTAGGATTTCTCCATATTGGAAGTTTGGGCTTTGGGGCTGGTTTTGGGCCTACATTTACACCACTGGGCTTACTATTTTCAGTATTCCCATCCCTCACCCTTTTTGCCAAAGTCCATATGAAATTGGGTTCTAATGACTCACCAATCCAAATGTCAATCTCCTTTTCTTTAATCACATCAAACATATTCATCATGGTTCCATCATCTACTAACTGATGGGTCTCCCTAGTAGTTGAGTATTGCAATACTGGAAACATGGGAAGCTCATATCCATTTTTACCAAATTCAACATACATGTCATTAATTATGTCTATCAGCAGACACTTATCCAGATCTTGAACCTCTAAATCCACATAATTACCAAGGTAATGTAACCTAAGGTTTTTTCCCTCCATTCTGCAAAAATCCCAAAAAAAGGTACAAACGCAATTCGGATAAATTCAGGCAAATATACTCAAACCAGAGAGATAGAAAATTTTGAAATCTATTAATGTACTTAAATTAACACATGGAAACAAGCAAATCATCCACATTGACATTCGTACTTTAAGACAATTTACCACAATACACAACTAAAACCACATGCAAATATGCAAATTCAAATTTATAACACCCCTACATACTCAATTATCTAACCAAATTAAGATAAAGAGTTATGTACCTGGATTATCTTGCAAAAAAATCGATTTTTGAACTTGCAGAAAGCTCCGATTTTTATTCCTCTTCAGGTCCTGTTGCACTCATGGAACCCAAATTTCCCTTTGGAGCACTATCTATCCTTGCAAAATTCCAGTTGCAGTGTTCTTGCAAAAATGGTTCTAGGGTTTTTTGAATCTTTTCCCTTGAAGAAGAAGAACAGAGTGGGGGAAAGGGTGAAGATGAGAGAATGTTATGGAGGGAAGGTGGAAAGACGCCAATTTCCTATTAAGCAAAAAAAAAGGAAAATAAATAAATAAATCAAACGGTGGTAGGTCAGCATTTAATGCCGTTCCAACGTCCGTTATTAATGTTTTATTAGTAATGGCATTATGTGTAGCATTTAGGAAGTTTGTGGGCATGATGTGGAAAATTTTAAAAGCTTGGGCACAATGTGGAAAACAAAAAAACACAGGGTACTATATAGAAAAACCCAAAAAAAAAGTTTGTTGAATCTCACCCTAAATATTCTGACTCGCATCTTAATACTATTTGAAAAATTTATAAATACCACTTGTTACCATCACTCTCTTTTGTCTCTCACTTAGCATTCCCCTGTCCTCCTATCTGCCATTGCACCCCTACTTTTCCTTTGTAGCATCTCACCAATCGTTACTTAATGAGGATCACTATACCAATCACCGATGAAAAATAAGTTTTGTCGTTGTCGTCGATAAGTGAGGACTACATCCACCATTACACCACTGTCACTAAATAACTCCATGCACATCAAGATAATTTTGTATATAAAATAAGTAAATGGTCACGTCTGTTAGAAAAAAGGGTATCATAAGTAAATGATCCTCCTTGAAGCCTCTTTGTACCGTGATATTTGATGAAATCATAGCATTACACCTATTATTTCCTTTGTCATTACTTTGGTCATTGTATACATTCGCCCAACCTTAAACTCACGTCACCGCTTGTTTTAAATCTTTCAAATCGATAATGTTCGTTCTAATTATATCGAATTGGTCTCGCTTGAATACTGATTGATGTCAACTTCACACCGCTAAATCTTGTAAGTAAGAGTGTTCTTTTTCTCTTCCGGGAGACGCATACATAACATAAGCCCAAGCATGCACTCTGGTTGCAGATTTGCAAGTCATCATCAAACAACAAAAGGGTCATGGCAAATTGCGAACATTTAGGTCGAATATTCCCCCAAAGGTCAAAGCTCATCCACCATAAACGTTAAAATGTAAAACATTTCTTTGATTGACATTAAAAAACATGGACAAGATAAGTTAATTAAAAGTAGATATATGTAAAATTGTTTGTTTAAAGAAAAGTACAGGAATAACTCCCTAAAAATATACTTCATGTGCACAAAATCGAGTAAATGTTTATATAGGTCTCTAAAGTAATTAAATAAATTTTTCATGGTAGGATTTACTGTACTTCTTAGAAAACGAAAATACATGGGAAAAACAATTTCATAACAAATGAAGTATAACAATATAGCAAGTATTAATTAGAGCTTTGCCTAGTTCCATCTTGGGTTGGTCAAAACTTATTCATATTGGTGAACAACATATCATTCACTATTTTGTCCCACAAAACAAAAATCACATCTACAAAATAAATCCCACAAAAATAAAAATTAAGATTAGAGTTTATACCATAGGTGCGGCACCTACCATGGATGCATGTGCATGTGGTGGAGCAGCTAATATGGATGCTTCGCCATATTCTTTTTTAAAAAAAAAATCAATTTTTAGATTGTCTATGATAATGTCAAGCTCGCCGGAAGGGTCACACTCGCCGGAATATTGGTGGTGGTGGCTCCAGTGGTGCAGTTCATAATGGTGGTGGAAGGGGAAGGGGAAGTGAGGGAGAGGGTAGAAATATGATATACAAATACAAAATAAGTAAGAAATTTCAGGGCAGCGTTTAGCAACTGAATAAAGTATTCATAATTTTTTACATTACATTTGTCATTTTCTCATACAATATTATGTAATATATCATACAATATTATATGATATATTATACAGTTTTTTCATATGGTACCCCTGTAGAATTTTAAACTTCATGGAGTACTCCTATAGTTTCAAAAATGCACCAGGTACCCTTAAGGTTTATCAAAAATGTACGAAATGCCATTAATGAGGAACGACGTTCGTTAACCATGATTCTTTTATGCAGGAACTACCCTTCAGGTTTTACAAATATGTTCAAATTTTATGTAACGACTAGTTTTTTAAACTGAACTCATTTTTTTTTACCGTTGCAAGACTTGGGATTCCTATTTAACCAGTCCTACTGGGTGTATTTTGCTCCCTCCTCATCCAAAACTTAATTTTTTGCTCCTTCCTCCTCTAAAACTTATGAGTTCACAATCTCATCCTTCTTCTTATTTTGAATCCTCATACATTAGAGTCCTTAATAGAACTTGCATATGTAGAAAAAATTCCCAATTAGGAGCTCAGATTCCTCATTGAATCCATAAAGATTGTACTACAAAGTGTGATGATTGCAACACATTTAGGTGGTGTGTTGGTACTACTGAGCACAACTCCAACATGAACCAAGAAGAAGAAGAGGAGGCAAGTAATGTCAACTTAAAGGAGGAAATGAAGCAATTGAAGAAGAAAATCAAATAACAACAAAAATTGATGCAAGGAGCTATCAAAATAGGCATTTCATGTTTGTTTACTTTTTTTTGTATTGAAAAAGTGAAGCAAACCAAATTTGTGAGCAATAACATTCCATTTGCAATAATACTATTATATTAGTAGCTTTACAAAAAATGCTTCTTGTTTGTAACTTATAAGTAGCTTTACCAAAAAAAGATGACCATATCATAAACTTGCATGTTTCCATGTTTCATCCAAAAATTTGTTGACCCTATTTTATACCATAATTTCTTATCACAAACAACCAAAAAAGAAGTTTTTTACACCAAAAAGAAGTTTGGAAAAATTGACAGGAATAATCCCAACTATGAGCGTTCCGCCAATTTCAATCTCAACTAAGGATTATTTCTAAGCAGTCCCAACTTTGGGGTATGTTTTATAAAAACGGTCTCAGTTGACTGGTTATCTATTTAACAGGTTAAATTTTTTTTAACTTGTATTTCTTTTTCCTCCTTTTCTCTCTCCTCCCTCCTCCCTCCTCTGCCACCCATTTGCCTCCCCCTCCCCTAGTCCCCTGCCACCATTCTTCCTCCCTTACTCTGCCCCTCCCCTGCCACCCTCGTCCTCCTCCTCTTCCCTCTTCCCTGCCACTCTATCCTGCTTAGCAATATTTCCACAACTCATCTTCTCCATCTCTATAGTTTGGGTCTGATAATGAAGATTATTGCAATACTACTGCTATTAGCCTTCACCTTGTTCGTGGTAATTCTAGTTTCTTTTAGCTATTTTTAAGAAATGTGGATTCTTTTTTGTGGGTGGGTGTCGATGATTTTAGTTCAATTGTGGGTTTTGATGCTTGTTCTCTATAGTTTGGGTATCTTCTTGTGTGGGTAATGTTTGTTTAGTGTGTATGTGGGTTCAGTTTTGAGGACTGGTGGGAGGTGTTTTGTGGGTATATGGTTATAATTTGTGGAAAAGTAGTGATTATTTGTAGGTGGGTGTTGCTGATTTTAGCTCAGTTCTAGGTTTAGGAGAATTAGGAATTTTCAGGAGGTTAGCTTCGTTAATGTTGAAGCAATTACAGCAATTTATGATTTTTGGGATAGAGCATACTTAATGATAGATGTGTATGAACCCTTTGTGAGACTTTAGCCACATTTGATGTTGATAAATCCATGATGGGGGATGCTTATGATTAGCAAGTTCTGTCAATAGAAGCCTTGAGGAGTGAAGGCATAAAAGATGACTTATTGCTGAATCAAGTGGAATTCCTAATAGAAAACAAATGGGATAACTTTTCTCCACTTTACGGAGTAGCCTATGTATTGCACTCAAAACATTTCGGGAAAGGTCAGAACAAGAACAACTCTTTAATGAGATCTTGGAATGCTACACTCGAAATATATGAGGCTAGCTTTGAGGCTGGGAGAGTTCTAAGAGGAGAGCAGAGAGCTGGGTGTCTGCTGGAGTGAAGAAGCGTCTTCTCGAGAAGAAGATGTCGTTGAATGTAGAAATGACATGGATGATGGATCCAGTCACATGGTGGGAGAACTTTAGGTTCGAAATACCAAATTGGGAAAAAAATTAAGTTTACCTGTTTTAGCAGGTCATTGACCTGCTGGGACCAATTTTGTAAAAAATGATGCATAGTTGGGACTGCTCAGAAATAATCCTTAGTTGGGACTGAAAATGGTGGAACGTCTATAGTTGGGACTGTTCCTATCAATTTTTCCAAAGAAGTTTTAACCCTAATTACTCATCCAACATGCTTGCCTTTCTTCTGTTTTTTTGCTGCACTATTGGAAGTGGATGGACCATCAGTACTCTTTCTGTTCTTCCTTTACTGAGCAGTCCCCTCATAAGGTTGTGGTTGTGATGCAGCAGATTCCTTTCTTTGTTTCTGTGTTGCCCCTCCCTTGCATGTCCTTGCATTGTGGCTAATTTGATTGCACTTATATTGCCACACTTGACTGTGCTATTCTTTTTCCCTTTTTTATTTTCATTTGGCCCTCTCTTCCTCTGTTTAGCAGGCTTTCCAGCACTTCATTTGAATGGGGGAGGTAGAATTATTGGGAGTTCAAATTCAGGCGCCATTGAGATGAGTCAGGCATTGGGTGTATGTGGCTTGAGTAGGTCAGTTTGTATGCAGCCCCCTTGTAGTATGCAGACACAAAGTCATGTGGCTCTAGCCTCTGGTAAAAAAATAACCCTTAGACCATGTTTGCAGGGTATACCAGTGCCTTGCCATTTGCCACATCACAAGTCCTACTATCTAACCTAATAGGAAAATGCACATGATCACCCAGCACCTCAAACTCTCCTCCTCTAGCTTGAACGACATGGCAAACCCTTGATTCATCAGCCCTCACCTCAAACAACTTAGTGGCATATTCAGTGAGTTAATTAGGTTCCGTATCAACATCCTTATCAAATCTAGCTCTAATTTTTTTTCGTACACCAAGCCCTAGTAGTTGTAATTACACATATACCAATCCTAAGAATTATACAAATGTAATAAACCAAAAAAAGCTTGAATACAAGACATAAGATTTACCTTCCAATAAAGTAAGGACAGGATGATCTCTGAATGGCTTTGTACATGCATTGAATGACTCAACAAAATTTATTGTGTTGTGATCACAGCACACAACAAAGTCAAATACATGCCTAGACCACTATTCTTCAACCTTCTCCAGGTACTCTGTAGTTTTAGGGTCCAACTGTGGTATCTTCTCAATTGCTTTCTTGTAGACATACAAGTTGTATGCATTAGCTGCAATCCAGAAAAGTTTATGGAAAGCAGTGCCACTGAATCCAACATTCTTGCAATTGGAATATAGGTGCTGACAACATATTCTCCTAGTAGCTCTTGGGAACACATCAACAATGCTCCCTCACCCTACAACAAGAAGAAAAAGAATAGAGGAATATTAGGATGTAGATATACATGAAATTAAGTATAAGAGAAACTAGTGAAATGTAGAAACACACTTGCCCTCATCCTATCACTAATAAATGTCCAATCATCCTTATTGACACCTTCTGCCTGGAAAACCAACTTAAAGTTTCTGAAGAAGTAGCTCCAACTCTCTTTGCTCTATGTGTCCACAATCCCATAAGCAATTGGAAATATTTCATTATTTTCATCAATACTAACAACAGTCAGTGGGATTCCCTTGTGGCAGCCACTTAGATGTGTCCCATCAAACCCAATAATAGATTTGCAGCCCCTAAGGAAGCCCTAGAACTGAGCAGCAAATGAGAAGAAGTATGCTTTGAATTTGGGAATGCTGTTTGAAAAGTTTGATGTCCAAGTTACTAAAGCATAGCTACCAGGGTTTGTTTGCTTAATCATCTCAGCATATACTAGTAGCAACCCATAAGACTCAGTAAATCCTCCATACATCTGTTCCTTTGTCATGCACTTCACC
This sequence comes from Beta lomatogona, assembly GCA_947646795.1. Lineage (NCBI taxonomy): Eukaryota > Viridiplantae > Streptophyta > Magnoliopsida > Caryophyllales > Amaranthaceae > Beta > Beta lomatogona. The sequence continues at coordinate 49,671 of CANSNZ010000605.1, read as the reverse complement.
TTGTGCAAAAGTCTTTGCTTGACTTTAATCCTAAACCTCTCCAAGCATATTTTTTTGTAATGACTGCACAAGAGTTGCACCAATTACATCCCCTAAATGCCTTGTTAACCAAACACAGGATACCATTGGATTGTCCTTGAACCTCTTACATAGCTTGTGTTCACCTGTTACAGACTTAATTGTCCAGTTTATGTCATCCATCAACTTGGATGCATGGATTCTCCAATCACAGTCCTCAATAATGCATCTTGCAGTGAACCTAGAGTTGTCAGTCTTTTCAACCCTCACAGCAAACCCCTCTTGAATGTAAAAGTCCTTGAAGACACCAAGGAAGTGGTCTTTGGTTGAGAAGATCATCCAACTGTGCAGCTTCACCTGACCAAAAACCATTTCCCCCACAACTGTACCATTTTAGTACAATTTATCTAGAACAGATGAACCATCCAAGTAGTCTTCAAATTGTTTAGGTTCCAAATCATCCTCTTCTTCATCTTCTATCCATTTTTCCTCTAGTTCTAAATCATCCCTCTCCCCCTCAAAACTCTCATATGATCCTACATAATCACTATCCACATTGTCAGCAGACTCCAACTCTTCTTCCTTCCCCTCTGTATCAGGTTGTTGGGCAGGTTTTCTTGGCCTAGCTGTTGCTCTCACAGGTCCCCTAGTCTCTGGTACATATGTACCAACCTTCTTGGCAATAGTTTTAGCAGGTTTGAACCCCTTCTTTGCACCTGATTTCTTTGTAGCAGCAGCAGCAGCTTTGGAATATTGGGGAGGTGAGTATGCATGGGTGTGGAGGTTCTTCAGGTGGAGGGGATGATAGAGGGGAAGGTTGGGGAGGTGAGTGTGGCTGTGAAGGTTCTTCAGATGGTGGGAATGGAGGGGGGGAAGGTTGGGGAGGTGAGTGTAAATATGGAGGTTGGTCACTATAACAACCCAAATTTTAACCAGCTTTGATTGAAAAAAAATTAATTATATATTGCAAGTTTAACTATGTATTTTGCAAATGCTTTAAAAAAAATTGAAATGAAGTTTTATTTTTGCTCCCAAGTTAGCAAATTTACAACTTTACCCTTGATGGTTCTTGTTAAAAAAAATGGAAATATAACCCTCTCTCATTCATGTCATGTTAACCGTGTCATCATCTCTTCAAGACAAGCATTCCAAAATCTTTTTGAGATGTCAAATTTTTGTTCAAAGAATTTCAGTTTAATTACTCCAAGTAGATGGAGAATTGAAGAAACCCAAAATAAAAAACAAACCCCAAAATTTCCTCTTTTCTCTCACCTCTGTTCTGTCCGTCTATTCCAAGCAACATGCATTAGTCATAGTTTATGCATCAAAGTTGTAGATCTCTTCGAGTTATTGAATTTAGCCTCCAAAATTTCTTCAATCGGAGTTCGTAGCTATGAGTTATGCCCTTTGCATGTTTGGTGTTGCTGCTGAACTTCTTGATGCGTTGTTGCTATGTGTTCTTTCGTGCTGCAGTGCTGCTGCGTGTATGTAATTGATGCGTTGTTGATGTTAGTGCTTGTAACCATCGTCTCCTTCATCTCTTTTATGGAGGTATAAGTTATAAGATCTCATCTTCCTCTTTTTTATTGCAAGAACTCAAGTCCCAGTTTTAATGAATTTTGTTGTGCAATTTCATTAATAGATTCACCTCTTGTTATTGAATAGCAAAATCAGTTACCAAAATCAGCTATGATAAAAGTTTCTTAACTTAAAAATTAAATCTTTCCTCTTCATTCAATGGATTGAAGCTTATAGTATGAGTTGGTCCTTCTTAAGTAAGTTATTAAATATGATTTTTATAAACTATGTTGTTTGCTAATATTCTCTAAAACCAGAATGGGGTTAATTAGAGTTAGAGATTGATGTTGTGAGTTGGATTAGTAGAATGGATATTGGTTGTAGTTTATTGTTGAGTTAGAGTATAGAGTGCAAGATTAATTAGGATGTGTATAAGAATGGAAATGGAATAAGACTTGAGGATGAGATGATCATATTGTTAGAAAAGTTAGATTGGATTCCATATAGTAAAATTATGTGTAGGTTCTAATTTTTATTATTATTGTTGCTATGTTCATGGACATAATTTATGGAGTTCAAGATGGAGATCAAGTTTTCGATTCTTGGAGGTTATATATAGTTGTTCTTGAATTGAGGTAACATTTATGTTCAACAAAATGTATCTATATGCCCGTGTGTGTGTGTGTTGTATTTTTAATATTGTATATCGTTTATAGTCATGGCCATGGTTATAGATGTGTTTATGTGAGTTAGTTGTGAATTGTTATTGTATGGTTATAAAAGAACACTCTTGTTCTGTTATTGGAATTGTTCGAAAATGGTATATTTATGAAATATGATTTGAGTATGATAATGAGAAAAGAATTTCGTATGTGTTTTAGCTGGCTTGGCTCAGGAACTAAGATGAAAAGTGGGCAAGGTCCAGGTGGAGAAAATGATTCGGATACACTAGTAGAATAAATGCTTATTGCTGCGGTCATTAAGTAGCAAATTGCGGCGGTTTTGGCCGCGCAGCAATAAAGAGGGCAGCAATAGGTAATAAATATATTGTTGCGGTTTCTGGGTAAAACCGTAGCAATATATATTTTATATCATATTCAAAAAGTATATTGCTGCGGTTTCTAGGGAAAACCGCAGCAATATGCTGAATTTAATAATAAAAAATAGGCATATTGCTGCGGTTTCTTGGAAAAACCGCAGCAATAGGTACAGGTGTAAGAAAAAAAATTTTTTTTTTTTGCATTTTGCCATTAAATTCGAAAGATAAAAAAAATTCAGAAAAATAGCAAAAAAACAGAAACTTCCACCATAAAATGAAACTAACAAAGAAAAAAATAACAATAAGAAAACTGAACAAAGTAAAAACAACAATAAGAAAACTGAACAAAAAAACAAAAATGAAACTAATGAAGAAAAAAAATATGAGATATAGGAGAATTACAAGAAACAAGAATTACACTACACTGAACAAACGAAAATATCAACCTCTATAAAATTTAACTATAAAATTTAAGTGAAAAAACAAAAAATAAAGAAAACAAAAGATCTGAAAATCGTCGTCCACAATCCGGCAACCAAACGTCGTCCAAAACCGTCGAAAACCGTCGTTGTCGCCGGCAACCAATCGTAGTTGAAACTCGCACAAACAAAATCGCCGGCAACCAATCATCCAGATCTGAAAATCCAACCAAAATTGAGAAAATTCGAAAACAAAAATGAAAAAATGGTGGAAAAAAAGACATGAACTCACCGGAAACCTCGCGCAAAGGTGAGAGAGAGCAGAAGAGTGAAGGACTGAACTGATGGTAACCTTGCACCGGAGAAGAAGAGTGAGAGCGAAGAGAGGCTGGTGATCGGAGATTGTCCGCGGCAGGTGGAGGGTGTTGTTGTGGTGGTGCGGAGGTGGCAAACGATGCGCCGGAGAAGAAGAGTGAGAGCGAAGAGAGGCTGCGCTTTTCGGCCGAAATTCCTCCGGAGAAGAAGAGATGGAGAATGGTGAGTGAGGGAGAAGGAGAGGGAGAGGCGTGAAAGAAATGAGAGGGAGAGGAGTGAAATGAGGCTGAAACCCTAAATAAACTCTTTTTATATTAATTTAAAAGCCTATTGCTGCGGTTTTTTGTAGGAACCGCAGCAATAGGTCCAAATAATGTTTTTTTATATTATTTTAATATATTGTTGCGGTTTTTGACAGAAACCGCAGCAATATTTTTGGTCATATGATAAAAAATATTTTAAAAAAATTCTCTAAAACCATATTGCTACGGTTTTCGGCGGAAACCGCAGCAATATGGGTATTTTATATATATATTTTTTTTTTTACGTGATATATTGCTGCGTATGGGTAAAACCGCAGCAATATCACCGCAGCAATAAACAATTATTCTACTAGTGATATATGTTCAGTTGAGACCAGAGAAGGTCGAATATTTTGTTATGATACATTACGTTATATTCTGTCAAAGCATGTACTTGCCAGCGATTTGTGTTAGGTGATTGAGCTATGCCAGCGATATATTTTAAAGGATGAATTCTTTTCCGAACAATTACCAAGTTTGTTTATTATATGAAAAACGTCTGCGAACTAAAACCGTTTTGACGGGCTGAAATAAAGTTACTGAGCTTTCCGCTCATTTTAGTCTTGTTTTTATTTTGTATTCTCTTCTGTAATTGCAGGTTCGTGTTGGAAGCTCAAAGCGAAAAATTTGGTTGTTGAGATTGTAATTAGATTAATGATTCGGATGTTGTATTGAGAAGTATTCAAGTGCTTATTTGAGAATATATATTCTATTGTTTTGGGAATCGAGTAAAGTATTATGTAATATGTTATTTGGTTTTGAAGATGTTTTGTTGTGGGCCCTGACCCACATGTTTTATGGGTTATGTTTTCGCTGCGAATAAATATAAATTCGAGGTTTATGAATGATAATTGAAGTTTACAAAGGTTAAGTGTGATTAGCTAGCAGCTCGGAAGTGCGGGCTGTTACAGTCACTGTATGGTAGAGGGGATGGAAGTGATGGTTAGGGGGTGAACACTACAAGAAAAGTGGTAATCAACGACGGCTAAAAGCCGACGTTGATAAAAAAAACCGTCGCTAAATAATCAATGACGGCTAGCAGTCGTTGAAATGCATTCGTTGAAACGATGGTCGCTGATATTGGAATCAACGACCGTCAATCCGTCGGTGAAAAAATCAACGACGGTTTCCTGATAATCAGCGACCGTAAATGAAAACCGACGTTGACTCTACGCCAACGACTGTTTTAAACAGACGGTGAATCAGCGACTGTTTTCAACCGTCGTTGTTTCACCGACCGTTTTTAACCGTCGGTGTATCACCGTCTGTTACAAACCATCGTTGTATCACCGACTGTTCAAAACCGTCGTTGATTTCGTTGATTCAACGTCTGTGAATAACCGTCGCTATTATATTATAGCAGTCGTTGAAATTCAAGTCCATGGCTGCATTGAGTACCTTACAGCGATTGCCTAGCCGTCGTTGATTTAATGTTTAGCCGTCGTTGTTGTTTTAAAATAATATTATTTAAAATATTATTGTTCTTGATAATAATTAAACCTGTACCTGCACAGCTGCACCTAAATATACCACACTAAAGTTGTTCCTCCATCGCATTCAATTTTTTCAATTACAAAAATATGCAATTTTGATATATATTACAATTTGCATAGATACTTATATAATTACATGAAATAGATTACAATTATGTACACAAAATAGATCCCGATGTCGGGAAATAAAGTAGAAGTCGGTGTTTACAAAAAATATATATCGACAAAACTAGAAACTAATAAGCTAGATGCCGATAAATATAGACACTAAATGTCTGTAGTTAGACAAACTACCTAGATTAAATATATGTACGCAAAATAGATCCCGGTGTCGGGAAATAAAGTAGAAGTCGGGTTCCAAAAAAAATAACCCGACACATCTAGAAACAAAGCGAGATGCCGATAAATATAGACACTAAATGCATATAGTTAGACTAACTATATCCAACTATAAGTTAGTTACCTAGTTGCCAAAACCAAAAAAACTACACTATCAAGGGTGTCTCTATAGCACTACCGCCACCACCAAACCCTGGGTCATCTTCTGGTCTGCGTTGTGGAGGGGGGCCTGGGTTGCAACCTGAGAACATGTGGCCGAAACTAGACATGTTCCTCATCATTTCCTCTACGAGGGCCTGACTTGACTCTTCCACCTGTGCTGCGACCATTGCCTCCACCTCTTCCATCCGTGCAACGACCTTTACCTCCACCTGCGCCTCAATCTGAGAAAAAATGGACGGCTCATATGGTTGTGAAGAGCCGCCACCTCCTCGCCTTGATGAAGAGTTGTAGTACAAATGATCTCCCTGACCCAACCCCTGAACTTTTCCTCTGTTCCTCCCCCCCAACTGTCTCCCAATACAACAGATCAGGGATCGACTGTGACCCCTGAGTGGTACAATGATCCAGATTCTTATTGTATGTCTCCTTCATTTGGTTAAATATACTCATATTCAGGTAATATAAAGTGGCCAAAATGGCGTATATTTAGTTCTAACATGGCTATATTTTGTATTTTATATGAAAACTACTAATAAAAACATGAAACTAACTATAGATATGATGTTTGAGGTGTTTATAACTTAAACTAACTTCAAACTACTCATATTCATTCATTTTGAAGTTAAATGGCCTAAAATGCCCTCAAAAGGCCTATATTTGGTTCTAACTTGCCTATATTGTGTATTTTCAATCAAAATAACTTATAATTACATTAAACTAACTATATATATGATGTTTGAGGTGTTTATAACTTAAACTAACATCAAACTACTCATATTCATTCATTTTCAAGTAAATGGCCTATAATGGCCTCAAAAGGCCTATATTTGGTTCTAACTTGCCTATATTGTGTATTTTCAATCAAAACAACTTATAAATACATTAAAATAACTATATATATGATGTTTGAGGTGTTTATAACTTAAAATAATATCAAACTACTCATATTCATTCATTTTCAAGTAAAATGGCCTAAAATGCCCTCAAAAGACCTATGTTTGGTTCTAACTTGCTTATATTGTGTATTTTAAATCAAAAAAACTTAAAATTACATGAAACTAACTATAGATATGATGTTTGAGGTGTTTATAACTTAAACTAACATCAAACTACTCATATTCAATCATTTTCAAGTAAATGGCCTAAAATGGCCTCAAAAGACCTATATTTGGTTCTAACTTGCCTATATTGTGTATTTTCAATCAAAACAACTTATAATTACATTAAACTAACTATAGATATGATGTTTGAGGTGTTTATAACTTAAACTAACATCAAACTACTCATATTCATTCATTTTGAAGTTAAATGGGATAAAATGGCCTCAAAAGGCCTATATTTGGTTCTAACTTGCCTATATTGTGTATTTTCAATCAAAACAACTTATAATTACATTAAACTAACTATATATACGATGTTTGAGGTGTTTATAACTTAAACTAACATCAAACTACTCATATTCATTCATTTTCAAGTAAATGACCTAAAATGGCCTCAAAAGGCCTATATTTGGTTCTAACTTGCCTATATTGTGTATTTTCAATCAAAACAACTTATAATTACATTATACTAACTATATATATGGTGTTTGAGGTGTTTATAACTTAAACTAACATCAAACTACTCATATTCATTCATTTTCAAGTAAATGGCATAAAATGGCTTCAAAAGGCCTATATTTGGAACTAACTTGCCTATATTGTGTATTTTCAATCAAAACAACTTATAATTACATTAAACTAACTATATATATGATGTTTGAGGTGTTTATAACTTAAACTAACATCAAACTACTCATATTCATTCATTTTCAAGTAAATGGCCTAAAATGGCCTCAAAAGGCCTATATTTGGTTCTAACTTGCCTATATTGTGTATTTTCAATCAAAAAAACTTATAAATACATTAAACTAACAATATATATGATGTTTGAGGTGTTTATAACTTAAACTAACATCAAACTACTCATATTCATTCATTTTCAAGTAAATGGCTTAAAATGGCCTCAAAAGGCCTATATTTGGTTCTAACTTGCCTATATTGTGTATTTTAAATCAAAACAACTTATAATTACATTAAACTAACTATATATATGATGTTTGAGGTGTTTATAACTTAAACTAACATCAAACTACTCATATTCATTCATTTTCAAGTAAATGGCCTAAAATGGCCTCAAAAGGCCTATATTTGGTTCTAACTTGCCTATATTGTGTATTTTCAATCAAAACAACTTATAATTTCATTAAACCAACTATATATATGGTGTTTGAGGTGTTTATAACTTAAACTAACATCAAACTACTCATATTCATTCATTTTCAAGTAAATGGCCTAAAATGGCTTCAAAAGGCCTATATTTGGAACTAACTTGCCTATATTGTGTATTTTCAATCAAAACAACTTATAATTACATTAAACTAACTATATATATGATGTTTGATGTGTTTATAACTTAAACTAACATCAAACTACTCATATTCATTCATTTTCAAGTAAATGGCCTCAAAAGGCCTATATTTGGTTCTAATTTGCCTATATTGTGTATTTTCAATCAAAACAACTTATAATTACATTAAACTAACTATACATATGATGTTTGAGGTGTTTTTAACTTAAACTAACATCAAACTACTCATATTCATTCATTTTCAAGTAAATGGCCTAAAATGGCCTCAAAAGGCCTATATTTGGTTCTAACTTGCCTATATTGTGTATTTTCAATCAAAAAAACTTATAATTATATTAAAATAACTTAGATATGATGTTTGAGGTGTTTATAACTTAAAATAACATCAAACTACTCATATTCATTCATTTTGAAGTTAAATGGCCTAAAATGGCCTCAAAAGGCCTATGTTTGATTCTCACTTGCCTATATTGTGTATTTTCAATCAAAAAAAGTTATAAATACATGAAACTAACTATAGATATGATGTTTGCGGTGTTTATAACTTAAACTAACATCAAACTACTCATATTCATTCATTTTCAAGTAAATCGCCTAAAATGGCCTCAAAAGGCCTATATTTGGTTCTAACTTGCCTATATTGTGTATTTTCAATCAAAACAACTTATAAATACATTAAACTAACTATATATATGATGTTTGAGGTGTTTATAACTTAAACTAAAATCAAACTACTCATATTCATTCATTTTCAAGTAAAATGACCTGAAATGCCATCAAAAGACCTATATTTGGAACTAACTTGCCTATATTGTGTATTTTTAATCAAAACAACTTATAATTACATTAAAATAACTATATATATGATGTTTGAGGTGTTTATAACTTAAACTAACATCAAACTACTCATATTCATTCATTTTCAAGTAAATGGCCTAAAATGGCCTCAAAAGGCTTATATTTGGTTCTAACTTGCCTATATTGTGTATTTTCAATCAAAACAGCTTATAAATACATTAAACTAACTATAGATATGATGTTTGAGGTGTTTATAACATAAACTAACATCAAACTACTCATATTCATTCATTTTGAAGTTAAATGGCCTAAAATGGCCTCAAAAGGCCTATATTTGGTTCTAACTTGCCTATTGTGTATTTTCGATCAAAACAACTTATAATTACATTAAACTAATTATATACATATGGTGTTTGAGGTGTTTATAACTTAAACTAACATCAAACTACTCATATTCATTCATTTTGAAGTTAAATGGCCTAAAATAGCCTCAAAAGGCCTATATTTGGTTCTAACTTGCCTATATTGTGTATTTTCAATCAAAACAACTTATAATTTCATTAAACCAACTATATATATGGTGTTTGAGGTGTTTATAACTTAAACTAACATCAAACTACTCATATTCATTCATTTTCAAGTAAATGGCCTAAAATGGCTTCAAAAGGCCTATATTTGGAACTAACTTGCCTATATTGTGTATTTTCAATCAAAACAACTTATAATTACATTAAACTAACTATATATATGATGTTTGATGTGTTTATAACTTAAACTAACATCAAACTACTCATATTCATTCATTTTCAAGTAAATGGCCTCAAAAGGCCTATATTTGGTTCTAATTTGCCTATATTGTGTATTTTCAATCAAAACAACTTATAATTACATTAAACTAACTATACATATGATGTTTGAGGTGTTTTTAACTTAAACTAACATCAAACTACTCATATTCATTCATTTTCAAGTAAATGGCCTAAAATGGCCTCAAAAGGCCTATATTTGGTTCTAACTTGCCTATATTGTGTATTTTCAATCAAAAAAACTTATAATTATATTAAAATAACTTAGATATGATGTTTGAGGTGTTTATAACTTAAAATAACATCAAACTACTCATATTCATTCATTTTGAAGTTAAATGGCCTAAAATGGCCTCAAAAGGCCTATGTTTGATTCTCACTTGCCTATATTGTGTATTTTCAATCAAAAAAAGTTATAAATACATGAAACTAACTATAGATATGATGTTTGCGGTGTTTATAACTTAAACTAACATCAAACTACTCATATTCATTCATTTTCAAGTAAATCGCCTAAAATGGCCTCAAAAGGCCTATATTTGGTTCTAACTTGCCTATATTGTGTATTTTCAATCAAAAAAACTTATAAATACATTAAACTAACTATATATATGATGTTTGAGGTGTTTATAACTTAAACTAAAATCAAACTACTCATATTCATTCATTTTCAAGTAAAATGACCTGAAATGCCATCAAAAGACCTATATTTGATTCTAACTTGCCTATATTGTGTATTTTAAATCAAAAAAAACTTATAAATACATGAAACTAACTATACATATGGTGTTTGAGGTGTTTATAACTTAAACTAACATCAAACTACTCATATTCATTCATTTTCATGTAAATGGCCTAAAATGGCCTCAAAAGGCCTATATTTGGTTCTAACTTGCCTATATTGTGTATTTTCAATCAAAACAACTTATAAATACATTAAACTAACTATAGATATGATGTTTGAGGTGTTTATAACTTAAACTAACATCAAACTACTCATATTCATTCATTTTGAAGTTAAATGGCCTAAAATGGCCTCAAAAGGCCTATATTTGGTTCTAACTTGCCTATATTGTGTATTTTCAATCAAAACAACTTATAATTACATTAAACTAACTATATAATATGATGTTTGAGGTTTTTATAACTTAAACTAACATCAAACTACTCATATTCATTCATTTTGAAGTTAAATGGCCTAAAATGGCCTCAAAAGGCCTATATTTGGTTCTAACTTGCCTATATTGTGTATTTTCAATCAAAACAACTTATAATTACATTAAACTAACTATAGATATGATGTTTGAGGTGTTTATAACTTAAACTAACATCAAACTACTCATATTCATTCATTTTCAAGTAAATGGCCTAAAATGGCCTCAAAAGGCCTATATTTGGTTCTAACTTGCCTATATTGTGTATTTTCAATCAAAACAACTTATAATTACATTAAACTAACTATATATATGATGTTTGAGGTGTTTATAACTTAAACTAACATCAAACTACTCATATTCATTCATTTTCAAGTAAATGGCCTAAAATGGCCTCAAAAGGCCTATATTTGGTTCTAACTTGCCTATATTGTGTATTTTCAATCAAAACAACTTATAATTACATTAAACTAACTATAGATATGATGTTTGAGGTGTTTATAACTTAAACTAACATCAAACTACTCATATTCATTCATTTTCAAGTAAATGGCCTAAAATGGCCTCAAAAGGCCTATATTTGGTTCTAACTTGCCTATATTGTGTATTTTCAATCAAAACAACTTATAATTACATTAAAATAACTATAGATATGATGTTTGAGGTGTTTATAACTTAAACTAACATCAAACTACTCATATTCATTCATTTTCAAGTAAATGGCCTAAAATGGCCTCAAAAGGCCTATATTTGGTTCTAACTTGCCTATATTGTGTATTTTCAATCAAAAAAACTTATAAATACATGAAACTAACTATAGATATGATGTTTGAGGTGTTTATAACTTAAACTAACATCAAACTACTCATATTCATTCATTTTCAAGTAAATGGCCTAAAATGGCCTCAAAAGGCCTATATTTGGTTCTAACTTGCCTATATTGTGTATTTTCAATCAAAACAACTTATAAATACATTAAACTAACTATATATATGATGTTTGAGGTGTTTATAACTTAAACTAACATCAAACTACTCATATTCATTCATTTTCAAGTAAAATGGCCTAAAATGGCCTCAAAAGGCCTATATTTGGTTCTAACTTGCCTATATTGTGTATTTTCAATCAAAACAACTTATAATTACATTAAACTAACTATATATATGATGTTTGAGGTGTTTATAACTTAAACTAACATCAAACTACTCATATTCATTCATTTTCAAGTAAAATGGCCTAAAATGGCCTCAAAAGGCCTATATTTGGTTCTAACTTGCCTATATTGTGTATTTTCAATCAAAACAACTTATAATTACATTAAACTAACTATATATATGATGTTTGAGGTATTTATAACTTAAACTAACATCAAACTACTCATATTCATTCATTTTCAAGTTAAATGGCCTAAAATGGCCTCAAAATTCCTATATTTGGTTCTAACTTGCCTATATTGTGTATTTTCAATCAAAACAACTTATAATTACATTAAACTAACTATATATATGATGTTTGAGGTGTTTATAACTTAAACTAACATCAAACTACTCATATTCATTCATTTTGAAGTTAAATGGCCTAAAATGGCCTCAAAAGGCCTATATTTGGTTCTAACTTGCCTATATTGTGTATTTTCAATCAAAAAAACTTATAAATACATTAAAATAACTATATATATGATGTTTGAGGTGTTTATAACTTAAACTAACATCAAACTACTCATATTCATTCATTTTCAAGTAAATGGCCTAAAATGGCCTCAAAAGGCCTATATTTGGTTCTAACTTGCCTATATTGTGTATTTTCAATCAAAACAACTTATAATTACATTAAACTAACTATATATATGATGTTTGAGGTGTTTATAACTTAAACTAACATCAAACTACTCATATTCATTCATTTTCAAGTAAATGGCCTAAAATGGCCTCAAAAGGCCTATATTTGGTTCTAACTTGCCTATATTGTGTATTTTCAATCAAAACAACTTATAATTACATTAAACTAACTATATATATGATGTTTGAGGTGTTTATAACTTAAACTAACATCAAACTACTCATATTCATTCATTTTCAAGTAAATGGCCTAAAATGGCCTCAAAAGGCCTATATTTGGTTCTAACTTGCCTATATTGTGTATTTTCAATCAAAACAACTTATAATTACATTAAACTAACTATATATATGATGTTTGAGGTGTTTATAACTTAAACTAACATCAAACTACTCATATTCATTCATTTTCAAGTAAATGGCCTAAAATGGCCTCAAAAGGCCTATATTTGGTTCTAACTTGCCTATATTGTGTATTTTCAATCAAAACAACTTATAATTACATTAAACTAACTATATATATGATGTTTGAGGTGTTTATAACTTAAACTAACATCAAACTACTCATATTCATTCATTTTCAAGTAAATGGCCTAAAATGGCCTCAAAAGGCCTATATTTGGTTCTAACTTGCCTATATTGTGTATTTTCAATCAAAACAACTTATAATTACATTAAACTAACTATATATATGATGTTTGAGGTGTTTATAACTTAAACTAACATCAAACTACTCATATTCATTCATTTTCAAGTAAAATGGCCTAAAATGGCCTCAAAAGGCCTATATTTGGTTCTAACTTGCCTATATTGTGTATTTTCAATCAAAACAACTTATAATTACATTAAACTAACTATATATATGATGTTTGAGGTGTTTATAACTTAAACTAACATCAAACTACTCATATTCATTCATTTTCAAGTTAAATGGCCTAAAATGGCCTCAAAAGGCCTATATTTGGTTCTAACTTGCCTATATTGTGTATTTTCAATCAAAAAAACTTATAATTACATTAAACTAACTATAGATATGATGTTTGAGGTGTTTATAACTTAAACTAACATCAAACTACTCATATTCATTCATTTTCAAGTAAATGGCCTAAAATGGCCTCAAAAGGCCTATATTTGGTTCTAACTTGCCTATATTGTGTATTTTCAATCAAAAAAACTTATAAATACATTAAACTAACTATATATATGATGTTTGAGGTGTTTATAACTTAAACTAACATCAAACTACTCATATTCATTCATTTTCAAGTAAAATGGCCTAAAATGGCCTCAAAAGGCCTATATTTGGTTCTAACTTGCCTATATTGTGTATTTTCAATCAAAACAACTTATAATTACATTAAACTAACTATATATATGATGTTTGAGGTGTTTATAACTTAAACTAACATCAAACTACTCATATTCATTCATTTTCAAGTAAATGGCCTAAAATGGCCTCAAAAGGCCTATATTTGGTTCTAACTTACCTATATTGTGTATTTTCAATCAAAACAACTTACAATTACATTAATCTAACTATATATATGATGTTTGAGGTGTTTATAACTTAAACTAACATCAAACTACTCATATTCATTCATTTTCAAGTAAATGGCCTAAAATGGCCTCAAAAGGCCTATATTTGGTTCTAACTTGCCTATATTGTGTATTTTCAATCAAAACAACTTATAATTACATTAAACTAACTATATATATGATGTTTGAGGTGTTTATAACTTAAACTAACATCAAACTACTCATATTCATTCATTTTCAAGTAAATGGCCTAAAATGGCCTCAAAAGGCCTATATTTGGTTCTAACTTGCCTATATTGTGTATTTTCAATCAAAACAGCTTATAATTACATTAAACTAACTATAGATATAATGTTTGATGTGTTTATAACTTAAACTAACATCAAACTACTCATATTCATTCATTTTCAAGTAAATGGCCTAAATTGGCCTTAAAAGGCCTATATTTGGTTCTAACTTGCCTATATTGTGTATTTTCAATCAAAACAGCTTATAGATACATTAAACTAACTATAGATATGATGTTTGAGGTGTTTATAACTTAAACTAACATCAAACTACTCATATTCATTCATTTTGAAGTTAAATGGCCTAAAATGGCCTCAAAAGGCCTATATTTGGTTCTAACTTGCCTATATTGTGTATTTTCAATCAAAACAACTTATAATTACATTAAACTAACTATATATATGATGTTTGAGGTGTTTATAACTTAAACTAACATCAAACTACTCATATTCATTCATTTTCAAGTAAATGGCCTAAAATGGCCTCAAAAGGCCTATATTTGGTTCTAACTTGCCTATATTGTGTATTTTCAATCAAAACAACTTATAATTACATTAAACTAACTATATATATGGTGTTTGAGGTGTTTATAACTTAAACTAACATCAAACTACTCATATTCATTCATTTTCAAGTAAATGGCCTAAAATGGCTTCAAAAGGCCTATATTTGGAACTAACTTGCCTATATTGTGTATTTTCAATCAAAACAACTTATAATTACATTAAACTAACTATATATATGATGTTTGAGGTGTTTATAACTTAAACTAACATCAAACTACTCATATTCATTCATTTTCAAGTAAATGGCCTAAAATGGCCTCAAAAGGCCTATATTTGGTTCTAACTTGCCTATATTGTGTATTTTCAATCAAAACAACTTATAATTACATTAAACTAACTAGAAATATGATGTTTGATGTGTTTTTAACTTAAACTAACATCAAACTACTCATATTCATTCATTTTCAAGTAAATGGCCTAAAATGGCCTCAAAAGGCCTATATTTGGTTCTAACTTGCCTATATTGTGTATTTTCAATCAAAACAACTTATAATTACATTAAAATAACTATAGATATGATGTTTGAGGTGTTTATAACTTAAACTAACATCAAACTACTCATATTCATTCATTTTGAAGTTAAATGGCCTAAAATGGCCTCAAAAGGCCTATGTTTGATTCTAACTTGCCTATATTGTGTATTTTCAATCAAAAAAACTTATAAATACATGAAACTAACTATAGATATGATGTTTGAGGTGTTTATAACTTAAACTAACATCAAACTACTCATATTCATTCATTTTCAAGTAAATGGCCTAAAATGGCCTCAAAAGGCCTATATTTGGTTCTAACTTGCCTATATTGTGTATTTTCAATCAAAAAAACTTATAAATACATTAAACTAACTATATATATGATGTTTGAGGTGTTTATAACTTAAACTAACATCAAACTACTCATATTCATTCATTTTCAAGTAAAATGGCCTAAAATGTCATCAAAAGGCCTATGTTTGATTCTAACTTGTCTATATTGTGTATTTTAAATCAAAAAAACTTATAAGTACATGAAACTAACTATACATATGGTGTTTGAGGTGTTTATAACTTAAACTAACATCAAACTACTCATATTCATTCATTTTCAAGTAAATGGCCTAAAATGGCCTCAAAAGGCCTATATTTGGTTCTAACTTGCCTATATTGTGTATTTTCAATCAAAACAACTTATAAATACATTAAACTAACTATAGATATGATGTTTGAGGTGTTTATAACTTAAACTAACATCAAACTACTCATATTCATTCATTTTGAAGTTAAATGGCCTATAATGGCCTCAAAAGGCCTATATTTGGTTCTAACTTGCCTATATTGTGTATTTTCAATCAAAACAACTTATAATTACATTAAACTAACTATATATATATGATGTTTGAGGTATTTATAACTTAAACTAACATCAAACTACTCATATTCATTCATTTTCAAGTTAAATGGCCTAAAATGGCCTCAAAATTCCTATATTTGGTTCTAACTTGCCTATATTGTGTATTTTCAATCAAAACAACTTATAATTACATTAAACTAACTATATATATGATGTTTGAGGTGTTTATAACTTAAACTAACATCAAACTACTCATATTCATTCATTTTCAAGTAAATGGCCTAAAATGGCCTCAAAAGGCCTATATTTGGTTCTAACTTGCCTATATTGTGTATTTTCAATCAAAACAACTTATAATTACATTAAACTAACTATATATATGATGTTTGAGGTGTTTATAACTTAAACTAACATCAAACTACTCATATTCATTCATTTTCAAGTAAATGGCCTAAAATGGCCTCAAAAGGCCTATATTTGGTTCTAACTTGCCTATATTGTGTATTTTCAATCAAAACAACTTATAATTACATTAAACTAACTATACATATGATGTTTGAGGTGTTTATAACTTAAACTAACATCAAACTACTCATATTCATTCATTTTCAAGTAAATGGCCTAAAATGGCCTCAAAAGGCCTATATTTGGTTCTAACTTGCCTATATTGTGTATTTTCAATCAAAAAAACTTATAATTACATTAAAATAACTATAGATATGATGTTTGAGGTGTTTATAACTTAAACTAACATCAAACTACTCATATTCATTCATTTTGAAGTTAAATGGCCTAAAATGGCCTCAAAAGGCCTATGTTTGATTCTAACTTGCCTATATTGTGTATTTTCAATCAAAAAAACTTATAAATACATGAAACTAACTATAGATATGATGTTTGAGGTGTTTATAACTTAAACTAACATCAAACTACTCATATTCATTCATTTTCAAGTAAATGGCCTAAAATGGCCTCAAAAGGCCTATATTTGGTTCTAACTTGCCTATATTGTGTATTTTCAATCAAAACAACTTATAAATACATTAAACTAACTATATATATGATGTTTGAGGTGTTTATAACTTAAACTAACATCAAACTACTCATATTCATTCATTTTCAAGTAAAATGGCCTAAAATGGCCTCAAAAGGCCTATATTTGGTTCTAACTTGCCTATATTGTGTATTTTCAATCAAAACAACTTATAATTACATTAAACTAACTATATATATGATGTTTGAGGTGTTTATAACTTAAACTAACATCAAACTACTCATATTCATTCATTTTCAAGTAAATGGCCTAAAATGGCCTCAAAAGGCCTATATTTGGTTCTAACTTGCCTATATTGTGTATTTTCAATCAAAACAACTTATAATTACATTAAACTAACTATAGATATAATGTTTGAGGTGTTTATAACTTAAACTAACATCAAACTACTCATATTCATTCATTTTCAAGTTAAATGGCCTAAAATGGCCTCAAAAGGCCTATATTTGGTTCTAACTTGCCTATATTGTGTATTTTCAATCAAAACAACTTATAATTACATTAAACTGACTATATATATATGATGTTCGAGGTGTTTATAACTTAAACTAACATCAAACTACTCATATTCCATTATTTTCAAGTTAAATGGCCTAAAATGGCCTCAAAAGGCCTATATTTGGTTCTAACTTGCCTATATTGTGTATTTTCAATCAAAAAAACTTATAAATACATAAAACTAACTATAGATATGATGTTTGAGGTGTTTATAACTTAAACTAACATCAAACTACTCATATTCATTCATTTTCAAGTAAATGGCCTAAAATGGCCTCAAAAGGCCTATATTTGGTTCTAACTTGCCTATATTGTGTATTTTCAATCAAAACAACTTATAAATACATTAAACTAACTATATATATGATGTTTGAGGTGTTTATAACTTAAACTAACATCAAACTACTCATATTCATTCATTTTCAAGTAAATGGCCTAAAATGGCCTCAAAAGGCCTATATTTGGTTCTAACTTGCCTATATTGTGTATTTTCAATCAAAACAACTTATAATTACATTAAACTAACTATAGATATGATGTTTGAGGTGTTTATAACTTAAACTAACATCAAACTACTCATATTCATTCATTTTCAAGTAAATGGCCTAAAATGGCCTTAAAAGGCCTATATTTGGTTTTAAGTTGCCTACATTGTGTATTTTCAATCAAAACAGCTTATAGTTACATTAAACTAACTATAGATATGATGTTTGAGGTGTTTATAACTTAAACTAACATCAAACTACTCATATTCATTCATTTTGAAGTTAAATGGCCTAAAATGGCCTCAAAAGGCCTATATTTGGTTCTAACTTGCCTATATTGTGTATTTTCAATCAAAACAACTTATAATTACATTAAACTAACTATACATATGGTGTTTGAGGTGTTTTTAACTTAAACTAACATCAAACTACTCATATTCATTCATTTTGAAGTTAAATCGCCTAAAATGGCCCCAAAAGGCCTATATTTGGTTCTAACTTGCCTATATTGTGTATTTTCAATCAAAACAACTTATAATTACATTAAACTAACTATATATAAGATGTTTGAGGTGTTTATAACTTAAACTAAAATCAAACTACTCATATTCATTCATTTTCAAGTAAAATGGCCTGAAATGCCCTCAAAAGACCTACTCCCTCCGTCCCAAAATACTCTTGACACTTATCAAGACACGTAGTTTTAGATGATAAGTTGTTGTTTGGTTATTAATTGTTATTTTATTGAAAAGTAGATGTAATAGGAGTTAGTAGTTATTAAAAATAGTATTATTTTATTTTAAGGAGAGAGAATGTGGGCCATGGTTAGAGTTGGTATGTAATAGGAATGGTATTATTTTATTTAGAGGAGAGAGAGTGTGGACCAATGTTTAAAAGGTAAAGGATTAAAATAATAGTGGGTCATATCCAAAAGTAGAAGTGTAAAGAGTATTATGGGACAGATGAAAAAGGAAAGTGTAAAGAGTATTCTGGGACGGAGGGAGTATGTTTGTTTCTAACTTGCCTATATTGTGTATTTTAAATCAAAAAAACTTATATATACATGAAACTAACTATAGATATGATGTTTGAGGTGTTTATAACTTAAACTAACATCAAACTACTCATATTCATTCATTTTCAAGTAAATGGCCTAAAATGGCCTCAAAAGGCCTATATTTGGTTCTAACTTGCCTATATTGTGTATTTTCAATCAAAAAAACTTATAAATATATTAAACTAACTATATATATGATGTTTGAGGTGTTTATAACTTAAACTAACATCAAACTACTCATATTCATTCATTTTCAAGTAAATGGCCTAAAATGGCCTCAAAAGGCCTATATTTGGTTCTAACTTGCCTATATTGTGTATTTTCAATCAAAACAACTTATAATTACATTAAACTAACTATATATATGATGTTTGAGGTGTTTATAACTTAAACTAACATCAAACTACTCATATTCATTCATTTTCAAGTAAATGGCCTAAAATGGCCTCAAAAGGCCTATATTTGGTTCTAACTTGCCTATATTGTGTATTTTCAATCAAAACAACTTATAATTTCATTAAACCAACTATATATATGGTGTTTGAGGTGTTTATAACTTAAACTAACATCAAACTACTCATATTCATTCATTTTCAAGTAAATGGCCTAAAATGGCTTCAAAAGGCCTATATTTGGAACTTACTTGCCTATATTGTGTATTTTCAATCAAAACAACTTATAATTACATTAAACTAACTATATATATGATGTTTGAGGTGTTTATAACTTAAATTAACATCAAACTAGTCATATTCATTCATTTTCAAGTAAATGGCCTAAAATGGCATCAAAAGGCCTATATTTGGTTCTAACTTGCCTATATTGTGTATTTTCAATCAAAACAACTTATAATTACATTAAACTAACTATAGATATGATGTTTGAGGTGTTTATAACTTAAACTAACATCAAACTACACATATTCATTCATTTTCAAGTAAATGGCCTAAAATGGCCTCAAAAGGCCTATATTTGGTTCTAACTTGCCTATATTGTGTATTTTCAATCAAAACAACTTATAATTACATTAAAATAACTATAGATATGATGTTTGAGGTGTTTATAACTTAAACTAACATCAAACTACTCATATTCATTCATTTTGAAGTTAAATGGCCTAAAATGGCCTCAAAAGGCCTATGTTTGATTCTAACTTGCCTATATTGTGTATTTTCAATCAAAAAAACTTATAAATACATGAAACTAACTGCAGATATGATGTTTAAGGTGTTTATAACTTAAACTAACATCAAACTACTCATATTCATTCATTTTCAAGTAAATGGCCAAAAATGGCCTCAAAAGGCCTATATTTGGTTCTAACTTGCCTATATTGTGTATTTTCAATCAAAACAACTTATAGTTACATTAAACTAACTATAGATATGATTTTTGAGGTGTTTTTAACTTAAACTAACATCAAATTACACATATTCATTCATTTTCAAGTAAATGGCCTAAAATGGCCTCAAAAGTCCTATATTTGGTTCTAACTTGCGTATATTGTGTATTTTCAATCAAAACAGCTTATAATTACATTAAAATAACTATAGATATGATGTTTGAGGTGTTTATAACTTAAACTAACATCAAACTACTCATATTCATTCATTTTGAAGTTAAATGGCCTAAAATGGCCTCAAAAGGCCTATGTTTGATTCTAACTTGCCTATATTGTGTATTTTCAATCAAAAAAACTTATAAATACATGAAACTAACTACAGATATGATGTTTAAGGTGTTTATAACTTAAACTAACATCAAACTACTCATATTCATTCATTTTCAAGTAAATGGCCTAAAATGGCCTCAAAAGGCCTATATTTGGTTCTAACTTGCCTATATTGTGTATTTTCAATCAAAACAACTTATAATTACATTAAACTAACTATAAATATGGTGTTTGAGGTGTTTATAACTTAAACTAACATCAAACTACTCATATTCATTCATTTTGAAGTTAAATCGCCTAAAATGGCCCCAAAAGGCCTATATTTGGTTCTAACTTGCCTATATTGTGTATTTTCAATCAAAACAACTTATAATTACATCAAACTAACTATATATATGATGTTTGAGGTGTTTATAACTTAAACTAAAATCAAACTACTCATATTCATTCATTTTCAAGTAAAATGGCCTGAAATGCCCTCAAAAGACCTATGTTTGATTCTAACTTGCCTATATTGTGTATTTTAAATCAAAAAAACTTATATATACATGAAACTAACTATAGATATGATGTTTGAGGTGTTTATAACTTCAACAAACATCAAACTACTCATATTCATTCATTTTCAAGTAAATGGCCTAAAATGGCCTCAAAAGGCCTATATTTGGTTCTAACTTGCCTATATTGTGTATTTTCAATCAAAAAAACTTATAAATATATTAAACTAACTATATATATGATGTTTGAGGTGTTTATAACTTAAACTAACATCAAACTACTCATATTCATTCATTTTCAAGTAAATGGCTTAAAATGGCCTCAAAAGGCCTATATTTGGTTCTAACTTGCCTATATTGTGTATTTTCAATCAAAACAACTTATAATTACATTAAACTAACTATATATATGATGTTTGAGGTGTTTATAACTTAAACTAACATCAAACTACTCATATTCATTCATTTTCAAGTAAATGGCCTAAAATGGCCTCAAAAGGCCTATATTTGGTTCTAACTTGCCTATATTGTGTATTTTCAATCAAAACAACTTATAATTTCATTAAACCAACTATATATATGATGTTTGAGGTGTTTATAACTTAAACTAACATCAAACTACTCATATTCATTCATTTTCAAGTAAATGGCCTAAAATGGCTTCAAAAGGCCTATATTTGGAACTAACTTGCCTATATTGTGTATTTTCAATCAAAACAACTTATAATTACATTAAAATAACTATATATATGATGTTTGAGGTGTTTATAACTTAAATTAACATCAAACTGCTCATATTCATTCATTTTCAAGTAAATGGCCTAAAATGGCCTCAAAAGGCCTATATTTGGTTCTACCTTGCCTATATTGTGTATTTTCAATCAAAACAACTTATAATTACATTAAACTAACTAGAAATATGATGTTTGATGTGTTTTTAACTTAAACTAACATCAAACTACTCATATTAATTCATTTTCAAGTAAATGGCCTAAAATGGCTTCAAAAGGCCTATATTTGGTTCTAACTTGCCTATATTGTGTATTTTTAATCAAAACAACTTATAATTACATTAAAATAACTATAGATATGATGTTTGAGGTGTTTATAACTTAAACTAACAGCAAACTACTCATATTCATTCATTTTGAAGTTAAATGGCCTAAAATGGCCTCAAAAGGCCTATGTTTGATTCTAACTTGCCTATATTGTGTATTTTCAATCAAAAAAACTTATAAATACATGAAACTAACTATAGATATGATGTTTGAGGTGTTTATAACTTAAACTAACATCAAACTACTCATATTCATTCATTTTCAAGTAAATGGCCTAAAATGGCCTCAAAAGGCCTATATTTGGTTCTAACTTGCCTATATTGTGTATTTTCAATCAAAACAAATTATAGTTACATTAAACTAACTATAGATATGATGTTTGAGGTGTTTATAACTTAAACTAACATCAAACTACTCATATTCATTCATTTTGAAGTTAAATGGCCTAAAATGGCCTCAAAAGGCCTATATTTGGTTCTAACTTGCCTATATTGTGTATTTTCAATCAAAACAACTTATAATTACATTAAAATAACTATACATATGGTGTTTGAGGTGTTTATAACTTAAACTAACATCAAACTACTCATATTCATTCATTTTGAAGTTAAATGGCCTAAAATGGCCCCAAAAGGCCTATATTTGGTTCTAACTTGCCTATATTGTGTATTTTCAATCAAAACAACTTATAATTACATTAAACTAACTATATATATGATGTTTGAGGTGTTTATAACTTAAACTAACATCAAACTACTCATATTCATTCATTTTCAAGTAAATGGCCTAAAATGGCCTCAAAAGGCCTATATTTGGTTCTAACTTGCCTATATTGTGTATTTTCAATCAAAACAACTTATAATTACATTAAACTAACTATAAATATGATGTTTGAGGTGTTTATAACTTAAACTAACATCAAACTACTCATATTCATTCATTTTCAAGTAAATGGCCTAAAATGGCTTCAAAAGGCCTATATTTGGTTCTAACTTGCCTATATTGTGTATTTTTAATCAAAACAACTTATAATTACATTAAAATAACTATAGATATGATGTTTGAGGTGTTTATAACTTAAACTAACATCAAACTACTCATATTCATTCATTTTGAAGTTAAATGGCCTAAAATGGCCTCAAAAGGCCTATGTTTGATTCTAACTTGCCTATATTGTGTATTTTCAATCAAAAAAACTTATAAATACATGAAACTAACTATAGATATGATGTTTGAGGTGTTTATAACTTAAACTAACATCAAACTACTCATATTCATTCATTTTCAAGTAAATGGCCTAAAATGGCCTCAAAAGGCCTATATTTGGTTCTAACTTGCCTATATTGTGTATTTTCAATCAAAACAGATTATAGTTACATTAAACTAACTATAGATATGATGTTTGAGGTGTTTATAACTTAAACTAACATCAAACTACTCATATTCATTCATTTTGAAGTTAAATGGCCTAAAATGGCCTCAAAAGGCCTATATTTGGTTCTAACTTGCCTATATTGTGTATTTTCAATCAAAACAACTTATAATTACATTAAAATAACTATACATATGGTGTTTGAGGTGTTTATAACTTAAACTAACATCAAACTACTCATATTCATTCATTTTGAAGTTAAATGGCCTAAAATGGCCCCAAAAGGCCTATATTTGGTTCTAACTTGCCTATATTGTGTATTTTCAATCAAAACAACTTATAATTACATTAAACTAACTATATATATGATGTTTGAGGTGTTTATAACTTAAACTAAAATCAAACTACTCATATTCATTCATTTTCAAGTAAAATGGCCTGAAATGCCCTCAAAAGACCTATGTTTGATTCTAACTTGCCTATATTGTGTATTTTAAATCAAAAAAACTTATATATACATGAAACTAACTATAGATATGATGTTTGAGGTGTTTATAACTTAAACTAACATCAAACTACTCATATTCATTCATTTTCAAGTAAATGGCCTAAAATGGCCTCAAAAGGCCAATATTTGGTTCTAACTTGCCTATATTGTGTATTTTCAATCAAAACAACTTATAATTACATTAAACTAACTATATATATGATGTTTGAGGTGTTTATAACTTAAACTAACATCAAACTACTCATATTCATTCATTTTCAAGTAAATGGCTTAAAATGGCCTCAAAAGGCCTATATTTGGTTCTAACTTGCCTATATTGTGTATTTTCAATCAAAACAACTTATAATTACATTAAACTAACTATATATATGATGTTTGAGGTGTTTATAACTTAAACTAACATCAAACTACTCATATTCATTCATTTTGAAGTTAAATGGCCTAAAATGGCCCCAAAAGGCCTATATTTGGTTCTAACTTGCCTATATTGTGTATTTTAAATCAAAACAACTTATAATTACATTAAACTAACAATAGATATGATGTTTAAGGTGTTTATAACTTAAACTAACATCAAACTACTCATATTCATTCATTTTGAAGTTAAATCGCCTAAAATGGCCCCAAAAGGCCTATATTTGGTTCTAACTTACCTATATTGTGTATTTTCAATCAAAACAACATATATATACATTAAACTAACTATATATATGATGTTTGAGGTGTTTATAACTTAAACTAACATCAAACTACTCATATTCATTCATTTTCAAGTAAAATGGCCTAAAATGGCCTCAAAAGGCCTATATTTGGTTCTAACTTGCCTATATTGTGTATTTTCAATCAAAACAACTTATAATTACATTAAACTAACTATATATATGGTGTTTGAGGTGTTTATAACTTAAACTAACATCAAACTACTCATATTCATTCATTTTCAAGTAAAATGGCCTAAAATGGCCTTACAAGGCCTATATTTGGTTCTAACTTGCCTATATTGTGTATTTTCAATCAAAACAACTTATAATTACATTAAAATAACTATATATATGATGTTTGAGGTGTTTATAACTTAAACTAACATCAAACTACTCATATTCATTCATTTTCAAGTAAAATAGCCTAAAATGGCCTCAAAAGGCCTATATTTGGTTCTAACTTGCCTATATTGTGTATTTTCAATCAAAACAACTTATAATTACATTAAACTAACTATAGATATGATGTTTTAGGTGTTTATAACTTAAACTAACATCAAACTACTCATATTCATTCATTTTCAAGTTAAATGGCCTAAAATGGCCTCAAAAGGCCTATATTTGGTTCTAACTTGCCTATATTGTGTATTTTCAATCAAAACAACTTATAAATACATTAAACTAACTATAGATATGATGTTTGAGGTGTTTATAACTTAAACTAACATCAAACTACTCATATTCATTCATTTTCAAGTAAAATGGCCTAAAATGGCCTTAAAAGGCCTATATTTGGTTCTAACTTGCCTATATTGTGTATTTTCAATCAAAACAACTTATAATTACATTAAACTAACTATAGATATGATGTTTGAGGTGTTTATAACTTAAACTAACATCAAACTACTCATATTCATTCATTTTGAAGTTAAATGGCCTAAAATGGCCTCAAAAGGCCTATATTTGGTTCTAACTTGCCTATATTGTGTATTTTCAATCAAAACAACTTATAATTACATTAAACTAACTATATATATGATGTTTGAGGTGTTTATAACTTAAACTAACATCAAACTACTCGTATTCAAACATTTTCAAGAAAAAAGGCCTAAAATCGCCTTAAAAGGCCTATATTTGGTTCTAACTTGCCTATATTGTGTATTTTCAATCAAAACAACTTATAATTACATTAAACTGACTATATATATGATGTTTGAGGTGTTTATAACTTAAACTAACATCAAACTACTCATATTCATTCATTTTCAAGTAAAATGGCCTAAAATGGCCTCAAAAGGCCTATATTTGGTTCTAACTTGCCTATATTGTGTATTTTCAATCAAAACAACTTATAATTACATTAAACTAACTATATATATGATGTTTGAGGTGTTTATAACTTAAACTAACATCAAACTACTCATATTCATTCATTTTCAAGTTAAATGGCCTAAAATGGCCTCAAAAGGCCTATATTTGGTTCTAACTTGCCTATATTGTGTATTTTCAATCAAAACAACTTATAAATACATTAAACTAACTATAGATATGATGTTTGAGGTGTTTATAACTTAAACTAACATCAAACTACTCATATTCATTCATTTTCAAGTAAAATGGCCTAAAATGGCCTCAAAAGGCCTATATTTGGTTCTAACTTGCCTATATTGTGTATTTTCAATCAAAACAGCTTATAATTACATTAAACTAACTATATATATGATGTTTGAGGTGTTTATAACTTAAACTAACATCAAACTACTCATATTCATTCATTTTCAAGTAAAATGGCCTAAAATGGCCTCAAAAGGCCTATATTTGGTTCTAACTTGCCTATTTTGTGTATTTTCAATCAAAACAACTTATAATTACATTAAACTAACTATATATATGATGTTCGAGGTGTTTATAACTTAAACTAACATCAAACTACTCATATTCATTCATTTTCAAGTAAAATGGCCTAAAATGGCCTCAAAAGGCCTATATTTGGTTCTAACTTGCCTATTTTGTGTATTTTCAATCAAAACAACTTATAATTACATTAAACTAACTATATATATGATTTTTGAGGTGTTTATAACTTAAACTAACATCAAACTACTCGTATTCATTCATTTTCAAGTAAAATGGCCTAAAATGGCCTAAAAAGGCCTATATTTGGTTCTAACTTGCCTATTTTGTGTATTTTCAATCAAAACAACTTATAATTACATTAAACTAACTATATATATGATGTTTGAGGTGTTTATAACTTAAACTAGCATCAAACTACTCGTATTCATTCATTTTCAAGTAAAATGGCCTAAAATGGCTTCAAAAGGCCTATATTTGGTTCTAACTTGCCTATTTTGTGTATTTTCAATCAAAACAACTTATAATTACATTAAACTAACTATATATATGATGTTTGAGGTGTTTATAACTTAAACTAGCATCAAACTACTCGTATTCATTCATTTTCAAGTAAAATGGCCTAAAATGGCCTCAAAAGGCCTATATTTGGTTCTAACTTGCCTATTTTGTGTATTTTCAATCAAAACAACTTATAATTACATTAAACTAACTATATATATGATGTTTGAGGTGTTTATAACTTAAACTAGCATCAAACTACTCGTATTCATTCATTTTCAAGTAAAATGGCCTAAAATGGCCTAAAAAGGCCTATATTTGGTTCTAACTTGCCTATTTTGTGTATTTTCAATCAAAACAACTTATAATTACATTAAACTAACTATATATATGATGTTTGAGGTGTTTATAACTTAAACTAGCATCAAACTACTCGTATTCATTCATTTTCAAGTAAAATGGCCTAAAATGGCCTAAAAAGGCCTATATTTGGTTCTAACTTGCCTATATTGTGTATTTTCAATCAAAACAACTTATAATTACATTAAACTAACTATATATATGATGTTTGAGGTGTTTATAACTTAAACTAGCATCAAACTACTCGTATTCATTCATTTTCAAGTAAAATGGCCTAAAATGGCCTCAAAAGGCCTATATTTGGTTCTAACTTGCCTATTTTGTGTATTTTCAATCAAAACAACTTATAATTACATTAAACTAACTATATATATGATGTTTGAGGTGTTTATAACTTAAACTAGCATCAAACTACTCGTATTCATTCATTTTCAAGTAAAATGGCCTAAAATGGCCTCAAAAGGCCTATATTTGGTTCTAACTTTCCTATTTTGTGTATTTTCAATCAAAACAACTTATAATTACATTAAACTAACTATATATATGATGTTTGAGGTGTTTATAACTTAAACTAGCATCAAACTACTCGTATTCATTCATTTTCAAGTAAAATGGCCTAAAATGGCCTCAAAAGGCCTATATTTGGTTCTAACTTTCCTATTTTGTGTATTTTCAATCAAAACAACTTATAATTACATTAAACTAACTATATATATGATGTTTGAGGTGTTTATAACTTAAACTAGCATCAAACTACTCGTATTCATTCATTTTCAAGTAAAATGGCCTAAAATGGCCTCAAAAGGCCTATATTTGGTTCTAACTTTCCTATTTTGTGTATTTTCAATCAAAACAACTTATAATTACATTAAACTAACTATATATATGATGTTTGAGGTGTTTATAACTTAAACTAGCATCAAACTACTCGTATTCATTCATTTTCAAGTAAAATGGCCTAAAATGGCCTCAAAAGGCCTATATTTGGTTCTAACTTTCCTATTTTGTGTATTTTCAATCAAAACAACTTATAATTACATTAAACTAACTATATATATGATGTTTGAGGTGTTTATAACTTAAACTAGCATCAAACTACTCGTATTCATTCATTTTCAAGTAAAATGGCCTAAAATGGCCTAAAAAGGCCTATATTTGGTTCTAACTTTCCTATTTTGTGTATTTTCAATCAAAACAACTTATAATTACATTAAACTAACTATATATATGATGTTTGAGGTGTTTATAACTTAAACTAGCATCAAACTACTCATATTCATTCATTTTCAAGTAAAATGGCCTAAAATGGCCTAAAATGACCTATATTTGGTTCTAACTTTCCTATTTTGTGTATTTTCAATCAAAACAACTTATAATTACATTAAACTAACTATATATATGATGTTTGAGGTGTTTATAACTTAAACTAGCATCAAACTACTCGTATTCATTCATTTTCAAGTAAAATGGCCTAAAATGGCCTATATTAGCCTATATTTGGTTCTAACTTTCCTATTTTGTGTATTTTCAATCAAAACAACTTATAATTACATTAAACTAACTATATATATGATGTTTGAGGTGTTTATAACTTAAACTAGCATCAAACTACTCGTATTCATTCATTTTCAAGTAAAATGGCCTAAAATGGCCTAAAATGGCCTATATTTGGTTCTAACTTTCCTATTTTGTGTATTTTCAATCAAAACAACTTATAATTACATTAAACTAACTATATATATGATGTTTGAGGTGTTTATAACTTAAACTAGCATCAAACTACTCGTATTCATTCATTTTCAAGTAAAATGGCCTAAAATGGCCTATATTAGCCTATATTTGGTTCTAACTTTCCTATTTTGTGTATTTTCAATCAAAACAACTTATAATTACATTAAACTAACTATATATATGATGTTTGAGGTGTTTATAACTTAAACTAGCATCAAACTACTCGTATTCATTCATTTTCAAGTAAAATGGCCTAAAATGGCCTATATTAGCCTATATTTGGTTCTAACTTTCCTATTTTGTGTATTTTCAATCAAAACAACTTATAATTACATTAAACTAACTATATATATGATGTTTGAGGTGTTTATAACTTAAACTAGCATCAAACTACTCGTATTCATTCATTTTCAAGTAAAATGGCCTAAAATGGCCTATATTAGCCTATATTTGGTTCTAACTTTCCTATTTTGTGTATTTTCAATCAAAACAACTTATAATTACATTAAACTAACTATATATATGATGTTTGAGGTGTTTATAACTTAAACTAGCATCAAACTACTCGTATTCATTCATTTTCAAGTAAAATGGCCTAAAATGGCCTATATTAGCCTATATTTGGTTCTAACTTTCCTATTTTGTGTATTTTCAATCAAAACAACTTATAATTACATTAAACTAACTATATATATGATGTTTGAGGTGTTTATAACTTAAACTAGCATCAAACTACTCGTATTCATTCATTTTCAAGTAAAATGGCCTAAAATGGCCTATATTAGCCTATATTTGGTTCTAACTTTCCTATTTTGTGTATTTTCAATCAAAACAACTTATAATTACATTAAACTAACTATATATATGATGTTTGAGGTGTTTATAACTTAAACTAGCATCAAACTACTCGTATTCATTCATTTTCAAGTAAAATGGCCTAAAATGGCCTATATTAGCCTATATTTGGTTCTAACTTTCCTATTTTGTGTATTTTCAATCAAAACAACTTATAATTACATTAAACTAACTATATATATGATGTTTGAGGTGTTTATAACTTAAACTAGCATCAAACTACTCGTATTCATTCATTTTCAAGTAAAATGGCCTAAAATGGCCTATATTAGCCTATATTTGGTTCTAACTTTCCTATTTTGTGTATTTTCAATCAAAACAACTTATAATTACATTAAACTAACTATATATATGATGTTTGAGGTGTTTATAACTTAAACTAGCATCAAACTACTCGTATTCATTCATTTTCAAGTAAAATGGCCTAAAATGGCCTATATTAGCCTATATTTGGTTCTAACTTTCCTATTTTGTGTATTTTCAATCAAAACAACTTATAATTACATTAAACTAACTATATATATGATGTTTGAGGTGTTTATAACTTAAACTAGCATCAAACTACTCGTATTCATTCATTTTCAAGTAAAATGGCCTAAAATGGCCTATATTAGCCTATATTTGGTTCTAACTTTCTTATTTTGTGTATTTTCAATCAAAACAACTTATAAATACATTAAACTAACTATATATATGATGTTTGAGGTGTTTATAACTTAAACTAGCATCAAACTACTCGTATTCATTCATTTTCAAGTAAAATGGCCTAAAATGGCCTATATTAGCCTATATTTGGTTCTAACTTTCCTATTTTGTGTATTTTCAATCAAAACAACTTATAATTACATTAAACTAACTATATATATGATGTTTGAGGTGTTTATAACTTAAACTAGCATCAAACTACTCGTATTCATTCATTTTCAAGTAAAATGGCCTAAAATGGCCTATATTGGCCTATATTTGGTTCTAACTTTCCTATTTTGTGTATTTTCAATCAAAACAACTTATAATTACATTAAACTAACTATATATATGATGTTTGAGGTGTTTATAACTTAAACTAGCATCAAACTACTCGTATTCATTCATTTTCAAGTAAAATGGCCTAAAATGGCCTATATTAGCCTATATTTGGTTCTAACTTTCCTATTTTGTGTATTTTCAATCAAAACAACTTATAAATACATTAAACTAACTATATATATGATGTTTGAGGTGTTTATAACTTAAACTAGCATCAAACTACTCGTATTCATTCATTTTCAAGTAAAATGGCCTAAAATGGCCTATATTAGCCTATATTTGGTTCTAACTTTCCTATTTTGTGTATTTTCAATCAAAACAACTTATAATTACATTAAACTAACTATATATATGATGTTTGAGGTGTTTATAACTTAAACTAGCATCAAACTACTCGTATTCATTCATTTTCAACTAAAATGGCCAAAAATGGCCTATATTTGGTTCTAACTTGCCTATTTTGTGTATTTTCAATCAAAACAACTTATTAATACATTAAAATAACTATATATATGATGTTTGAGGTGTTTATAACTTAAACTAGCATCAAACTACTCGTATTCATTCATTTTCAAGTAAAATGGCCTAAAATGGCCTATAATAGCCTATATTTTGTTCTAACTTTCCTATTTTGTGCATTTTCAATCAAAACAACTTATAATTACATTAAACTAACTATATGTATGATGTTTGAGGTGTTTATAACTCAAACTAGTATTCATTCATTTCCAAGTAAAATGGCCTAAAATGGCCTATATTAGCCTATATTTGGTTCTAACTTTCCTATTTTGTGTATTTTCAATCAAAACAACTTATAATTACATTAAACTAACTATATATATATGATGTTTGAGGTGTTTATAACTTAAACTAGCATCAAACTACTCGTATTCATTCATTTTCAACTAAAATGGCCAAAAATGGCCTATATTTGGTTCTAACTTGCCTATTTTGTGTATTTTCAGTCAAAACAACTTATAAATACATTAAACTAACTATATATATGATGTTTGAGGTGTTTATAACTTAAACTAGCATCAAACTACTCGTATTCATTCATTTTCAAGTAAAATGGCCTAAAATGGCCTATATTAGCCTATATTTTGTTCTAACTTTCCTATTTTGTGCATTTTCAATCAAAACAACTTATAATTACATTAAACTAACTATATATATGATGTTTGAGGTGTTTATAACTTAAACTAGCATCAAACTACTCGTATTCATTCATTTCCAAGTAAAATGGCCTAAAATGGCCTATATTAGCCTATATTTGGTTCTAACTTTCCTATTTTGTGTATTTTCAATCAAAACAACTTATAATTACATTAAACTAACTATATATATGATGTTTGAGGTGTTTATAACTTAAACTAGCATCAAACTACTCGTATTCATTCATTTTCAAGTAAAATGGCCTAAAATGGCCTATATTAGCCTATATTTGGTTCTAACTTTCCTATTTTGTGTATTTTCAATCAAAACAACTTATAAATACATTAAACTAACTATATATATGATGTTTGAGGTGTTTATAACTTAAACTAGCATCAAACTACTCGTATTCATTCATTTTCAAGTAAAATGGCCTAAAATGGCCTATATTAGCCTATATTTGGTTCTAACTTTCCTATTTTGTGTATTTTCAATCAAAACAACTTATAATTACATTAAACTAACTATATATATGATGTTTGAGGTGTTTATAACTTAAACTAGCATCAAACTACTCGTATTCATTCATTTTGAAGTAAAATGGCCTAAAATGGCCTATATTAGCCTATATTTGGTTCTAACTTTCCTATTTTGTGTATTTTCAATCAAAACAACTTATAATTACATTAAACTAATTATATATATGATGTTTGAGGTGTTTATAACTTAAACTAGCATCAAACTACTCGTATTCATTCATTTTCAAGTAAAATGGCCTAAAATGGCCTATATTAGCCTATATTTGGTTCTAACTTTCCTATTTTGTGTATTTTCAATCAAAACAACTTATAATTACATTAAACTAACTATATATATGATGTTTGAGGTGTTTATAACTTAAACTAGCATCAAACTACTCGTATTCATTCATTTTCAAGTAAAATGGCCTAAAATGGCCTATATTAGCCTATATTTGGTTCTAACTTTCCTATTTTGTGTATTTTCAATCAAAACAACTTATAATTACATTAAACTAACTATATATATGATGTTTGAGGTGTTTATAACTTAAACTAGCATCAAACTACTCGTATTCATTCATTTTCAAGTAAAATGGCCTAAAATGGCCTATATTAGCCTATATTTGGTTCTAACTTTCCTATTTTGTGTATTTTCAATCAAAACAACTTATAATTACATTAAACTAACTATATATATGATGTTTGAGGTGTTTATAACTTAAACTAGCATCAAACTACTCGTATTCATTCATTTTCAAGTAAAATGGCCTAAAATGGCCTATATTAGCCTATATTTGGTTCTAACTTTCCTATTTTGTGTATTTTCAATCAAAACAACTTATAATTACATTAAACTAACTATATATATGATGTTTGAGGTGTTTATAACTTAAACTAGCATCAAACTACTCGTATTCATTCATTTTCAAGTAAAATGGCCTAAAATGGCCTATATTAGCCTATATTTGGTTCTAACTTTCCTATTTTGTGTATTTTCAATCAAAACAACTTATAATTACATTAAACTAACT
Source organism: Beta lomatogona (assembly GCA_947646795.1). Lineage (NCBI taxonomy): Eukaryota > Viridiplantae > Streptophyta > Magnoliopsida > Caryophyllales > Amaranthaceae > Beta > Beta lomatogona. Next base: position 15,406 of record CANSNZ010000605.1, on the reverse strand, counting down.
ATATATATGATGTTTGAGGTGTTTATAACTTAAACTAGCATCAAACTACTCGTATTCATTCATTTTCAAGTAAAATGGCCTAAAATGGCCTATATTAGCCTATATTTGGTTCTAACTTTCCTATTTTGTGTATTTTCAATCAAAACAACTTATAATTACATTAAACTAACTATATATATGATGTTTGAGGTGTTTATAACTTAAACTAGCATCAAACTACTCGTATTCATTCATTTTCAAGTAAAATGGCCTAAAATGGCCTATATTAGCCTATATTTGGTTCTAACTTTCCTATTTTGTGTATTTTCAATCAAAACAACTTATAATTACATTAAACTAACTATATATATGATGTTTGAGGTGTTTATAACTTAAACTAGCATCAAACTACTCGTATTCATTCATTTTCAAGTAAAATGGCCTAAAATGGCCTATATTAGCCTATATTTGGTTCTAACTTTCCTATTTTGTGTATTTTCAATCAAAACAACTTATAATTACATTAAACTAACTATATATATGATGTTTGAGGTGTTTATAACTTAAACTAGCATCAAACTACTCGTATTCATTCATTTTCAAGTAAAATGGCCTAAAATGGCCTATATTAGCCTATATTTGGTTCTAACTTTCCTATTTTGTGTATTTTCAATCAAAACAACTTATAATTACATTAAACTAACTATATATATGATGTTTGAGGTGTTTATAACTTAAACTAGCATCAAACTACTCGTATTCATTCATTTTCAAGTAAAATGGCCTAAAATGGCCTATATTAGCCTATATTTGGTTCTAACTTTCCTATTTTGTGTATTTTCAATCAAAACAACTTATAATTACATTAAACTAACTATATATATGATGTTTGAGGTGTTTATAACTTAAACTAGCATCAAACTACTCGTATTCATTCATTTTCAAGTAAAATGGCCTAAAATGGCCTATATTAGCCTATATTTGGTTCTAACTTTCCTATTTTGTGTATTTTCAATCAAAACAACTTATAATTACATTAAACTAACTATATATATGATGTTTGAGGTGTTTATAACTTAAACTAGCATCAAACTACTCGTATTCATTCATTTTCAAGTAAAATGGCCTAAAATGGCCTATATTAGCCTATATTTGGTTCTAACTTTCCTATTTTGTGTATTTTCAATCAAAACAACTTATAATTACATTAAACTAACTATATATATGATGTTTGAGGTGTTTATAACTTAAACTAGCATCAAACTACTCGTATTCATTCATTTTCAAGTAAAATGGCCTAAAATGGCCTATATTAGCCTATATTTGGTTCTAACTTTCCTATTTTGTGTATTTTCAATCAAAACAACTTATAATTACATTAAACTAACTATATATATGATGTTTGAGGTGTTTATAACTTAAACTAGCATCAAACTACTCGTATTCATTCATTTTCAAGTAAAATGGCCTAAAATGGCCTATATTAGCCTATATTTGGTTCTAACTTTCCTATTTTGTGTATTTTCAATCAAAACAACTTATAATTACATTAAACTAACTATATATATGATGTTTGAGGTGTTTATAACTTAAACTAGCATCAAACTACTCGTATTCATTCATTTTCAAGTAAAATGGCCTAAAATGGCCTATATTAGCCTATATTTGGTTCTAACTTTCCTATTTTGTGTATTTTCAATCAAAACAACTTATAATTACATTAAACTAACTATATATATGATGTTTGAGGTGTTTATAACTTAAACTAGCATCAAACTACTCGTATTCATTCATTTTCAAGTAAAATGGCCTAAAATGGCCTATATTAGCCTATATTTGGTTCTAACTTTCCTATTTTGTGTATTTTCAATCAAAACAACTTATAATTACATTAAACTAACTATATATATGATGTTTGAGGTGTTTATAACTTAAACTAGCATCAAACTACTCGTATTCATTCATTTTCAAGTAAAATGGCCTAAAATGGCCTATATTAGCCTATATTTGGTTCTAACTTTCCTATTTTGTGTATTTTCAATCAAAACAACTTATAATTACATTAAACTAACTATATATATGATGTTTGAGGTGTTTATAACTTAAACTAGCATCAAACTACTCGTATTCATTCATTTTCAAGTAAAATGGCCTAAAATGGCCTATATTAGCCTATATTTGGTTCTAACTTTCCTATTTTGTGTATTTTCAATCAAAACAACTTATAATTACATTAAACTAACTATATATATGATGTTTGAGGTGTTTATAACTTAAACTAGCATCAAACTACTCGTATTCATTCATTTTCAAGTAAAATGGCCTAAAATGGCCTATATTAGCCTATATTTGGTTCTAACTTTCCTATTTTGTGTATTTTCAATCAAAACAACTTATAATTACATTAAACTAACTATATATATGATGTTTGAGGTGTTTATAACTTAAACTAGCATCAAACTACTCGTATTCATTCATTTTCAAGTAAAATGGCCTAAAATGGCCTATATTAGCCTATATTTGGTTCTAACTTTCCTATTTTGTGTATTTTCAATCAAAACAACTTATAATTACATTAAACTAACTATATATATGATGTTTGAGGTGTTTATAACTTAAACTAGCATCAAACTACTCGTATTCATTCATTTTCAAGTAAAATGGCCTAAAATGGCCTATATTAGCCTATATTTGGTTCTAACTTTCCTATTTTGTGTATTTTCAATCAAAACAACTTATAATTACATTAAACTAACTATATATATGATGTTTGAGGTGTTTATAACTTAAACTAGCATCAAACTACTCGTATTCATTCATTTTCAAGTAAAATGGCCTAAAATGGCCTATATTAGCCTATATTTGGTTCTAACTTTCCTATTTTGTGTATTTTCAATCAAAACAACTTATAATTACATTAAACTAACTATATATATGATGTTTGAGGTGTTTATAACTTAAACTAGCATCAAACTACTCGTATTCATTCATTTTCAAGTAAAATGGCCTAAAATGGCCTATATTAGCCTATATTTGGTTCTAACTTTCCTATTTTGTGTATTTTCAATCAAAACAACTTAAAATTACATTAAACTAACTATATATATGATGTTTGAGGTGTTTATAACTTAAACTAGCATCAAACTACTCGTATTCATTCATTTTCAAGTAAAATGGCCTAAAAAGGCCTATATTAGCCTATATTTGGTTCTAACTTTCCTATTTTGTGTATTTTCAATCAAAACAACTTATAATTACATTAAACTAACTATATATATGATGTTTGAGGTGTTTATAACTTAAACTAGCATCAAACTACTCGTATTCATTCATTTTCAAGTAAAATGGCCTAAAATGGCCTATATTAGCCTATATTTGGTTCTAACTTTCCTATTTTGTGTATTTTCAATCAAAACAACTTATAATTACATTAAACTAACTATATATATATAACATGTTTGGCAGGTGTTTATAACTTAAGCTAACATCGAACTACTCATATTCATTTCATTTTCAAGTAAATAGCCTAAAATGGCCCCTAAAAGACCTATATTTGGTTATAACTTGGCCTATATTGTGTATTTTCAATCAAAACAACTTATAAATACATTAAACTAACTATATATATGATGTTCAAGGTGTTTATAACTTAAACTAACATCAAACTACTCATATTCATTCATTTCAAGTAAAATGGCCCAAAATGGCCTCAAGCCTTTATTTGGTTCTAACTTGCCTATATTGTGTATTTTCAATCAAAACAACTTATAAATAACATTAAACTAACTATATATATGATGTTTGAGGTGTTTATAACTTAAACTAACATCAAACTACTCATATTCATTCATTTTCAAGTAAAATGGCCTAAAATGCCCTTTAAAAGACCTATATTTGGTTCTAACTTGGCTATATTGTGTATTTTCAATCAAAACAACTTATAAATACATTAAACTAACTATATATATGATGTTTGAGGTGTTTATAACTTAAACTAACATCAAACTACTCGTATTCATTCATTTTCAAGTAAAATGGCCTAAAATGGCCTCAAAAGGCCTATATTTGGTTCTAACTTGCCTATATTGTGTATTTTCAATCAAAACAACTTATAAATACATTAAACTCACTATATATATGATGTTCGAGGTGTTTATAACTTAAACTAACATCAAGCTACTCATATTCATTCATTTTCAAGTAAATAGCCTAAAATGCCCAAAAAAGGCCTATATTTGGTTCTAACTTGCCTATATTGTGTATTTTCAATCAAAACAACTTATAAATACATTAAACTAACTATATATATGATGTTTGAGGTGTTTATAACTTAAACCAACATCAAACTACTTTATATTCATTCATTTTCAAGTAAAATGGCCTAAAATGCCCTAAAAGACCTATATTTGGTTCTAACTTGCCTATATTGTGTATTTTCAATCAAAACAACTTATAAATACATTAAACTAACTATATATATGATGTTTGAGTTGTTTATAACTTAAACTAACATCAAACTACTCATATTCATTCATTTTCAAGTAAAATGGCCTAAAATGCCCTCAAAAGGCCTATATTTGGTTCTAACTTGCCTATATTGTGTATTTTCAATCAAAACAACTTATAAATACATTAAACTAACTATATATATGATGTTTGAGGTGTTTATAACTTAAACTAACATCAAACTACTCATATTCATTCATTTTCAAGTAAAATGGCCTAAAATGCCTCAAAGGCCTATATTTGGTTCTAACTTTGCCTATATTGTGTATTTTCAATCAAAACAACTTATAAATACATTAAACTAACTATATATATGATGTTTGAGGTGTTTATAACTTAAACTAACATCAAACTACTCATATTCATTCATTTTCAAGTAAAATGGCCTAAAATGGCCTCAAAAGGCCTATATTTGGTTCTAACTTGCCTATATTGTGTATTTTCAATCAAAACAACTTATAAATGCATTAAACTCACTATATATATGATGTTTGAGGTGTTTATAACTTAAACTAACATCAATCTACTCATATTCATTCATTTTCAAGTAAAATGGCCTAAAATGGCCTCAAAAGGCCTATATTTGGTTCTAACTTGCCTATATTGTGTATTTTCAATCAAAACAACTTATAAATACATTAAACTAACTATATATATGATGTTTGAGGTGTTTATAACTTAAACTAACATCAAACTACTCATATTCATTCATTTTCAAGTAAAATGGCCTAAAATGGCCTCAAAAGGCCTATATTTGGTTCTAACTTGCCTATATTGTGTATTTTCAATCAAAACAACTTATAAATACATTAAACTAACTATATATATGATGTTTGAGGTGTTTATAACTTAAACTAACATCAAACTACTCATATTCATTCATTTTCAAGTAAAATGGCCTAAAATGGCCTCAAAAGGCCTATATTTGGTTCTAACTTGCCTATATTGTGTATTTTCAATCAAAACAACTTATAAATACATTAAACTAACTATATATATGATGTTTGAGGTGTTTATAACTTAAACTAACATCAAACTACTCATATTCATTCATTTTCAAGTAAAATGGCCTAAAATGGCCTCAAAAGGCCTATATTTGGTTCTAACTTGCCTATATTGTGTATTTTCAATCAAAACAACTTATAAATACATTAAACTAACTATATATATGATGTTTGAGTTGTTTATAACTTAAACTAACATCAAACTACTCATATTCATTCATTTTCAAGTAAAATGGCCTAAAATGGCCTCAAAAGACCTATATTTGGTTCTAACTTGCCTATATTGTGTATTTTCAATCAAAACAACTTATAAATACATTAAACTAACTATATATATGATGTTTGAGGTGTTTATAACTTAAACTAACATCAAACTACTCATATTCATTCATTTTCAAGTAAAATGGCCTAAAATGGCCTCAAAAGGCCTATATTTGGTTCTAACTTGCCTATATTGTGTATTTTCAATCAAAACAACTTATAAATACATTAAACTAACTATATATATGATGTTTGAGTTGTTTATAACTTAAACTAACATCAAACTACTCATATTCATTCATTTTCAAGTAAAATGGCCTAAAATGGCCTCAAAAGGCCTATATTTGGTTCTAACTTGCCTATATTGTGTATTTTCAATCAAAACAACTTATAAATACATTAAACTAACTATATATATGATGTTTGAGGGTGTTTATAACTTAAACTAACATCAAACTACTCATATTCATTCATTTTCAAGTAAAATGGCCTAAAAAGGCCTAAATATATTTGGTTCTAACTTGCCTATATTGTGTATTTTCAATCAAAACAACTTATAAATACATTAAACTAACTATATATATGATGTTTGAGTTGTTTATAACTTAAACTAACGTCAAACTACTCATATTCATTCATTTTCAAGTAAAATGGCCTAAAATGGCCTCAAAAGGCCTATATTTGGTTCTAACTTGCCTATATTGTGTATTTTCAATCAAAACAACTTATAAATACATTAAACTAACTATATATATGATGTTTGAGTTGTTTATAACTTAAACTAACATCAAACTACTCATATTCATTCATTTTCAAGTAAAATGGCCTAAAATGGCCTCAAAAGGCCTATATTTGGTTCTAACTTGCCTATATTGTGTATTTTCAATCAAAACAACTTATAAATACATTAAACTAACTATATATATGATGTTTGAGGTGTTTATAACTTAAACTAACATCAAACTACTCATATTCATTCATTTTCAAGTAAAATGGCCTAAAATGGCCTCAAAAGACCTATATTTGGTTCTAACTTGCCTATATTGTGTATTTTCAATCAAAACAACTTATAAATACATTAAACTAACTATATATATGATGTTCGAGGTGTTTATAACTTAAACTAACATCAAACTACTCATATTCATTCATTTTCAACTAAAATGGCCAAAAATGCCCTCAAAAGGCCTATATTTGGTTCTAACTTGCATATATTGTGTATTTTCGATCAAAACAACTTATAAATACATTAAACTAACTATATATATGATGTTTGAGGTGTTTATAACTTAAACTAACATCAAACTACTCATATTCATTCATTTTCAAGTAAAATGGCCTAAAATGGCCTCAAAAGACCTATATTTGGTTCTAACTTGCCTATATTGTGTATTTTCAATCAAAACAACTTATAAATACATTAAACTAACTATATATATGATGTTTGAGGTGTTTATAACTTAAACTAACATCAAACTACTCATATTCATTCATTTTCAAGTAAATGGCCTAAAATGGCCTCAAAAGGCCTATATTTGGCTCTAACTTGCCTATATTGTGTATTTTCAATCAAAGCAACTTATAAATACATTAAACTAACTATATATATAATGTTCAAGGTGTTTATAACTTAAACTAACATGAAACTACTCATATTCATTCATTTTCAAGTAAAATGGCCAAAAATGCCCTCAAAAGGCCTATATTTGGTTCTAACTTGCCTATATTGTGTATTTTCAATCAAAACAACTTATAAATACATTAAACTAACTATATATATGATGTTTGAGGTGTTTATAACTTAAACTAACATCAAACTACTCATATTCATTCATTTTCAAGTAAAATGGCCTAAAATGGCCTCAAAAGACCTATATTTGGTTCTAACTTGCCTATATTGTGTATTTTCAATCAAAACAACTTATAAATACATTAAACTAACTATATATATGATGTTTGAGTTGTTTATAACTTAAACTAACATCAAACTACTCATATTCATTCATTTTCAAGTAAAATGGCCTAAAATGGCCTCAAAAGGCCTATATTTGGTTCTAACTTGCCTATATTGTGTATTTTCAATCAAAACAACTTATAAATACATTAAACTAACTATATATATGATGTTTGAGGTGTTTATAACTTAAACTAACATCAAACTACTCATATTCATTCATTTTCAAGTAAAATGGCCTAAAATGGCCTCAAAAGGCCTATATTTGGTTCTAACTTGCCTATATTGTGTATTTTCAATCAAAACAACTTATAAATACATTAAACTAACTATATATATGATGTTTGAGGTGTTTATAACTTAAACTAACATCAAACTACTCATATTCATTCATTTTCAAGTAAAATGGCCTAAAATGGCCTCAAAAGACCTATATTTGGTTCTAACTTGCCTATATTGTGTATTTTCAATCAAAACAACTTATAAATACATTAAACTAACTATATATATGATGTTTGAGGTGTTTATAACTTAAACTAACATCAAACTACTCATATTCATTCATTTTCAAGTAAAATGGCCTAAAATGGCCTCAAAAGGCCTATATTTGGTTCTAACTTGCCTATATTGTGTATTTTCAATCAAAACAACTTATAAATACATTAAACTCACTATATATATGATGTTCGAGGTGTTTATAACTTAAACTAACATCAAGCTACTCATATTCATTCATTTTCAAGTAAATAGCCTAAAATGCCCTCAAAAGGCCTATATTTGGTTCTAACTTGCATATATTGTGTATTTTCTATCAAAACAACTTATAAATACATTAAACTAACTATATATATGATGTTTGAGGTGTTTATAACTTAAACTAACATCAAACTACTCATATTCATTCATTTTCAAGTAAAATGGCCTAAAATGGCCTCAAAAGGCCTATATTTGGTTCTAACTTGCCTATATTGTGTATTTTCAATCAAAACAACTTATAAATACATTAAACTAACTATATATATGATGTTTGAGTTGTTTATAACTTAAACTAACATCAAACTACTCATATTCATTCATTTTCAAGTAAAATGGCTAAAATGGCCTCAAAAGGCCTATATTTGGTTCTAACTTGCCTATATTGTGTATTTTCAATCAAAACAACTTATAAATACATTAAACTAACTATATATATGATGTTTGAGTTGTTTATAACTTAAACTAACATCAAACTACTCATATTCATTCATTTTCAAGTAAAATGGCCTAAAATGGCCTCAAAAGGCCTATATTTGGTTCTAACTTGCCTATATTGTGTATTTTCAATCAAAACAACTTATAAATACATTAAACTAACTATATATATGATGTTTGAGGTGTTTATAACTTAAACTAACATCAAACTACTCATATTCATTCATTTTCAAGTAAAATGGCCTAAAATGGCCTCAAAAGGCCTATATTTGGTTCTAACTTGCCTATATTGTGTATTTTCAATCAAAACAACTTATAAATACATTAAACTAACTATATATATGATGTTTGAGGTGTTTATAACTTAAACTAACATCAAACTACTCATATTCATTCATTTTCAAGTAAAATGGCCTAAAATGGCCTCAAAAGGCCTATATTTGGTTCTAACTTGCCTATATTGTGTATTTTCAATCAAAACAACTTATAAATACATTAAACTAACTATATATATGATGTTTGAGTTGTTTATAACTTAAACTAACATCAAACTACTCATATTCATTCATTTTCAAGTAAAATGGCCTAAAATGGCCTCAAAAGGCCTATATTTGGTTCTAACTTGCCTATATTGTGTATTTTCAATCAAAACAACTTATAAATACATTAAACTAACTATATATATGATGTTTGAGGTGTTTATAACTTAAACTAACATCAAACTACTCATATTCATTCATTTTCAAGTAAAATGGCCTAAAATGGCCTCAAAAGGCCTATATTTGGTTCTAACTTGCCTATATTGTGTATTTTCAATCAAAACAACTTATAAATACATTAAACTAACTATATATATGATGTTTGAGGTGTTTATAACTTAAACTAACATCAAACTACTCATATTCATTCATTTTCAAGTAAAAATGGCCTCAAAAAGGCCTCAATATTTGGTTCTAACTTGCCTATATTGTGTATTTTCAATCAAAACAACTTATAAATACATTAAACTAACTATATATATGATGTTTGAGGTGTTTATAACTTAAACTAACATCAAACTACTCATATTCATTCATTTTCAAGTAAAATGGCCTAAAATGGCCTCAAAAGGCCTATATTTGGTTCTAACTTGCCTATATTGTGTATTTTCAATCAAAACAACTTATAAATACATTAAACTAACTATATATATGATGTTTGAGGTGTTTATAACTTAAACTAACATCAAACTACTCATATTCATTCATTTTCAAGTAAAATGGCCTAAAATGGCCTCAAAAGGCCTATATTTGGTTCTAACTTGCCTATATTGTGTATTTTCAATCAAAACAACTTATAAATACATTAAACTAACTATATATATGATGTTTGAGGTGTTTATAACTTAAACTAACATCAAACTACTCATATTCATTCATTTTCAAGTAAAATGGCCTAAAATGGCCTCAAAAGGCCTATATTTGGTTCTAACTTGCCTATATTGTGTATTTTCAATCAAAACAACTTATAAATACATTAAACTAACTATATATATGATGTTTGAGGTGTTTATAACTTAAACTAACATCAAACTACTCATATTCATTCATTTTCAAGTAAAATGGCCTAAAATGGCCTCAAAAGGCCTATATTTGGTTCTAACTTGCCTATATTGTGTATTTTCAATCAAAACAACTTATAAATACATTAAACTAACTATATATATGATGTTTGAGGTGTTTATAACTTAAACTAACATCAAACTACTCATATTCATTCATTTTCAAGTAAAATGGCCTAAAATGGCCTCAAAAGGCCTATATTTGGTTCTAACTTGCCTATATTGTGTATTTTCAATCAAAACAACTTATAAATACATTAAACTAACTATATATATGATGTTTGAGGTGTTTATAACTTAAACTAACATCAAACTACTCATATTCATTCATTTTCAAGTAAAATGGCCTAAAATGGCCTCAAAAGGCCTATATTTGGTTCTAACTTGCCTATATTGTGTATTTTCAATCAAAACAACTTATAAATACATTAAACTAACTATATATATGATGTTTGAGTTGTTTATAACTTAAACTAACATCAAACTACTCATATTCATTCATTTTCAAGTAAAATGGCCTAAAATGGCCTCAAAAGGCCTATATTTGGTTCTAACTTGCCTATATTGTGTATTTTCAATCAAAACAACTTATAAATACATTAAACTAACTATATATATGATGTTTGAGGTGTTTATAACTTAAACTAACATCAAACTACTCATATTCATTCATTTTCAAGTAAAATGGCCTAAAATGGCCTCAAAAGGCCTATATTTGGTTCTAACTTGCCTATATTGTGTATTTTCAATCAAAACAACTTATAAATACATTAAACTAACTATATATATGATGTTTGAGGTGTTTATAACTTAAACTAACATCAAACTACTCATATTCATTCATTTTCAAGTAAAATGGCCTAAAATGGCCTCAAAAGGCCTATATTTGGTTCTAACTTGCCTATATTGTGTATTTTCAATCAAAACAACTTATAAATACATTAAACTAACTATATATATGATGTTTGAGGTGTTTATAACTTAAACTAACATCAAACTACTCATATTCATTCATTTTCAAGTAAAATGGCCTAAAATGGCCTCAAAAGGCCTATATTTGGTTCTAACTTGCCTATATTGTGTATTTTCAATCAAAACAACTTATAAATACATTAAACTAACTATATATATGATGTTTGAGGTGTTTATAACTTAAACTAACATCAAACTACTCATATTCATTCATTTTCAAGTAAAATGGCCTAAAATGGCCTCAAAAGGCCTATATTTGGTTCTAACTTGCCTATATTGTGTATTTTCAATCAAAACAACTTATAAATACATTAAACTAACTATATATATGATGTTTGAGTTGTTTATAACTTAAACTAACATCAAACTACTCATATTCATTCATTTTCAAGTAAAATGGCCTAAAATGGCCTCAAAAGGCCTATATTTGGTTCTAACTTGCCTATATTGTGTATTTTCAATCAAAACAACTTATAAATACATTAAACTAACTATATATATGATGTTTGAGGTGTTTATAACTTAAACTAACATCAAACTACTCATATTCATTCATTTTCAAGTAAAATGGCCTAAAATGGCCTCAAAAGGCCTATATTTGGTTCTAACTTGCCTATATTGTGTATTTTCAATCAAAACAACTTATAAATACATTAAACTAACTATATATATGATGTTTGAGGTGTTTATAACTTAAACTAACATCAAACTACTCATATTCATTCATTTTCAAGTAAAATGGCCTAAAATGGCCTCAAAAGGCCTATATTTGGTTCTAACTTGCCTATATTGTGTATTTTCAATCAAAACAACTTATAAATACATTAAACTAACTATATATATGATGTTTGAGGTGTTTATAACTTAAACTAACATCAAACTACTCATATTCATTCATTTTCAAGTAAAATGGCCTAAAATGGCCTCAAAAGGCCTATATTTGGTTCTAACTTGCCTATATTGTGTATTTTCAATCAAAACAACTTATAAATACATTAAACTAACTATATATATGATGTTTGAGGTGTTTATAACTTAAACTAACATCAAACTACTCATATTCATTCATTTTCAAGTAAAATGGCCTAAAATGGCCTCAAAAGGCCTATATTTGGTTCTAACTTGCCTATATTGTGTATTTTCAATCAAAACAACTTATAAATACATTAAACTAACTATATATATGATGTTTGAGGTGTTTATAACTTAAACTAACATCAAACTACTCATATTCATTCATTTTCAAGTAAAATGGCCTAAAATGGCCTCAAAAGGCCTATATTTGGTTCTAACTTGCCTATATTGTGTATTTTCAATCAAAACAACTTATAAATACATTAAACTAACTATATATATGATGTTTGAGGTGTTTATAACTTAAACTAACATCAAACTACTCATATTCATTCATTTTCAAGTAAAATGGCCTAAAATGGCCTCAAAAGGCCTATATTTGGTTCTAACTTGCCTATATTGTGTATTTTCAATCAAAACAACTTATAAATACATTAAACTAACTATATATATGATGTTTGAGGTGTTTATAACTTAAACTAACATCAAACTACTCATATTCATTCATTTTCAAGTAAAATGGCCTAAAATGGCCTCAAAAGGCCTATATTTGGTTCTAACTTGCCTATATTGTGTATTTTCAATCAAAACAACTTATAAATACATTAAACTCACTATATATATGATGTTTGAGGTGTTTATAACTTAAACTAACATCAAACTACTCATATTCATTCATTTTCAAGTAAAATGGCCTAAAATGGCCTCAAAAGGCCTATATTTGGTTCTAACTTGCCTATATTGTGTATTTTCAATCAAAACAACTTATAAATACATTAAACTAACTATATATATGATGTTTGAGGTGTTTATAACTTAAACTAACATCAAACTACTCATATTCATTCATTTTCAAGTAAAATGGCCTAAAATGGCCTCAAAAGGCCTATATTTGGTTCTAACTTGCCTATATTGTGTATTTTCAATCAAAACAACTTATAAATACATTAAACTAACTATATATATGATGTTTGAGGTGTTTATAACTTAAACTAACATCAAACTACTCATATTCATTCATTTTCAAGTAAAATGGCCTAAAATGGCCTCAAAAGGCCTATATTTGGTTCTAACTTGCCTATATTGTGTATTTTCAATCAAAACAACTTATAAATACATTAAACTAACTATATATATGATGTTTGAGGTGTTTATAACTTAAACTAACATCAAACTACTCATATTCATTCATTTTCAAGTAAAATGGCCTAAAATGGCCTCAAAAGGCCTATATTTGGTTCTAACTTGCCTATATTGTGTATTTTCAATCAAAACAACTTATAAATACATTAAACTAACTATATATATGATGTTTGAGGTGTTTATAACTTAAACTAACATCAAACTACTCATATTCATTCATTTTCAAGTAAAATGGCCTAAAATGGCCTCAAAAGGCCTATATTTGGTTCTAACTTGCCTATATTGTGTATTTTCAATCAAAACAACTTATAAATACATTAAACTAACTATATATATGATGTTTGAGGTGTTTATAACTTAAACTAACATCAAACTACTCATATTCATTCATTTTCAAGTAAAATGGCCTAAAATGGCCTCAAAAGGCCTATATTTGGTTCTAACTTGCCTATATTGTGTATTTTCAATCAAAACAACTTATAAATACATTAAACTAACTATATATATGATGTTTGAGGTGTTTATAACTTAAACTAACATCAAACTACTCATATTCATTCATTTTCAAGTAAAATGGCCTAAAATGGCCCTCAAAAGGCCTATATTTGGTTCTAACTTGCCTATATCGTGTATTTTCAATCAAAACAACTTATAAATACATTAAACTAACTATATATATGATGTTTGAGGTGTTTATAACTTAAACTAACATCATACTACTCATATTAATTCATTTTCAAGTAAATGGCCTAAAATCGCCTCAAAAGGCCTATATTTGGTTCTAACTTGCCTATATTGTGTATTTTCAATCAAAACAACTTATAAATACATTAAACTAACTATATATATGATGTTTGAGGTGTTTATAACTTAAACTAACATCAAACTACTCATATTCATTCATTTTCAAGTAAAATAGCCTAAAATGCCCTCAAAAGGCCTATATTTGGTTCTAACTTGCCTATATTGTGTATTTTCAATCAAAACAACTTATAAATACATTAAACTAACTATATATATGATGTTCGAGGTGTTTATAACTTAAACTAACATCAAACTACTCATATTCATTCATTTTCAAGTAAAATGGCCTAAAATGGCCTCAAAGGCCTATATTTGGTTCTAACTTGCCTATATTGTGTATTTTCAATCAAAACAACTTATAAATACATTAAACTAACTATATATATGATGTTTGAGGTGTTTATAACTTAAACTAACATCAAACTACTCATATTCATTCATTTTCAAGTAAAATGGCCTAAAATGGCCTCAAAGGCCTATATTTGGTTCTAACTTGCCTATATTGTGTATTTTCAATCAAAACAACTTATAAATACATTAAACTAACTATATATATGATGTTTGAGGTGTTTATAACTTAAACTAACATCAAACTACTCATATTCATTCATTTTCAAGTAAAATGGCCTAAAATGGCCTCAAAAGACCTATATTTGGTTCTAACTTGCCTATATTGTGTATTTTCAATCAAAACAACTTATAAATACATTAAACTAACTATATATATGATGTTTGAGGTGTTTATAACTTAAGCTAACATCAAACTACTCATATTCATTCATTTTCAAGTAAAATGGCCTAAAATGGCCTCAAAAGGACCTATATTTGGTTCTAACTTGCCTATATTGTGTATTTTCAATCAAAACAACTTATAAATACATTAAACTAACTATATATGATGTTTGAGGTGTTTATAAC
>CANSNZ010000604.1:0-107425 GCA_947646795.1 Beta lomatogona | reverse complement strand
AATTCACCCATCATTTCACCCCTTTCTCTCTTTCACTCATCCCTATCTGTTGATGCTTCCGTGGCACAAGCTTCCACTCCCTCCAAAATTTTGCAATTTTATCCCCTCAATTTACTTATTTATTCCCTTTTTTTTAGTGTAAATCCTTTGCTGGACTATTAAATTGTAGATCCTATATGTAAATTGTATTGTTGCAGATTTAATCACAGTAGTTTAAGTCAATGAATGGAAGTTAAATGCAGTTCTTTTTTGTTTTTGATCAATTTTGTTGATCCATTAGTTGTCGGATTAAGTATAAGTACGTGATTTAACTTATGGGTTTTATCTATGAAGTGTTTACTAGAAATGGGTCATCTGGAAAAAGTTGAAATATTTATAGTGATCTAGGGTGGTTTTGGCATTACCAGATGAAAAATGAGGAGTTAGTGGAAATGGGTATTTTAATAGGTGAAAAGCTTCATGGAAAATGATTTTTTTGTCTCCAATGCGCATTTTTTATCATCGATATATTTAATTATGTTTTAAACAAAGTTATAATTTGTTAATGCTTAGAAAATAGACACAAAGCTAACAAAATCTCAGATGATTTTTAATAGTTATAGAAGTATGTATTAGGGAAAAGTATGGTCAAAGTTTATAAAGTTTTACTTTGAAAAAGAAGAGGAAACAACTATTAGAGAGGAGAGGGAGTATTTGGCAAGACTAGTTGAAATTGATATTCTAGCATGTAGTTGAAAGAAAGTAATTTAGTTGAAAAGTTGTTGAAGTCTAGAAAAAGCTAGCTGAAAGTTAATCAATCCTACAAGCTACATTCCTTGGTTGAAATGTTAAGCTAACTCAAAGTTGAAAAGCTATCTTAACAGACATGATGATATTCAATTTGGGAGCTTAAAAGAAATATTAGTGAGTTGAAAAGGATTAGCCAGTACATAAAATTGGGAGTAGAAAAAAAAATAAGTTGGACGCTTGAAACTGTGAATGGTATTTGAAATGCTTGCAAACGCTTCCTTTGATTTAGTATGCTAAGTAACAGTCTGCTTTGAGATCATGGTGCTTTTATTGGGGTAAGGTGATTAGCAATTGGGAACGGGTTGGTGAATGTATATTTTAGGCAACTTTGTCATGTGAAGTCCGTCAAATTTAGTGGCCAAGTTCGTGCTTGGCTCAATTAAGATGCTTTTCTTTGGGTCAAAACATATTGTAGCTCATTTATTCATAAGTCGCTTTGATTACTGCTATTAAAAAGGAAAAAAGCTTTGGGATAAAAGAACCATTGATTCTAGCTAAATTATATGCTTTTAGAAAGTTGCCAATAATATGCCAGGATTGAGTACTTGTTATTTCTTCTATGATGCTGATATATACTCTCTCTCCGTCTGGCAGCACCTTAGATATTTTGTTTGGCACAAATATTAAGGAGAGAGTATTATCAATTGTGTGGGGGGATGCGGGGCCATTTAGTGGGTCCTCAACTAAAAACTATAGATTGATGTAAGTTTTTATTCATTGTATTTGGTGGACCCTTGGTATTTTGACACAATTCTAAATGAAAAAATGGGTGAAGTATTGAGAGACAAAGGGAGTATATAATAAAGTCAGCCTTATATGACTGCGCATGTGTTGTGACTGTAATTGCGGTTGGTGTTGGTGCTGCTATTGGGCGACTATTTGGAGATTGGAAGCAGCCCGATTCACTGATTGTTTCCCCAAGTATCCTATATCAACATTATAGTAGTTGTTACATTATCTAGTCGTAATATTGCACTGAGTGATGTATGGTATTGTTTATATGAAGCAGCTATTTAAGCATCAGCTGACTTTCAGTACCAATGATGAGGATGGAGAGGGTTCTTTCGTGGACATGTCAGCTTCTGTTTGTATCTCTTGTCTTCTTGAGTTATGCTTACAAGGGGGATGCTGGGTTAACAAGCACTTTTGTTAGGTCAGAGTGGCCAGCAACTGATATACCTCTTGATAATGAAGTATTTGCTGTTCCAGAGGGTCATAATGCACCTCAACAAGTAAGCATCTACACTCCTGACTCTAATAAATTCGGAAGCTCAGCATCAACTACTTTCTCACATGCCCAAGTTAACTCTCTGCATTATGGATTTATCCACTTCGATGATTAAACAATTATTCAAGAACTTAGTTTGTGCAGAAACATACTGAGAAATCAATTTCTTGTTCCTTTCTTTGTGTTTTGTCTTGTTTTGTTGTGCTCAATTTTCAATTGAAGCTGGTTATTCCAGAAAAGGAGAAATCTCCTGTTGCGATATGTGTGTGATCGACTAGTTCATGGGATTTGCATGTGGTGTTGCTGAATTAGTGACATACTATGTGCTCCTGCAAAAAAAAATCTTCTTGTGGGGAGGGGATTGGAATGGTTTCAAGTTAGTTGTAGGAGTTCTTTTGGATGTGCGCTTTGGTATAGGAAGTGGGTGCAATCATTTGCAAATATTGAGTGTTAAAGAATGGTTAAAGATTAGAAATAAAAAGACTAGTTGGGAGAAGATATTTAGGTTCATCATATCCATTTCAACTCAGTCATTGAGAAATAGAAGCCATAGTTCTCTAGTGAAATTAGTGATTTAGAACATCCTTCCGAAGTTTGTGCTCAAAATTGTTGCTATTCCACCTTATTTATCTGGTGATTTCAAGGCTCTAACTTGGTCATATGAGTGTGTTATTAAGTACCCATTTTTGTTGCTTAAATCAAGTTTCTAAAGGCTTTAGATGGTCCATGATGGATTAGGAGTCTTGGTGTTTATTTTAAGGGTTTGAAGATGAACTTACGGTTATGAGTTTGAAAAATTGAAGATCTATAACTCCTCTATGAATAATATGAAGGTGAAATTTTTGTGATATAAGTGAGGTTTGAGAGTTTTCCAATGAGCATCACATGCATGATTTAGGTAAGTATTGAAGGAGATATGACCGTTTAAAGCTGATCTGTGCGAGCTGCACGGCTAGGCTGTGGTAGGGGCGTGTGGGTGTTCCTGCAATGGTCTTTCCCCACGGTCCAAAACTCTAACTTGCACAGCCAATGAGTGCTGGGGAGTAGGGAGTATGGTCGTGCGGCCTTGGGCGTGAAGTAGCTTGTGACTGTTTTTATAGTATGCAGTATGTACCAATTGTTTTGTAATTGATACTAGGTTTTCACTTGTATTTAAGGGCCTGGATTGAAGTTGTATTAGGATTGTCCTATGTTATGTTTAGCCTCCAAATATATATATTAAATATCATTTAAGGAGAATGCCTCATTAGCTTGAACGATTTTATGGAGCAGTGATCCTTAGGACTGAGTATATGTCCCCTTTTTTTTTTTTTATTTGATAGTTTTGATCCTTTGTGTAATTCTCTCTTTTATTGATTCCATTCATCATTACTTTGTGCTGGATCAGTGAAACGTAGCTCTAAGATTGTGTTTGCTTGGTCTACAGTGCACAGTCTAACAGCAAGGCCCCTTGGGAGTGTTTTGGGGGGGTGTTGGGAGGGGGGAAGGGTAAGGGTTTGATAGTTAAACCCTAAACTTGTGAGATACAAACTTTTACCACTAAAGCAAGCAATGTACAAACCTTTATCTTTTTGGTGACAGAAATTAAAAATCTATCCCATTACACCAAAATAACTTAAGAAACTACCCTATCATCTTTATGGTGAAGTATTTTGGATCAAATTTCAACACTCTTGCAAGGGCCTCACTTGCATAAGTAAGTAAAAATTATGACTATCATCGATAACAACCTGCTAACTTGGCTTGTTACTAACATCCTAGTAACAGCCCTGATCATAAGTCCAATGTGCTTAGAAGTTAAATATTATCCTTTTGACTAATGCTGGGAAGGATGATGTTGTGTTCCCTGACAATGAACGTCAGTGTTTCAGAAATGAGATATTCGCTGAGCCCTAAAGCCTTGTTTATGATTTTGGGTGCTATGATGCAGGTGCACATCACACAAGGTGACTATGATGGAAAAGCTGTTATAATCTCATGGGTGACACCTGATGAACCGGGATCCAGCAAAGTGCAATATGGAACATCAGAGGATAAATTTGATTTTACTGCAGAGGGTACAGTTGCAAACTACAGCTTTTACAAGTATAATTCTGGACACATCCATCATTGTCTTGTTGATGGTCTTGAGGTACTACAGTTAGTTGCAATAGTTACATCTATTTCCATTCCATTTATATCTCTTGTTTATTCTCTTCCCTTCCTTTGTCTTATGTAATACAGTATGACAAGAAGTACTATTACAAAATTGGAAGTGGTGACTCATCCCGCAAATTTTGGTTTCAAACTCCTCCTGAGGTTAATCCAGATACTTCATACAAATTTGGCATAATTGGTTAGTTGTCCCTTTTCTTTGTGTGGAAGTCATTTAGTTCATTGTCTTTTGGAATTCATCTGTTCCTTCTTTCTTATTTATGAATTTTCTGAGCCAGCATGTAGCCTCTAGCTATACTTGTATAAATGTAAGCAGTAAGCTTGACTGCTTGAGTGATATTAGCTGGTTTTTCGAACACTATTTATTGAAGTGTTACTTCAGAAGAGATCTTCCTTACATAGATTACAAAGGCCTAACAAGTTTTGTTTCTATAACCAAAACTTCCCTTACGTGGGCAGTGCTGTTGCCTATACCAAAAGATATCAGGATCGAACTGGAAGTGATGCACATTGTTTCATTCTCTTTTCTTATATATGAAGAGTACCAAATTAATACTTCTGTAGATTATATTGTCTGTGCTGGTGACACCTGATTTTCATTACAGAGTTCATGTTTACTCTCTTTATCCTTCCCCTTTCTTTGGCTAAAGAGAATAAGAGATTCACCTAGAACTTACAGCAGAAACTCACATTCTTTTGGATCTGTTTCAGGTGACTTGGGCCAGACATATAACTCTCTCTCAACACTTGAGCATTACCATCAAAGTGGGGCTCAAGCCATCTTATTTGTTGGGGATCTTTCTTACGCTGACAGATATCATAAAAATGATATTGGAATGCGATGGGATACATGGGGTCGTTTTGCTGAAAGAATCGCTGCATACCAGCCTTGGATTTGGTCAGCTGGAAATCATGAGATAGAATACATGCCTGACTTGGTAAAACTTTTGGATTTTCTTCTCTTATTTGATCAACTCGGATGTTCTTTTTCATTATTTCCCAAAAATGTATAGACTCTTTAGTGAATAAGCGGCTGACCAATTAATAAAGATTTCTTCAATCTTGTTGAAGATCTTGGGATCATAAACGAGTGCACATGCAGGGAAGATAAAGCAGTTATGGTGTAGTTTTATTTTTCCATGTAATCGGAGAATCGCATCTGCTAGGTTAATCGTGGAGAATTTATCAGGTGATTATGTCATTTTTCAGAGGGATAAGAAGCAGACGATTGTTTGAAAAAGTGGCTTCCAGTTTGTGCGTGTTGGGTGTGGGGACTGGGTTGGGGGGATTCTTATGTTTTATGGCTGTCGCAAATGATAGAAACTATCAGAAGAATCTTTGGAAGATATGCCTTTTATTGCTGAGACTTAGACTTATCCAGTTGGGCCTTTCAGAGTTCCATCAGATATCTAACGTGGTTGGCGTACTTTGTCTTTATAGTTGGTCCTTGGAGGAGGATATTAGTCCTCGTCATGGAATTAAAACTCAGTCGTTTCACTATGGATTTGGAATTTGCCGTTCCGGGAAATCCCGTTATAGAACACCGCGACAAAAATCACGTCCTTCTCGCCGCGTCGTCCATTACGTAATGGTGACTCGCTGCGTTAGAGCGTTCTTATTTCCGCAACGTCCATTCTTTTGACAAAAGAAAAGACATAAATAGTAAGAAAAACAACATGCACACACTCAAGAAGGGAGAATAATTTAGTGGGAGCATTTAAGTTTGGATGTATGTGAGTGGTTCCATATATTATCATGAAGAAATACTTATTAAACTATAAATCTGCAAATATGACGTTAAATCCCTTATATGTGAAATTTTTGAAAAAATTCATGCCGCGTTAGCCGCGATCCATTCCATACATCCGATACAGGCCGTTTCCGTGATAACGTGATAGCTGTCACGATCATGAGCGCATCCGCGATTTTTTTCTATGGCACGACGGTGATGTGTAGTAGTTATATTGTATATGTGTATAGATTTTCAGGAACATTCCATACCAATATTAAAGGTAACGCAACTCTACTCTCAGTTATGTCTTTTGCTTCGTAAATACTGCCTCTGTTTTTTTGTAGTTGCAACATTTCCTATATCAGGAAGTTGCATATTACTTGCAAAATCGACATTTTTGGCAAAAGATATCCTCTCCTTTTCTCTCCTAGTTCATGGGTTCCCTTTTATTTTATCTCTCCTCTCCTAATTTCTTGTGCCATGCATCAATGTTGCAAGTAAAACAAAAAACACCAAAAGTATTCATTACCAACCATTACCATTTTAGCGATGAAAGTGAGTAGTAATGGGAACTTATGAAGATAAAGACATATTTGGGAGTGAGTTGCATGACCATGGGCTTTCATATGGGACTTTGCGAAATTACTCAGAAAACTCATCACAATTTCAATCATTTATTATCGCCTATTAAATGGACCAAAAATTGTATGGTGCTATCTATCTATGTATATCTTTCTATCTATCTAAATTGAATCCACATAATCAAAAGTAATGTCATTTGTCAAATGTTTTGCTTTGTTTTGCCCTGATTATGAATCTTGTTTACAATGCTAATCAACCTATTTCTTTGATTTTCTCCTTTTGTCTATGAATAAGTAAATCCTCTTACTAATAGAAGATGTGGTATTTATCATTGGATGCTTCTACAGATTTTTTGTGCCTTACGTAAAGCAAATATCAGAGTGCATATATATCTTTTTTTTATTTATGTTCACTATTGATTGTTATTCATTATTGTGTTCAGGGAGAAGTTGTGCCTTTTAAATCATACCTCCACAGATACGCAACACCTTATGCAGCTTCTCAAAGCAGTAGTTCTCTTTGGTATGCTATCCGGCGCGCATCTGCCCATATTATTGTGCTCTCCAGCTATTCTCCCTTTGGTAAGCTTCTATCAGAGATTAGCTCACTGTCTTGCATCTATCTCGTTGGAACAACTTATGCACTAGGTAGGGGAGGGGGAGGGGGAGTAGTTAATGGTCATACAATCATGCCACATAATTAGCTGTCAAGCAATTAAATGTCTGTAATGCTGTACATAATAGTTCAGTTGTATTCCTTCTGGCCAAAGCAGATCGTTGCTGAGTCCATCAGGTAGTCTGGTAGTATAATTTAAAAATATGAGTCGACAAGCTTCTTCTTTCCCCAATTTATGAAATTCATGGAGCTATATGTTGACTTGATATCAAATATCAGAAATGGGCATGGCACTTGAAGAAGTGTTGAAACTTGAAAGCACTTTAGATACAGTAAAATTTTATGTTATGTGAAAGGAGGGGGTTTCGGAAAGGACCTTTTGTGTCCTTTAACATGGTAAAGAAAGGAAGAGAGTTTTGAAATGTTACTGATTAGCAAATAAATTAATGGAATAGGAATTGATTGTTGCCAAATCCTTGGAACCTTGGGGGAAAGAAATTGTTTCTCAGCCATGCCATATGTGCTTCAGAATGAGTGTTCAAAATATCCATGGGAAAGCTGTGGGATTCTAGGTCCTCTGCGATGGTGTGTGTCTTCTCATTTGATGATTTTCGTTTTCACCTATGTGATTCTGCAAATATGAAGTATGACACATGAGTGTAGAGTCGGATAGTTCTGTGAGGTTGTGGTTTGTTCACACAATTTTGGTGGTTGGCTTACAGTTTGCTTGGTGTTCCCTTAAAGACGTGATCAGTGAGTACTTGGCTCCAGGCTTTGGCAAAGGAATCTCCCAATCCCGGAGTGAATATTGGATCAGAATAAAGAGTGAATCTAGGGTGTCTATTCAGTCAGTGGCTTCTAGGTGTCAACCAGGTATACCTTGGTCCTAAAAGACTGTCACTCCTACATTAGTGTGCATAACCAACCGTGGAGGGAGTTTTAAGTAGAATGTCCTTTACACACTAATGTTCATAATTTCATATTATATAATGGAGGGGGTATTAACTAACCGTGCTTTAATTTACAAGGGTCTGTTGCAACGTTGAAGTAATTCGGTGTGCTATGACTTATGTGGGATTATGGATACCTGAACTTATATCCTAAAGTAGCACCCTTGAAGGCCTACCAAATGAGCCACTAAGATCATGCTGGCGATGCTAGATATGAGCTACAGGCCTTGGCTTCAAGGTTTGCAGGTCAATTGAACCATGACTCATAATTCAATACTTACTTAATTAGTGTACTTATATCCTAAAGTAGCACCCTTGAAGGCCTACCAAATCAGCCGCTAAGATCATGCTGGCGATGCTAGATTTGAGCTATAGGCCTTGGCTTCAAGGTTCGCAGATCAATTGAGCCATGACTCATAATTCAATAATTAGTCAGCAATACATGTAACTCACTTGAAATGGATAGTTCAAACTTTCTTCATCTATCTCAGTGCTTGCCATGCCATTCTTCTCAGAAGTCCATGAGCTTATGTTTTTCTTTGTTACTCTTGTAGTTTTCTTTTTTCTGGTAGCTGAAATTGTTATATTATTCCTTAACAGTGAAATACACACCACAATGGAAGTGGCTTAGAGAAGAACTGAAGAAGGTGGACAGGGAAAAGACGCCATGGTTAATTGTTTTGATGCATGTCCCAATTTACAACAGCAACGAAGCACATTTTATGGAGGGTGAAAGTATGCGATCTGTCTTTGAGGAATGGTTTGTTAAATACAAAGTTGATGTAATCTTCGCAGGCCATGTTCATGCATATGAAAGATCGGTAGGTTTTTCTGTCTACATTAATATTTATGAGGCAAAAGATAACCTAATTGATGAATCATAAAGATGGATTCAGTGAAGGAAATTCATGTTTATCTTGTGTTGAGATCTAAAACAAATCTGTCGATCCAGTACGATGACTTTGTAAAACTTTTTACTGTTTTGCCACATAGACTTTTGGTTATATATATGCCTCCGAAAGAACTATATAAACAAGGATGTGAATTACAATCAATTTCATAGTTCAGCTGTGCAAGCATGACATGTTAATGGTCTTGTTTAAAATTGTATTTACTTCCCTTTATGAACGGATGATCTTTTTATTGGCTGGACAAGTTTCTTAACTAATACTTCATCTCTCTTTTGCTAGTATCGGATCTCAAACATACGCTATAATGTATCTAGTGGTGAACGTTATCCTGTACCGGACAAAGCAGCTCCTGTTTATATAACTGTTGGAGATGGGGGAAATCAAGAAGGTCTTGCGGGAAGGTGAGACTAAACATTTTACTCCATTAAATAAGCCTAAAAGTCATGTTGTGCCATTTCTTCATTTATGAGATCTTTTTTAACAGGTTATTCAGAGTATTTCTTTTTGTCATGCAGGTTCATAGATCCACAACCTGAATATTCTGCATTCAGAGAATCTAGTTATGGACATTCAACCTTAGAGATTAAGAACAGAACACATGCGTTCTACCACTGGAATCGAAATGATGATGGAAAGAAAGTGCCTACTGACTCCATGGTGCTACTGAACCAGTACTGGTAAGCTCATTATTTGACTTTGTTTGGAGATAATTTACATACCTCCAGGAACGTTAGTGAATATATTTGGCCACAACTAGATTTATCATAAAACGAGTTTACTATTGATACCTAATTGTGCAGTATATTATGTTATTTCGATGAAAGACTACAATGTCAAATTCATTATGTACTGAATGATCCTTGCACACGCGCGTGTGGCCGTGTGCACACACAAACATGAATGATACAAGTACAACTTATAAACCAAGTTAATTAGTTTAGCTTGTCATCATCAAATACATATAAGGCCAACATATTAGCTAAGAAATTACTCCGTATGAAATAAAGGTTCTAGAGTTGATTGTTTGATTCGTATTACATGTTGTCTTACATTTTTAATGCAAGAATCTGACTACTTTTTGTATTATTATAGTGTAAATCATAAATGATTCCACTACCATGCATGAAACCTTGTTAAATCCTTGTTGCTTATTCAGCCATAGTGTAAGCAGCGTAGCATGTGAAACTGACTCTTACATGGTATGTATAATTTTTACAATAATCATATTTATCATGAATGTTTGTTCTCTCCCTTGATCTTCAAAAATAATTTCTTTCTTCTGTCAGGTGTAAGGTCAAATACATTGAGTGCATGTTTAGTTCAACTATAAAATGGGATCGGATGAAGGGTAGAAATGGTGATAATAACTGTTCTTTTTATGAAACACTAACAAGTATTGGATTGAGATTTGAGAAAGATATCATGCTGTGTTACATAGGGTTGAGGAGGGTAATAAGTAATAACTCAGAGGAAATAGTTACCGTCAAGAAATGGAAACCATTACTCCACCCTTTGTACCAAACAACATCAAAAGAAAATCGTTTTCTTTTTTTCGTTACCAGCACCTATAAATCTCACACCAAACATTCTCTAATATAAGTGTGAACTGTTGAAACTAGCTCTCAAGTATCCGAGTCGAGCATGTCATTACTTTTTTTATGGGAGCATCAATGTGCTATGCTCTTCATAAATATGGAAAACCTGATGTAAAGTAGCAGCAGCACTATAGCTCTGTATTTTAACTTTCTCTTCGGTGAACCTGATTTAGATAATTTATTGTTATGGTGGTACAGGGCAAGCAATAAACGGCGAAGAAAGCTGGAGAAGCCACTATTTGGGAGTGCTGTGTTCTAATGTTAATATTAAAGGGCGATGCCTTGTAAGTTGTAATGTTATGTCGTGGTGAATGAGCAATAAACGTGTTTTAAGCATTAGATAATCAATTAATATGTAGGTGCACCATATTAAAAAAAAAAAAAAAAACATGAATTTTAATGGGCGATAATCAATTAATGGGCGATGCCTCTCTGTGCACTTGTTTAATTACGACGTCGTTTAAGTAATTTGTGCTGTTTGCTGTTAAGTTTGTCTCCCCTTAAATAAATTAAAAAAAAACATGAATTTTACTCCACAGAAATTGCGGTAGTAACTCGGTTTATTTCACACGAATTGCAGCAATGGGTAACTACCCAATATCTGCTCACATAAGGAAGATATTTAAAATAAGGATTATCTACTACTTTTCAAATGATGAAATGATAGTCCAAGACACAATAACTGTACAGAGAGGAAAAAAAACATATTTTCCATTAGGAAAATTATTTTAGAGGAAAGGTTAATATATACTCCCTCCATTCTCCGATAGATTTCCCGTTTCTCAAAAAGAACATGAATGTATCAAATACAAAATACCATATTGATTATAAAAGAATATATGTGTACATGACTTGAGAAGCAAAAAATTACGAAAATAATCATAGCAACAAATAAAAATATAAAAAGAACATGAAGATATAAAACAAAGAACATCATACTGATTATAAAAGAACATGATATAATACAAAAATGAACAACATATTGATTATAAAAGAACACGTTCATATGAGAAGCACAAATCTATAAAAATAACAATAAGGACATAAAAAATATACATACTTTATATAGTATTAGACATGTTATTTGATTGTGATTAGACTTTAAAAGTACACAATCTTTATTTGAATTGTACCTTTTTCTACTATATTATTTTTACGACCTATGTTTTTTTATAAATTAGACATGTTCTTTTTACCTAGAAAGTATGTTCTTTAAATTTAAATTGTATGTTCTGTTATGAATAAATATTAGACGTGTTGACGGTGTTGAGTTGTTTTTCTGGTACGTTCATCTATTTGAATAGAGGTTAGACATGTTCTTTGATTTTATATTGTGTGTTCTTTATTTTTCGGGTGTATTCTTCTATTATATTTATAAAGAATATCACAATAATATATTATTTTTTTTGTTGGTGTTCTTTTAATAATGTTGGTAACATGGTGTGAAATTAAAAAGAATATGACCTGAAATAAAGAACATCTAGTATTTTGAACAATATGAAAAAGGGGAAAATAACATATTTTCTAGTAAGAATATTGATATATTTTTTTAATAGTTCATTATAATTGAATCCCAATAATTACAACATTATACAAATTACTTAGTTGTTTACTTGTAAGCATCTAAAAAACAAGAACAAAAGAGACTATATGAGTTGTTTGGAACAAATATAAATTTACCATAAATTAGTTTAATAAATTAATGTAAAAGGAAAAACAACAAGATTACCTTTTCTTATTTGTTGATTAGCTGTCAAATTCAAAAGTCAAAATATAAAACACGGCAACTATGATCAGTTAGGACTTAGGAGTATCATTTACGAAAAATTCCACGCTTTGCGGTTTGCTTGTTTCATAATGTTCTTTTTCTTAATCTCTTAACATTTGTCTTGCCGTTTTGTTTACAAGTAATTGACGTTTAGTACCAGGTGCACGTAGATTACCATGCACCTGGGTCTACCTTCCATGCTTTGGTCACTTGTCGTAAACACCGTCTTCCTTAATATATTTTGTAGTTTTGTACTTTTTTTTGATGTCAAAAAATAATATACTCTCATACATCCTCACTCTCTTTCACTCTCCCATTCTCATACTTCTTCACACCATCTCATCATTCAAGGACTTTTCCGACCACTTCTCCGGCAACTTTTCCGACCACTTTTCGTGTCACTCTCTCTCATCACATATTGAAAGAGGTTGAATGACAAAGATCACACCGCCACTCCTCCGGCAACTTCTCCGGCAACATTCTCGTTCACAATACGTGCAACTTTTCCGAAAATTGAAAATTAAAAATGCCAAAAAAGTGGTCAGGCGCCTGTGCCTGTGGTTGGGCGCCTAAGCAACCACAGGAACAGGCGCCTAAAATAGGCGCCCAACCACTGGTACAGGCGCCTATTTTAGGCGCCCAAACCTGTGGTTAGGCGCCTAAAATAGGCGCCTGTACCAGTGGTCGGGCGCCTACGTACTTTTTCGGCATTTTCAAGTCAATTTCTGGTAAAATGGACTGCTCTGAGATGTTCTAATCACCTTGCGCCCCCGAACCCTCGAACGAGGGCGCTTCACCCCTGGACCCCTACTCGTTGACCGGTCAGTGAGACCCCCGTGTTAAGTTTTTCGAAGCGTCATGTTTAAGACATTCTATTAGTTTTATTCGAAAAAAATTTAAATTACATTAGCATTTCCTTAGTAATATAATGAGATGGTAAAAAAACTTGAAGTCGTTGGAAAATGTGAATTATCGGAAATTTTTAAAATCTCGTAGTCCTTCAATGGAGGAAATGGAAGGGATGAGATAGAGAGAGAGTGAAAGATGAGAGGAAATGGAAAAGTGAGGAGGAGTGGAGGAGGGATGGAAAGGGAATGGGGAATGGATGGGAAAGAGAAGGAAAGGCCCTTGTATTTTTATACAAAAATACAGGGCGTTGGTAGGAAAAAACTAGGGCGGCGTTTAGCAAATGAGTCTAAAAATCATCACGAGCACCGTTACACTCATCCAACAGAAACAAATTAAAATCATCAATACGCAACTTATGTTTTTCCACCAAGAATAGAACCATGTTCTTCGATCCTACCTCGGCATTCTCTTCAAAGGTTTCCTCATTCCCACCCTCAAAAATAAAACAACCAGGTTCACTTGAAGTGAAAACCATAAGGTAACAATTATGTGCTGAACATGAACATGGATATCTGCTAAAAACTGGCGTCGGAAAATCTAAATGAGAGCATATCTGATGAGAAGTGGCTTGAATTTGATAGAAATGAGGGTCCTTTCCTGCTCCATTACTTGCTGCATTTACAGATAACCTAAAAAGGTAAAACACAATTTAAAATTAATCTAGTCAACAAAGAAGGAACTAAAATATAACTACAACCAAATGCAACCTGAGAAATAATCTTGACTTGATATTTCTTAATATAACTTAATTAGTTCTTTCTTTGACAAAAAAACACACAAGTTTTTCAAAAAAAAAAAAAAAGGAAACCAAAACAGTAGCAATTCAAATAAAACAGCACAACTACTCTTTTACGTACTTCTTTTCAAGAACAATCACAAAATAACTTCAAAAACACAAGTTATAAGAAAATACAGCACTAACTTGCTTACTGACTTCTCATAATGTAGGACGTAGAATTATAATAAGATATAGAGTTCTATAGCTAAAATAAATTTACCCTATCACATAAGCACACACCTATATTATATATATATATATATATATATATATATATATATATATATATATATATATATATATATATAGAAGTGAGTTCATATGAGAATGCATACTTACATGAAAAATGAGAATAGATTTTACACGCTATAACTCTAATGAACAAGTGATATAACTCTAATGGAAAAGTGATGTAACTCCAAAAAAAATATTAAAAAAAAAATAATTTCGAAAAAATATTTTTTTTTTTTGGGCTCGAAGTTTTTTCGGGGGTATAACTCTAATGAACAAGTGGTGTAACTCTAATCCAATCATGTGGTTGAGATTTATTCTCATTTCTCATATAAGAGGCATTTTCATGTGATCCTGCCCCTATATATATATATATATATATATATATATATATATATATATATATATATATATATATATATATATATACACACACACCCCAGCACACACACACACAAACATATATATATATATATATATATATATATATATATATATATATATATAGGAATAGGATCTTGTGAAAACAGCTCTTAATCCGAAAACCGAAAAACAGGGTAACTATTACCACTTTTAGGGCAACTTTATATATTTTAAGGGTAACTTTTACCAGTTTTAGGGTAACTAGATCATATTAAGGATAATTTTATGTATTTCAAGAGCAACTTTATATATTTTAAGGGTAACTTTTACCAGTTTGGGGTAACTATATTATATTAAGGATGACTTTGTATATTCCAAGGGCAACTTTATATATTATAAGAGTAACTTTTACCACTTTTAGGGTAACTTTGAGTATTATAACAGTAACTTTGACTGATATGCAATCAATCTTCTTGCAATTTTAATTTTCAAAATCTTTCGTTTCATGTGGTAATGTCTAGTTTTATGCTTTTGGCGTCCTCTTTGTTATTTTTATCTTGTTCATTATGGTATAGCATAATATGTGTTTTATTAGTTTCCCAAATATTGTTATTAGTTGTTGTTTTAAAGCTATTTGTTACCTCCTCTCTCTCACATATCTTTGGCGAATTTCATACAACCTATTAGCTCAATTGGTAGAGCATTGTGTAATACACAACGATGTAGGTTCGAATCCTGCATAGGTTTAACTATAATCAAAGTTACACTAAAAGAAGTTACCCTTAAAATATATAAAGTTGCCCTAAAAGTGGTAAAAGTTACCCTTAAAATATATAAAGTTACCCTAAAAGTGCTAAAAGTTACCCTTGAACATATATATAAAGTTACCCTAAAAGTGCTAAAAGTTACCCTTGAACATATATATAAAGTTACCCTAAAAGTGCTAAAAGTTACCCTTGAAGTATATATATAAAGTTACACTAAAATTGCTAAAAGTTATCCAAAAATTGCTAAAAGTTACCCTGTTTTCAGTTTTCAGATTAACAGTTGTTTTAATGGATCCTACCCCCTATATATATATATATATATATATATATATATATGTATAACTAATTGGCAGTGGTTTCTTAAATATACGTAAATACATAAAAATATTTTATACGACATCCCGCCATGATTTTTAGAAAAACATATCACCTTTAATATTACGTAGGAAATAATAAACAATATTATAGCAATATATATATAACAGCTATACTTTTAAAATGTACACCATCACATTTTAAAAATAGCGCTAAATACAAAGTTCTTATACTATATACAGCTAGAATAACCTCTTTACTAAGTTCTTATACTATACTACCTCCTTTTTTTTTTTA
Source organism: Beta lomatogona (assembly GCA_947646795.1). NCBI lineage: Eukaryota > Viridiplantae > Streptophyta > Magnoliopsida > Caryophyllales > Amaranthaceae > Beta > Beta lomatogona. The sequence goes on along the minus strand of CANSNZ010000604.1, from coordinate 91,441 downwards.
ATGGTTACACCTAGACATTTTACACTATTCACAAATTTCACTTTGACTACCATTTGTGATTTATACGTGAATAAAAATATAGTCATGTGGGATCTTGTTAGATTGTCTTAACATGTATGTTATTAAAATGTACTTTTTATAATTTTTACAAATACAAAACTAAAGATATATATCCTCAAAGTTTTTGCATTGGCATACGTAAAAAGTGTAAGTGTAACAATAAAAAAAAACGGAGGGAGTATACACTAAATACAAACACACAAGACTCCATATTTTAATCCATATCTATAATTTTATCTATGTATCTATATCTGTACTTTTATATTCATTCACTATTAAAAAACAAACACCCGAAATGCAAAAACGACACATGTTATACCTATTGTCACAATTAGAACTAATCCCCAAAAAAAATATTTTAAAATAAAAATAGACCTACAAAACTTGCTGGCACAACTACAAGCTTCGCGTTTTATAATTGCTTGTAAAGGTCATATTTCAGCCAGTACACGTGGTTGTGTAAGTATTATTAACTAAAACTAATAAAAATATAAATATTTACAAATAAGAGGGTATTAGGAAATTTGCAAAAGGGGAAATAAAAAAACAATTTGTTTATTTTGTATTAATTCTTCAACCAATGATTCATGTCATAAGTCATAACAGCGCGGCTCGTAACACTCCATGCACATATTTTTATATATAATTGTTCGTCACCTCTTTTTATTTTCTCTTTTTTTAACAAAGGTCTAAAATACATGCATTAACATTAAGGTTGTAATATTTTGTAACATACTTAATTTTAGGTACCTTTATAAAATTGACATGATTTCAAATTGGCCACAAAGCTATTAATCCTTAATGCTAGCATCTGAATAAATTTGCAAATCTTTGTATTCATTAATTATGATGTTGGAATTGCAAATGAGCATGATCTGGTTAACATTCAGTAGTGATAACGTTGCTAACTATTTAAAGTTGTGTTTTTTTTACTAAAACTTAAAAAAGTGAAAGAAACTATCTCAACAGTGTTTCCTGTAAGAGTTGGTCAGTTGCTGCCTAATTTATTGCTGTCTGATGCTCCAGGCAAACACAAAATTATATATTTTAATTTATATTTGCACTTGTACAAGGATATTAAGATAATTATCGTTGGGTCAATAAAAGTTCTGGTTCGATAAGGGAATCCCAAGTTATTGAGCCTTATGACCGAATTTAGTAGAAAGCCCACGGGATTCCATATTCTAGGACCCCAAATTATTTGATAGATGAGTTATGACAAAGTGCAAAATCTTGCTAAAATAATATTTGGAATTGGAGATGGGCTTTAACAAAACTTGCTGGCAGGTTTTTAAATTGTTTGTAAAAGTCAGACTTCTACCAGCACATATGGCTGTGTAAGTACTATTAAGACTAATAACAATAAAAAAAAGGTTGTGTTGGTGTGTAAAGCCTTCGCTATCGAAGTCAGGAAAGTATTGAACAACAATTGAGAGCGAGAAGGGTAGTGTTTCGTGATGAAGCAACCCTCAGTCCCTCACCAAAGGACCAGGGGGAAGCATTCGAAGGATGCAGTATAAATGTGCCTGCCAATTGTGGCACGAAAGCATAGAACAATATGACTTCGTTAATTGGGAATGATTACAGCCAGCTGTGCTTGCTGCCCGCTTATTGATTAGTAGTATTTACACAAGATGTGCTCGCTGGAGATTGTCTTTTATAAGCAATTATGGATTTACAACTTGGTAAGGGAATTATTGTCAACGTGTGTGTATGAGTGCGTGTGTGTATTTGATGGCCTGTTTGCATGATTTGGTGACCAGTTTTTAAAATTGTTATTGATCTTGAATGATGGAGTCGATGATTATGATATAAGTTATTGATCCAGTGGGCGCTTATATCATAATCATCGACTCCATCATTCAAGATCAATAACGCTTTAAGAACTGCCACCAAATCATGCAAACAAGCCATCAAATACACACACGCACTCATACACACACATATACAATAATTCCCTTACTAAGTTGTAAATCCATAATTGCTTATAAAAGACAGTATCCAACAAGCACATCTTGTGTAAATACTACTAATCAATAAGCGGGCGGAGCACACTGGTCGCAAGCATTAAGCATTAGGCGGTTTTTAACCGAGTTTAGTACCATGAATCTCGAAGCAATCTGATTGAAGTAAAAAGAAAAGCCCAAAAGAATTGTAAAGCGATTAAACCAATCTATAATTAAACCAATCTGTACAAACGATAATTCAGAAATTTATTATCTGTAATACTAAAATTACATTAACATGTTCACTTAAAAAAAAGCACTAAAATAAGCACTCCTCATTTATCAATTAACCAGGCTCGATATTAATGTTAATTAATAATTGATCATAGCTGGCTGAGAGCATTAAGCATTAAGAAATTTTTTAACCGGTTTAGTGCCATCAATCTCGAAGCAATCTGAATAATATGAATGGCCCAGAAGAAGTGTAAAACATTTAAACTAATCTGTACAAACGATGAGTTGTGTTAATTCGAAAATTCAATATTTGTAATACTGAAATTACGTTAACATGTTCACTTTTTTTAAAAAAAATACACTAAAATAAACACTCCGCATTTATCAATTAAACCAAGCTCGATTTTCATGTCAATTAATAATTGCTATTTCACTAGAGTCAAAACTAACCTCTCCATTAAAACCATTGAAAAAATTAACAAGCACTCCCCAAAATAAACAAAACCAAACATTCCCATCTCTACCTGCATCAATCAAGATCAATAACCATTTTTAAAATTGGCCACCAAATCATGAATTCAGGTCATCAAATACACACACGCACTTATACACACACATACACAATAATTCTCTTACCAAATTGAAAATCCATAATTGCTTATAAAAGACAGTCTCCAACAAGCACATCTTTCGTAAATACTACTAATCAATAAGCGGGCAGCGAGCTCAGCTGGCTGCAGGCAGCGAGCACAGCTGTCTGCAAGCATCAAGCATTAGGGAATTTTTTAGCTAGTTTAGTGCTATCAATCTCGAAGCAATCTAATTGAAGTAATAAGAATAGCCCAAAAGAAGTGTAAAGCATTAAACCAATCTGCAAAAATAATGATAATTCTGAAATTCATTATTTGTAATACTAAAATTACATTAACATGTTCACTTAAAAAAAATGCACTAAAATAAGCACTCCCCATTTATCAATTGACCAGGCTCGATTAAAAAAAAAAAAAAAACTCTATTAAAAACCGAGAAAAATTAACAAGCACTCCCCCAAAATACAACAAAACCAAACATTCCCGTCTCTATTTAAAACCTCACAAAAATTAACAAGCTCAAGCGGGCATTCATTTCACAATCATCACCTGCATGAATCAAGAAGAAAAGCCATTTTGAGCAGCTAAGATTAAGATTAAGGTAACATTAAGATAAATAACTCCGAAACAATCAACTATTTTGAATTCCCAATTTACAGTATTCAAATATTCATGCATACCCAATAATACCTTCACATGAATCCACCCACCTAACATTACTACTCCCTCCGTTTCCTTTTAATTGTTACACTTACACTTTTCATGCATGTCAATGCAAAACTTTGAGGATATATATCTTTAGTTTTGTATTCTTAAACATTATAAAAAGTACATTTTAATAAAATACATGTTAAGACGAATCTAACAAGACCCAACATGAGTATAATTTATTCATGTACGAATCACAAACGATGGTCAAAGTAAAATTTGTGAATAGCGTAAAATGTCAAAGTGTAACCATTTAAAAAAACGGAGGGAGTATATAATAGTATCAAACCATAATAAACAGGACACCAAATTTCCCCTCAACAAGCAGAAGTAACCTTAAACCAAAAAACACACTGTCAAACCAGTAAAACACATGGAATAACAAGAATTAACTAGAGTAGCCTTGAGCAACCATTTCAGAAAACTAAATGCAAAAGAGAGGTAACAATACCTAATGCTTATTGCTTAGTGAGGATGGGTCTACTCGGGACGAAGATACAGAAGCAAGTACTTCTTCTTGTAAGCTTCCCTCAAGGCTCAATGCTAACTTTTGCTTCTATGATAACTGCAAAACTTGCACAATCCCTAATCTCACCACCTTACTGCAAAATTCAAAATCCCCAAAATACCAGTAAAAATACACAAAAATAAAAGGGGAACACGTTAAATTGAAGATTAAATTTAGAAGATTGCATTTTGGAAAGCTTGCTAAAAGCACCACCAGGCACCAGTGACCCTAGCCACATGGAGAAATCCAAGATCAATAGGTAGCAGGTATAGAACCAAGAAGAACCGTTTAAATTAAGCCAGTAGGAAAAACCATACATATCACAACAAGAACAAATTAAAGATCAAAACTTAGACAGAGAAAAAATCGCAATCATCCCCTGCAAAAACAAAAAAAAAAAAAAAAAAACAAAGCAAACAATAAAACAACAAATACAAATCCCTTGAGGAAGAATATCTCTATTATATAAGTGAAGGGGGGAGGAAGATGGTGTCCCCTCATAAAAAGTCTAATATACCCTTAATGATTTAAATTGCCATATATATTAAATAATCTTTGTTTCTTCCTACTTGCCATATATATTGAATAAGTTAATAATGGAATTAAATTTTAAATTTCAATTAAATATTAAATTAAGGAAAATGATTTCCTCTTCTTAAATATGTGTGAAATCTCTAATCAAAAACTAAATTGACAATATAACTTGATTGAAACAATCCGTACAAAAAATGAAAACTTGAATTTCATATTAATAATTATAATGATAATATTTTAAAACCAAAATGTTGATTATTATTCGGTATTCTCTATTATAAATCAAACTCTTCCACTTTATTAATATTCAATGATTGAATCTGATACACAAATTCTTCCACTTTATTTGAGCACAGGCTTTCGCTTTGTATTTCCTTCACTTATATAATAAGATTTGAATAATGATGAACAAATAACTAAAAAAACCAACGAAATATTGATTTAAGTAAAATATATTTAAAAAATTATAAATCATTATAAATGTTTGTTCGAATCAATTTTTTTTGTAGCACTGATGAATAACTAATTGAGAAAAATAATGTTAATATGACACGCACGCATAGCGTGCAAAAAATACTAGTATTATATATAGGTAGCAAATATAGAGCCAAGAGAAACCATGATTCACGGAGAATAACCATTTTAGAGGGAGAATAGGTAGCAAGTATAGACCCAAAAAAACCCAAAGATGAGAGAGAAATCCGGGAAAAACAATGAAGATGAAGAAAGAAAACCTTTTATATACCCGGCCAAGGAAAAACATACTTTCAGGAAAGAACCTAACAATTGAAGTCAGAAAGGTTGAGGACGGGAAGAGTGGTGTTTCGGGATGATTACTAGGGGTGATAATGAGCATGACAAGCTCGCGAGCAGCTCGGGCTCGGTTCGGTCAAAGCTCGGCTCGTTGAAGCTCGGCTCGAGACTTAAACGAGCCGAGCCGAGCTAGCCAAAGCTCGGCTCGTAAAGTTCGTAAACAGCTCGATTATTATTTTATACTAAAAATATTTTATATTAAAAAATTATTTTATATTAAAAAATTATTTATATATATTAAAAATTATATCAAGTATTTCTTTTAAGATACTAACTAAAGTATATATTAGAAGAAAGATAAAAAGAAAAGGTAAAAGCAATTAAACGAGCTCACAAGCCACAATCGAGCTCGAGCCACAATCGAGCTCACGAGCCGAGCCTAAACGAGCTCATGAGTCGAGCTTGAGCCTATTCGAGCTCACGATCCGAGCCTAAACAAGCTCACGAGCCGAGCTCGAGCCGCAAATTCTAATCACGAGCTCGAGCCGAGCTCGGCTCCCCCAAGCTCGGCGAGCTCACGAGCCGAGCCGAGCCCATGAAAAGTTAAACGAGCTCGAGCCGAGCCCAGTGCTATTCGGGCTCGGCTCGCTCGATAAGCACCCCTACTATCAAGTAACCCTCACCAAAGGACCGGGAGGAAGTATTCGAACGATACAGTATATATAATATATAATATATAATATATAATATATGTGCCTGCCAACTGTGGGATGAAAGCATAGGACGATACGATACGACTTCGTTGATTGGGAATACAGCCCCAAGCAACGATGATTATGAGTGTTTCCTGTAAGGGTTGTGTAGGATCAAGAACTACTCAAGAGGGGGCCGGGGGGTGAATTGAGTACTTAAACAGTGTGTACAATTTTTGCAACTTTTTAACAATACAACAGTTGAACTGTTCTATTAGCGGAAACAATTAAAATAAAGGTGCACACAAGGTTTAACGAGGTTCAACCAACTATGGCCTACGTCCTCCTACTCTAGTTATATTATTAATCAACTCTGAAAAATAACTATAACCTCACACATCTGTTCTCTCAACTCAGACAGAACATTTTACTCAAACACTCAACCCAAGTGTTTCCCCAATGTTCCTGAACTCAGAGAAACATGTACAAATGAACTCTCAAATGTACCCTTACTGTTAACCCCTCTGTTAACAATATATTACAGTGATAATCTCTCAAAATCTGCTCACAAGCTAAATGGAGAGTATTTTAAAGCACTATGAGAAATATGCAACTGTTCTGGCAACACTGATGCAAGAGGAGTGAATTCTGGTTTTTCTAATGTATCAGCACACAAAGACCATTAACACGTTTAGATTAATTAGTAGTTCAGGAGAGATCTTTTCTGTGTAATGATATTTTCCTCAAAAAGAAGATAATATTAAAACAAGCAAAGATCACAATAATATACTTAAATGATTTTATTCGGATGGAAATAAATCATTTAGATTATATTATTCTCCCCAAAATACCTTCTATCCAAATCAGTCTAAATGATCCTCTTGTATGATTTTTTCAAAATCAAACAATATCTTTTAGATTTTCTCAAAATCCGAAATCACTCACCACTACCATGCATGGTTAAAACTGTTCTACTGAACTATTATACCTTGCATCATAGTGTTCTAGTTAGAGTGCCAAGTACTACTTGTCACTGTAACTATAACATGCATCAATTTAAACAATCACATATTTCTTTACAAGAGACTATGTAAATAAAGAACTCTAATAGCACTAATCTTCATAAGTCCCTTTGAGCATGATCTTTCGTGGAAACTAGTCTAGCACATCATCATTCCAAGTTGAGTAACACAGCTTCCAAAGATCATCAGTTGTTTATCATTAACTTGTAACTTCCACAAATATTCTAATAGACAACACAAGTTGTAGGTTAACAAAATAACAAGCAATAAACACTATAACTGTTCTACTGATTATCAACTGTTCTATATCCAGCTTCAATGCCTGCAACTGTTTGTCATCATTCAAAACCCTAAGCAACTGTTCTAGGGAACCCAACAGGTTAGTCGGTTGTTGCCTAATTTATTGTTGTCCGATGCTCCAGGCAAACACAAAATTATATATTTTAATTTACATATATTGATATATCTATATCTATTGTCACATACTCACATATCATATCTATTGTCACATGTCAGACTTCTATATCTATATCTATTAACATGTTCACTTTAAAAAAGAAGAGTAAAGTATTTTTTTTATGGCCATTCATACATACATTAATACAAAATAAAACTTTAAAAAACCAGCAACCCTACCGCCCCCTTTTACTTATAACATACCATAAGTAGCCAATAACGCAACCAGACAAAGGCCTTGTTTGGCAATTGGCTGGAAGCTGTTGGCTGTTTGGGTTGGCTTGTTTGACTGACTGTTTGAGTTGGCTTGTTTGGTTATTTGGTTATGTATCGTGCAGTGATTTTATAAATATGTTTGGTAAATTTTGTTGTTGGCTGTTGGTTGTTATGTTGTAAAATGACCTAAATACCCTTCATTTAATAAAAATGTAGATGTGATAGAATTTGTAAATCTATAGATTAATTAGGGTATAATGGTAAATTGATTAATAAAAAGCCAAAAGCCAAAAGCTAGTATCACTAGCTTTTGGCTTTTGGCTGAAAAGCTGGCTTAAAAGCCACTTACCAAACAAAAATTTTAGCTGTTTGACCAAAACAAAAAGCCAACAGCCAAAAGCTGGCTAAAAAGCCAAAATCCGAACACCCCCAAAGTAAAAGAAATAAACACTCAACAACAAAAGACTTCCAGCTCAGTAGATACACCAGCCTGATAATATTGTATGTATGTTAAAGGCCATTTATAATATATAAAAAGTAATTATGAAGGGTAATGATAGCGTTGCTAACTGTTTAAAGTTGTTTTTTTTTTTACTAAAACTTGAAAAAGTACAAGAAACTATCTCAACAGTGTTTTCTGTAAGGGTTGGTCAATTGCTGCCTAATTTATTGCTGTCTAATGCTCCAGGAAAACACACAATTATATATTTTCCACTGCTACAAAAAAGCCTTATCTTGTCGCCTCAAAATTGCTTTATGTGTCGCCTATTGGTGGCAGCTGGGGACATTATAAGTGCAACTTTATGAGTCACCTTATGTGGAATGCGTAAAGTGAGGTTTATGTGTCGCATGCAAATTATAGGGGACACGTAAAACATTTTTACCAATTTTAATTTTTCCAAAAACAATTGTTTATGTGTCGCCTATTCATTTAGGCGACACATAAAGTGAAGTTTATGTGTCGTCTATCCATTTAGGCTGACACATGAAGTAAAGTTTATGTGTCGCCTATTCATTTAGGCGACACATAAAGTGAAGTTTATGTGTCGCTTATTCATTTAGGCGACGCATAAACTGACGTTTATGTGTCTAATGTAAATAATAGGTGACATATAAAAACATTTTTGTCAATCTTTATTTTCCAAAAAATAGCGTTTATGTGTCGCCTATTTATTTAGGCGACACATAAAGTATTTTTTCTTAATTATTTTCTTATTCTTACCCCATTGAATCCTTCCCACTCCTAATGAGTGTAGGCTCTCTAGATTCGAACTTTGTGACTTTAAAGGTTACAAGGTAGGCCTCTCTACCAACTCGCACCAAGTACTACTTAATATATATACTACAAATATGTCAATTAATATGTATCGGTACTTTATGTGTCGCTAATTTTAATAAATGCGACACATAAAGATTAAGTGTCGCCTATTTATTTAGGCGACACATAAAGTGAAGTTTATGTGTCGCCTATTCATTGGCGACACATAAAGTGACGTTTACGTGTCAAATATAAATAATAGGCAACACATGTAAATAATAGGCGACACATAAAATAATTTTATCAATCTTTAATATATATATATATATATATATATATATATATATATACACATATACTACCAATATTTCATTTAATATGTATCAATGCTTTATGTGTCGCCTATTTTAATAAATGTGATACATAAAGATTAAGTGTCGCCTATTCATTTAGACGACACATAAAGTGAATTTTATGTGTCGTTTATTCACTTAGGCGACACATAAAGTGAAGTTTATGTGTCGCCTATTCACTTAGGCGACACATAAACTCTATGAATACCCCATATACTTTACGCAGGGGCTGCTCAAAAATGGATATCCGATCCGAGAATTCGGATATTCGAAATTTTCGGATCGGTAAATTTTCGATCCGAATCTGATCCAGAATAATACGGATATCCGAAAAATCGGAATGGATATTGAAGGATCGATAACTACTCAAGAGGGGGGTGAATTGAGTAGTTAAACAATGTGTATAAATTTTTGCAACTTTTTAACAATAGAACAGGTGAACTGTTCTAGCAGCGAAAACAGTTAAAATAAAGATGCACACAAGGTTTAACGAGGTTCAGCCAACTTTAGCCTACGTCCTCCTACTCTAGTTATATTATTAATCAACTCTGAAAAATAAGTATAACCTCACACAACTGTTCTCTCAACTTAGACAGAACAGTTCACTCAAACACTCAACCCAAGTGTTTCCCCACAGTTCTTGAACTCTCAAATGTACCCCTACTGTTAACCCCTCTGTTAACAATATTATAGATTACAATAATAATCTCTCACTGTTTGCTCATAAGCTATATGGAGAGTAATGTAAAGCACTATGAGAAATATGCAACTATTTTAGCAGAACTGATGCAAATGGAGTGAACTCTAATTTTTCAAAAATGTATGAGCACACAAAGACCATTAGTACGTTTAGATTAAATAGAAGTTTAAGGAAGATCTTTCTTTGTAATGATATTTTCCTCATTAAGAAGATAATATTAAAACAAGCGAAGATCAACATAATATACTTGATTTTATTCGGATGAGAATAAAATCATCTAGGTAAATTATTCTCCCTAAAATACTTTCTATCCAAATCTGTCTAAATGATCCTCTTGTATGATCTTTTTCAAAATCAAACAATATCTTCTAGATATTTTCAAATTCCGAAATCACTCACCACTACAATACAAGGTTAAACTGTTCTACTGAACTGTTTTACGTTGCATCATAGTGTTCTAGTTAAAATGCCAAGTACTACTTGTCATTATAACTATAACATGCATCATTCAAACAATCATACATTCCTCTACAAGAGACTATGTATATAAAGAACTCTAATAGCACCAATCTTCATAAGTCTCTTCAAGCATGATCTTCATGAAAACTGTTCTATCTCATCATCATTCCAAGTTGAGTATCACAACTTCTCAAGATCATAAGTTGTTCCTCATTAACCTGTAACTTCCACAAATATTCTAATGGACAACACAAGTTATAGATCAACAAAACAACATGCAACAATCGTTGTAACTATTCTAGTAACTATCAACTGTTCTGCATCCAGCTTCAATGCCTGCAACTGTTTGTCATCATTCAAAACCCTAAGCAACTGTTCTAGGGGATCATAGCAAATTCCCCCTTTTTGATGATGACAAACTCTAAAGTTTTATCAAAACACACCTGCATTAGAACAGTTAGTACCATAAAGACAACATTAGAACATTACAGCTTATAACCTCACTAAGCCTCTGACCTTGGCCACTTAGATACAAACACAGATTAAACACAGATTTCCATAGGTCAGACTTAATGGTATGACAACTAAAACTTCTTCCTGTTTTCCCCTTTTGACATTATCAAAAAGCCTTCTGAACAAGGTGTTTCAAGTATATAGCATGATAAATAAGACAAGAAAGCAAAACCACAGTTAAGCAAATTTTAGAAAATCATCCACACCAGTGAACTTAGCAATTCACAATCCTATCTTAACACACAAGTTCAAAGCAAAGTCAAACTGTAACCATATTACAGACCAATGTTTTGTAAATATGGCTGGGAAAGCAGAAAAATAGAGATAATTATCAGATAGAAATAGATGAGAGGAGGCTAGAGATGCAAATTCACAACAGCAATCATTCATAATCATCATCATCAGCATCTTCATTCTCATCCTCCTCCTCAGATGCTTCTTCATCATCAGCTGGGTCATCAGGCTTGTCATGAGGATCAGGTGAAGCCCTTGAACTACTACTCTTCCTTTCAGAAGCACCTAGTTCATCCTCGGCGGGGAGCTAAGCCGGCACTGGGTTGTAGCAGAATAACGAGTACTCGAACATCGGGGATGTTAAGTACCATATTTTCAGTCTCCATTACCTTTGCTTGCAGCTGTGGAAGACCTTCAATGAGCTTCAGCATCCTCTGCATGATTTTCTCTTGTTCATCCACCCTCTTCATACTGGGTGCCAAATCAGATGTACTAGCTTCATCAACCTTCCTCTTTTCCTCTCTGGTTCAACAACCACTTTAGGTGCAACCCTCTTAAACCTAAGAACTCTTCCTCTTACATCCATACCCTCTTGAGACAAAATTTTCTTGGAGAAAACTTGTGGTAGAACAGTTTCTCCATTCAAAGGAAACTTTGCCTTCTTCATGATGTAGCATATGATGGAACCATAGGGGAGGGAACTGTTAGTAGCAGTCTTGCAAGCCAACATATGCTCCAACATAAAAGCAAGAAGGTTAATCTTAACCTTCTTCATGATCAGGTACATCAGGACTATATCCATGATCCTAACTGTTCCCCTACCCTGTGCCTTAGGTAAAAGCAGCTTGTTACACACAGAGTGCAACACAAGCATAACAGGTTCCCTTTAGCTCTCAGACTTGTAACCCTCCTTCTTGTTAACCTTAGTGAACAAAAGCTTCTCAATTTCTTTTGAAGAAACACCAACAATAACAAGCCATCCATCATGGCTGTACTTATCAAACCCATCCCTCTCAATACCCAAAACCTTAGCCAAAGAACCAACAGATACATTCACAGTCTTACCAACAACAACAGAAGATAGTGAACTATCAGGCATCTGTTTTAGGTTCATATAAAATTTCCTAACATAATTCACAAAAGCCATATTGTCGAATTCAAAAATAGGCAACCAATCTTGAAATTCAATCAATTCCCTAAACTCAGATAAAGCAATAGTTTCCCAATAATCCTTCTCACACACACAACCCGCCTAAAACAGCTTCTAGAACTGAAGTCATCGAAAAACAAGTAGCCTTACCGAGTAGCAATCGTTCTAGCGATGATTTCTTCGGGTAACGAGCGTTGTTCCCCATCGAGGATGATGTCATATGCTTCTTTCTTTGTGACCCTTCTTGAACTCCTTCTTTGTCCAACCATCCGAACTAGACCAAGTAACCACTTCCCGGTAATTCGGAGGTCCTCCTCTTCTCCTTGCAACTTAGATTGAAGACCCTAAGAGTTGCATCAATATCCTCCTCGCCCTTCTGTTCCCCCTCGGTTTGAGGCTCTTTTTCTTGTGTTTTAGCCTCTAATTCAGTATCCTTTGGGGCCTTTGAAGACTACGATGCGGTTGGAGTTTTGGAGTTCTTTTTGGTGGTTGCTTTTGTGGGTGATTTGGTGTTGGGCTTGGCTCTTTTTGTGAAGGTTTTTGTGGTGATCTAGTAGGAGTGGTGGTGGTTTCTTTTTCAGCAGGGGCCAAACTCGAGGGTTTTGTGGGAGATGCAGTTACTTTAATGTTGTCAGACTCAACATTGTCATAAGTCTTGGTCTTTCTCTTAAAAGTAGCACTCTTTTTCCTCATGATTATGAACTTTGAAGAGAGAACGATGATGAATATGCAGTGATGTGATGAGTTTGATCGAGTGCTATTGTTAACCTACAAGGAGTTTTATATGTAGAGAGTTTTGTAGAGAGAGAAAAGAAAGAAAAGATCACAGAAAAATTTGAGAGAAAGAGAAGCATTAACCGCATATAATGAAAGTAGGGGTGGAAGTTATTTTTGTTAACTTCCCTCACTTAATGCGTGTGTGAAAGAGAAAAATAAAATCTGTGAAGATCAAATAACTATCAAATAATCATATTCCTAAAATAGATATAATCATATTCTGCACAGATTTTTCCAAGGAAAAAAAAACTTACTTTATCAAATCGTGCTAGTATCCTCCTGCTGTTCTCCTTAGTTGTTCTAGTTGCTAGAACAGTATATGCAAAAACAGGCAACTTAGCAATTATCACCAGTAGGAGTCAATTCACACACCTTGGCACAACTTATACAAGATATATACAAGAAATACATCACAGTAGCACTTCAAGACAAATCTTTATTAGGGGAAACAGTACTAAAATTCTACGTGTTTACCCTAATTAGACCTAAAAGAAGTCTGAGTCCGCAAAAAGTTTCTTTACACATAGGCTTTGTGAAGATATCTGCTATCTATTCCTCACTTTTGCAGAACTCAATAGAAACTAATCCTTTTTCCACATTATCCCTCAAACAGTGATGCCTCACCTCTATGTGCTTTGTTCTGGAATGCTGCACTGGATTCTTAGAAATGTTAATAGCACTAGTATTATCACATAGGATAGGAACACTATCAAATATGACACCAAAATCTTTTAAGTGGTTCCTTATCCACAACAATTGATCACAACAAGCAAAGAATGCAATATATTCAGCTTCTGCTGTAGATAAGGCCACAGAGTTTTTGCTTCTTTGAACCCCATGAGATCAAACACGATCCAAGAAAATGTGCCATATCCGAGGTGCTTTTTCTATCCACAAGGAATCCAAAGATAATCTGCATCTGTTTACCCTAGCAGTTCAACTATACTCCCTTTGGGATACCACAAGCACAGATCAGTTGTTCCACTGAGGTATCTCAAAATTCTCTTAACAGCTTTCAGGTGTGATTCTTTGGGATTGCTCTGAAATGTAGCACATAATCCCACTGCAAACACTATATTAGGCTTGCTAGCTGTTAAGTAGAGTAAAGATCCAATCATACCTCTATAAATAGAAGCCTCTACACCTTTACCTTCAACATCTACATCCAGTTTAGCTGAAGTAGGTATAGGTGTTTCATAGGCTTTTGCACTTACCGATCATACCTTTTCGTAAGTTCCTTGACATACTTATGTTGATGTATCATGATTCCCTCATCTGTTTGCTTGATCTCGTAGTCCAAGAAAGAATCCTAATTCCCCCATCATGCTCATTTCAAACTCACTCGCATAAGATCGAAAATTCCATGCAGAGAGATGAATTAGTTGCACAAAACAGAATATCGTCAACATAAATATGTACAACTAATAAGTCAATCCCTCTGGTTTTGATGAACAAAGCTTTGTCAACTGTTCCCGTTCTATAGTCATTTTGCATAAGAAAGTTAGATAATCTTTCATACCAGGCTCTAGGAGCTTGTTTTAAGCCATATAAAGCTTTGTCTAACTTATACACATGTTCAGGAAATCAACATTCTCAAAACCAGGGGTTGCTCAAAAATACTTCCTCTTTTAAATAACCATTTACAAAAGCGCTTTTAACATCCATTTGAAAGAGTCTCATATTCGGATGAGCCGCAAAATCTACAAGAATTCTTATAGCTTCCAATCCGGCTACGGTGTGCAAAGGTCTCATCATAGTCAATGCCTTCTTGCTGATTATAACCTTGCACAACAAGCCTTGCCTTACTTCGGACTATGGTACCTAGGTCATCCAATTTGTTTCTTAACACCCATTTAGTACCAATAACTGTTCTATCCTTGGGTCTAGGCTCAAGATGCCACACACGCTTTCTTTCAAACTGGTTTAGCTCTTCCCGCATAGCTATGACCCAATCAGGATCGAGATAAAGCCATCTTAATATCTTATAGTCGGTTGGTTCAATAGTTGATAGAAATGTAGAAAATGCACAAAAAATTTCATAAACAGACCTCCTAGTTTGGGTACCTTTTGTGTTATCACTAAGAATCTGATCTGTTGGATGAAAAGTTTTATATTTGAAAATTGGCCTTGCATTTTCTTTTCTTTCAACTACTGGAGGGGTTTAAGTTGAATCATCGAACCAATAGTATCGGAACAACCTGTTTCACTTACACCTTTTGTTGGTTCAACTATTCCCCCGAATCTGTTACCTCATGTATATCCCGAGTTCTCTGTCGCTTCTTCTTGTTTAGGATCGAATCTTCTCCATTGATATGTAGATGATCTTGATGGGTATTTTGATCCCGATCCTCTTCTCCAGGATATGAAGTGACTTCGGACCAAGTAAAGTCTAACAATCCAAGCTCATCATCTTCATGTACTTGTGAGGTCCCAGAAAACTTGTTAGATTCCTCAACACACAATGTTCTTTTATTGTAGATTTTGTATGCTTTGCTTTGAGGAGAATATCCTAAAAAGATACCTTCATCACTCTTAGGGTCAAACTTGTCCAAGTTTTCCTTCCCATTGTTATGCACAAAACATCTACATCCAAACACTATGAAAGTGAGATGTTTGGTTTTCTGCCTCTCAAGAGTTCATAAGGAGTCGTTCTCAATTTTGGTCTAAGAAGAGCTCTGTTCGTATATAGCATGCGATGTGACAACTTCTTCCCAAAAACTCTTTGGTAGACCACTTTCAATGAGCATTGTTCTAGCCATTTCTTCTAATGTTATATTCTTCCTCCGTACCACACCATTCTCGCCGAGGTGTCCTGGGGCGAGAAGTTATGGCCGATTCCACTCTCTCTACGGAATTCCACAAACTTGGAATTATCAAACTCGATACCATGATCGGATCTTATGGTGACCAGGTGATGACTCGTTCTATTTTGCACAAGTTTTAATAGTGTAAGAAACTCTTCAAAAGTTTCATCTTTGCTAAACAAAAACAGTATCCAGGTATATCTTGAACAATCATCAACTATCACACATACATATTTACTTCCATTCCTACTTTGAACTCTCATTGGACCACAAAGATCTATATGTATTATTTCAAGTGGCTTAGAAGTACTTATGTACTGTTTTGGCCTAAAAGATGCTTTGACATGCTTACCCTTAGCGCACTCTGGACAAACTTTGTCAACTTCATACTTGATGTTAGGTAGTCCCTCAACCAAGTCCAAAGTTTTAAGTTTGTTCACAAGTATAAGACTAGCATGCCCTAGCCTCTTATGCCATAACCACTGATCATTTTCTAAAATTGCTTTCAAACACATGGACTTGTCTTCAGGTATGTTATCTAGCCAAGTAACATAAATTTCATCTTTTCTAAACCCCAGACAGACCAGTTCACCTGTTTGACCATTTACTATGTGACAATGACTGGCCTAAAAACTACTTTATTACCTTTGTCACACAATTGAGATACACTTAGCAAGTTATGTTGTAAGCCTACAACATAATAAACATCATCTATTGCTTGTGAAAGAGTCTTACCAACCTTACCTACCCCAACAACTATTCCCTTACTGTTGTCTCCAAAGGTAACTCTTCCACCATTGAAGGTTGTGAGTGAAAGAAATTGTTTCTTATCTCCTGACATGTGCCTGGAACAACCACTGTCTAAATACTAGAAGTCTTTGTCTTTCACTCTAGCCTGCAAAATCAAATCAGATGTTAGATTTAGGAACCCAAACTTGTTTGGGTCCCTAAACAAAAACAGATTTTGGCTTTTTGTCTTTCTTAACCCACAACTGTTCTACCTGCTTCTTGTACTTTGCCTCACTCTTCTTTTTCTTCCAACAAGTATCAACAGTGTGTCCCTCCTTTCCACAATGGTTACAAATTATCATATCCTTAGCAAGGACATACTTACCCTTTTGGTACTCTTTTACCCATGTTGTGCTAGGAGGGGACCAACTGTTGTTACTTTCATATCCTGAATAACCAAGGCCTGCCCTACAACTGTTTCCCACAATGGAAAGCAGTTTATTAAGACTGTCTTTTCCTTTAAATAACATGTTGATGTATACCTGATTCTCTTTCAATTCAAGATCCTTTTGTTCAAGCTTTCTCAATAAAATTTCATTTCTTCTTACTTGATCAATGAAATCAAGACTCAACTTGTCATAGTCATGTCTCAATTTCATCATCAACTTCTCAGAATCTACATCAACAGTACTTGCACCTTTTCCCTTTTTTTGACTTGTTTCAACTCTACTTCAAGATCATAGATTTTTATTTCAAAATCAGTTATTAGTTGATTCATGTCAATTCCATGATTACAAGGCATGTTATGGAGATCAGTTCATTTGAGACATTCACAAATTCTTTATGCGAATCCCTGGTATCCTCAACTTGAAGATTGAATGCTTTCAGTAACTTAGATTTGCATAAGGACTTTGCTTTTGTCTTTAGGGCTTCAAAGTCAATTGGGTCACCTCTGTTCTAGGAACAAGGGGACCAGTTAATTCTTTATCATCATTCTCATTTTCTAAATCTGATGATAAAGCTTTAACTGTTTCCAATTCAACTTTGTGTTTGTCTAGAGAAACCTCCAATTCTGCAACTTAGTTTTTAAGCTCATTGCAGATTTCCTCTAAGTGATCACAACTTGAAACAGCGATGCTACATTCTTGTGTTTTTTCTTTTAAAAGCTTTTTACTACTCTTGTAAGCATTGCTAAGTTCAAGGCATTGATCCAACATAGTTTCTAGACATTCTAAGAGGTTATCTCTATCATAATCATACATCTGCTCTCTAATAGTAGAGATACATACTTGTTGGGAACTGGTTCCCTCAATCTTGGCCATTAGACATCTGTTATCCTTCTCCAAAAGCATAATGTGGTCCAGCAATGCAGTCATACATACCTCTGACTTTTCAGCATCCTCGTCATCAGATTCAGAATCAAAATCTCCCCACAATGAAGCTATCATGGCTTTCTTGAACGCCCTTTTCTCTTCCATTCTGTTCTTGGTATCCTTCCATCTAGGACAGTCTCTGATGATGTGCCCTACTTCTCCACACTTGAAACAGCCAGAATTAAAGGCACTGCTCTTCTTGATCTTCTTACCCTTGAAGTTCTTCTTTTGTTCTCTGAAGTGATTCTCAAACCTTTTAGCCATCATGGAGATCTCATCCTCATCTTCAACGGTTCCTTTCAAGGCAACTGTCTTAGCCTTCTTTTTAGTTTTGGCTTCAACCATCATTTCATGAGTCATCAGTGATCCTATCAACTCTTCTAGTGTAAGTCTGGTCAAGTCCTTGGCTTCATAGACTGCAGTTACCTTAGGAGTCCAATCTCCAGTTAAGCTTCTGAGAACCTTTCTTACAAGATCTTCATCACTAAAGATCTTTCCCAATGATCTAAGGTCATTGACAATTGTCATGAACCTTGCAAAACAGTCATTTATACTCTCATCCTGCACCATAAAAAACACTTCATATTTAGACATGATTAAATCAATTTTAGATCCCTTTACCTCACTTGTGCCTTCATAGGCCAATTCCAGAGTATCCCATATCTCTTTTGCAGAAGCACATGCAGAAATCCTATTTGTCTCACTTTCACCTATAGCTTGCTGTAAGATAAACATAGCTTTGGCATTTTTCTCCAGTTTCTTGTAATCAAAGAACAAACTCACTTTCCTTCTTTGGGATTTGCTTCCCTTCAGAATCAATCTTTACAACAGCAAGTTGTCCATCCCTTACCACAATCCAGCACTCATAGTCAAAACCTATAATGATATTCTTCACCCTGTTCTTCCACCATGCATAGTTCTTTCCATTGAACTTGGGTGTCTTGCTGTCATAGCCTATAGCCCTAAGCTCTTAAGTATTCATCTTTTAGGATGTTAAGCCTGTCAAGAAGATCCTTGCTCTGATACCAATTGAAGGATCGAGAACTACTCAAGAGGGGGGTACCTAGGGGAAAAAAAAGGAAGGGCTGCGTTTTATTAAAAACGCAACCCTTCTTGTATGAAGGGCTGCGGTTTCCTGCGGTTAGACTTAAAATCGCAGCCCTTCGCCGGTGAATTGAGTAGTTAAACAGTGTGTATAAATTTTTGCAACTTTTTAACAATAGAACAAGTGAACTGTTCTAGCAGCGGAAACAGTTAAAATAAAGATGCACACAAGGTTTAACCAGGTTCAGCCAACTTTGGCCTACGTCCTCCTACTCTAGTTAAATTATTAATCAACTCTGAAAAATAACTACAACCTCATACAACTTTTCTATCAACTCATACAGAACAGTTCACTCAAACACTCAACCCAAGTGTTTCCCGACAGTTCTTAAACTCACAAGAACTTGTACAAATGAACTCTCAAATGTACCCCTACTGTTAACCCCTTTGTTAACAATAGATTACAATAATAATCTCTCACAGTTTGCTCACAAGCTATATGGAGAGTAATGTAAAGCACTATGAGGAATATGCAATTGTTTTAGCAGAAGTGATGCAAATGGAGTGAACTCTAGTTTTTCAAAAATGTATGAGCACACAAAGACCATTAGTATGTTTAGATTAAATAGCAGTTAAGAAAGATCTTTCTTTGTAATGATATTTTCCTCATTAAGAAGATAATATTAAAACAAGCAAAGATCAACATAATATACTTAGATGATTTTATCCGAATAAAATCATCTAGGTAAATTATTCTCCCTAAAATACTTTCTATTCAAATCTGTCTAAATGATCCTCTTATATGATCTTTTTCAAAATCAAACAATATCTTCTAGATATTTTCAAATTCCGAAATCACTCACCACTACAATACAAGGTTAAACTGTTCTACTGAACTGTTTTATCTTGCATCATAGTGTTCTAGTTAAAATGCCAAGTACTACTTGTCATTATAACTATAACATGCATCATTCAAACAATCATACATTCCTCTACAAGTGACTATGTATATAAAGAACTCTAATAGCACCAATCTTCATAAGTCTCGTCAAGCATGATCTTCATGAAAACTGTTCTATCTCATCATCATTCCAAGTTGAGTATCATAGCTTCTCAAGATCATAAGTTGTTCCTCATTAACCTGTAACTTCCACAAATATTTTAATGGACAACGCAAGTTTTAGATCAACAAAACAATATGCAACAATCATTATAACTGTTCTAGTAACTATCAACTGTTATGCATCCAACTTCAATGCTCGCAACTATTTGTCATCATTCAAAACCCTAAGCAACCTGTTTCTAGGGGATCCTAACGTATATCCGGATATCCGATCTGAATTTAATTTTTTCATTATTCATAAAAATGAGATTGTAAAAATTAGTATTTAAAAAAAGGAAACTGTGAGACAATTACAAAGAATTAGAGATAATTCTAGACCATGTTTTCATCTAATTAGATTAGAGAGAATTAGAAACAATTCCAGAAAGTGATAAACTCAGTAATTACAGAACATGAGGGCTTCAATCAACCGCATATGAACCCACTTACCTACCTAAATTATGAATCCAAATCATTTGATTTCCATCCAAAGTGGAAATGACAGAAACCCAATTACTGTCCATTCCCAAACGAAGAAAATCAATGGTTAATGATTAGCAGCAGCATTAGCAACTTACTGAAACCCCATTTGATCTACTACTTTTCACTTCAATTTCATCCTTTTTTTTCACTCCGCAAAAACTCAATTACAGACCAATTTACAAACTCAATTTTTCATACTTTAATTCTTCATTTGTTCACTTCCATACTTTAATTCTTCATTATTTCATACAATTATACTATAGTGAGAGAAAGCGAGAACAGCCTGGTGGACCCGTGGTTGACGACAAGCTGTAGATGCCTGAGGACGGAGGTGATTGACTGATCGGCGACGGCAGTGGCGTGGTGCAGATCGAAGAGAGTGAGAGTGAGATCGAGTGGACGAGCGAGACTAACTGAGAGAGTGAGCCCTTTTCTTTTGGACTTATTTTCAGCAAAAATAAGTAAAAATAAGTTCAGTTCAGCAAAAATAAGTAAAAATAAGTTCAGCTCAGCAAAAATAAGTTCAGTTCAGCCAAAAAAAGTTCAGTTCAGCAAAAATAAGTTCAGTCTTTTCTAATGTTGTAATTATTATTATTGTTTTCAATATTACTATTACTATTGTTATTATTATTAATATTATAATTAAAATAACGATGAATTTGTATTTTTTATTTTCTTATTTATTATTTATTATATAGTATTTATTATTTATTAATTATTATTATTATTTATTATTATTATTTATTATTTATTATTATTATTATCCTAATTATTTATTATTATTATTATTATTATTATTATTGTAATTATTTATTATTATTAATATTTATTATTTATTATTAATTATTATTATTATTATTATTATTTTATTATTTTATTATTTATTATTTATCATTTATTATTTTATTATTATTTATTATTATTATTATTATTATTATTATTATTTATTATCTATTATTTATTTATTATTATTATTATTATTATTATTATTTATTTATTATTTTTTATTTTTTATTATTTATTATTATTATTATTTATTATTTATTATTTATTTATTACTCCCTCCGGTTCCGAAAGATCTTCCTTATTACTGTTACTACAGATACCAAGGAGGATCAATTTGTGTGGAGTCTTGGGTGGGTAAAGTAGGGGAGAGAGAGAGGGTTAAGGAAAATAAACAAATAAAAAGGTGTAAAGTAGGAGAGAGAAAGGGAGTAAAATTGATTTAATAGTGTAATGGTGGACAATATGATAGTGACATGAGAGGGTAAGAAGGGGAAAAAATTTGCCAAATAAGTAATAAAGTAAAAGAGGGAAGATCTTTTGGAAACGCACTAAAACGGAAAGAGGGAAGATCTTTAGGAACCGGAGGGAGTATTTATTATTATTTATTATTTATTATTTATATTTATTATTACTTATTATTTATTATTTATTATTATTATTTTTTATTATTATTATTTAATATTATTATTTTTTATGATTATTTTTCATTTTTTATTATTATTTTTTATTATTATTATTTATTATTTATTATTTGTTATTTGTTATTATTTATATTATTTTTTATGATTTATTATTTATTATTTATTATCATTAATATTATTTTTTATTATTTATTATTTATTATTTATTATTATTATTATTTATTATTATTATTATTATTATTATTATTATTATTATTATTATTTATCTATTATTTATTTATTTATTATTATTATTATTATTATTATTATTATTTATTATTATTATTATTTATTATTTATTATTTTTTATTTATTATTTATTATAATTTATTATTATTTTTATTTATTATTTATTATTTATTATTTATTATTATTTATTTATTATTATTTATTATTTATTATTTATATTTTTTTATTATTTATATTTATTATTATTTATTATTTATTATTTATTATTTATTATTATGATTTATTATTATTATTTTTTATGATTATTTTTTATTTTTTATTATTTATTTTTTATTATTTTTTATTATTATTATTTATTATTTATTATTTGTTATTTATTATTATTTATATTATTTTTTATGATTTATTATTTATTATCATTAATATTATTTTTTATTTTTTATTATTAATTATTTTTTATTATTATTAATTTTTTATTATTATTTATTATTATTATTATTATTATTTATTATTTATTACTATTATTTATTATTATTTATTATTATTATTATTATTATTATTTTTTATTTTTTCTTTTTTTTTTTTATTATTAATATTATTTTTTATTATTTTTTATTTTTTATTTTTTATTTATTTTTTATTTATTATATTATGTATTATTTTTTATTATTATTTTTTATTATTTTTTATTTGTTATTTATTATTATTATTATTATTATTTATTATTTATTATTTATTATTTATTATTATAAAATAATAAAATAATAATAATAAGTATTGATAATATAATGTTAATACAATTTGGTTCGAAAAAAATAAGCTCGGTTCCAAAAAAAATAAGTTCAGTTCAAAAAAATAAGTTCAGTTCAGCCAAAATAAGTTCAGTTCGGCGAAAATAAGTAAAAATAAGTTCGGTTCAAATAAATAAATAAAAAAAGTTCGGTTCAAAGAAAAATAAGTTCATTTCAACCAAAATAAAATAAGTTCGATTCGGTTCAACTAAAAATAAGTTCAAAAGAACAGGGGCATGAGAAGAATCAGGGAGTGAGGAGAGAGAAAGAGTAAGAAAAGTTGAGAAGTCGGCATAGAGCCTTAAAGGGTGTGTTTCGTGCGGTTTGCAACAAAAAATATTTAATGTTTTTTTACTTACCGGATCGGATCGGATATCCGACCAACTACAAATTTCAATCGAACCCGATCTGAAAATTTCCAGATACCCGACCCGAAATATCCGAACCTTTAAAAATCGGACCGGATATCCGATTTTCCGGTTCGAATCGCCCGGATAGGACTTTTTTGAAGAACCCTACTTTACGCGTCCAACTTTATATAGTAGGCAACACATATTATAGAGCTTTTTTGAGTCGCCCCATTGGAAAAAGACAATACTTAGGGCCTATTTACGTTTGCTTAAAAAAACCCGAACCGAACCGAATCGAATATAATCGAAAACAAATGAAAACAACCAAAACCGCTGAAAGCAAATCGAAAACAACCGAAAGGTAATATTTTATGAGAGAAGGATATTGAGAGCTGAATTGAGCTGAAGTGAGCTGAATTGAATTGAACTGAACTGAACCGAACTTTAACTGAACTGAACTGAACTGAAAATAAGCTAATGTAAACAGGCCCTTATAGTTTAAGTGTCCCACTTTATATATTAAGCGACACATAAAGTCATTGAATATAATATTTAGATTTTTGAATATGAGTCATTGTATATAAGCAATTATAAGTTAATAATTTATGTGTCGCCTAAAATAAAATATGCGACACCTATACTTTATGCATCCAACTTTATATGATATGCGACACATAGTATATAACTTTTTGTGTCACCCAATTGAAAAAAGGCGACACGTATTAGGTGACGCATAATCCTATTTGTACAAAAATTTTCTATCTATCTACCACTTTCTGTGTAACGCCCCGGAAATACATAACCTTAATCATCAGCGGAAACATGCCTTAAGCCTGTGGGTTAGGGCCCACTAATAATATAAATAGCCTAAAATGGCCTATTAAACATACAAATGATTGTCTTTAAGCTATAATTATTACCTATAAATACAGAATATTCTAAATATCCCAAATATATATACAGAGTCGCTCAACTTAACCTTTCCGGAGCATCCTTGACAAAACTGATCCTTCGCCATCTTCATACTACCTGAATGATTTCATAGAACCAAGAAAAGGGGAAACACAGGAAATAAACTAAAATGAGTTGAAAACTCAGTAACTTCACTCCCCGTAAAAAACGGTTTTGGTTCGTAAACATTTTCACATATAAGCATATATCGTAACACTTTAGTAATCATTAACATGGAACGTTATCATTAGCCTTGAATAGTTTGCTGGCAAGGACCATTTACGTGACTTGGCAAGTACAGGTTTTGGACATAGCATAACTTTCGTAATTCGTAACATTAACATGTGACCATTTTGGTCTGTATCGTACATCGTAACAGAATTCCTCCACCTGTGACTCGCCCATTTACCGAATCAGTTTATGACTCCAAACCAGCAGAACCATCCACTTTTATTATCATAACTTATCAGACATCACATACTCTTAATTCGGAATCATCCATAAATCGTAAATAGAATCATAACAGGACATTTCATAACATACATAAGCATCGTCACATCATAACGTATCTTATCATGCCACATAACAGATTATAACACATAATCATATCATCATAATCAACATCATATAATTGTATTCACGCATTTGAGTACATGTAAAACATCACATATAACACATACGGGCATGCATAGATTTGCTGGACATGAACATTACCTCATATGCTTAATCACTCTTTGACCTCCGACAAATAAGAACTTTGAGAACTTCACAACTTCATCAACTCTCTTGAACTCCATAACAATCCTTCATAATTAACCTCAATAATAACCATAATAATAATCAATAACCATTCCTAATATTTTTTTGGATGAAGACATTAACCATTCTTAGAAAAGATGTAACCATCACTAACCATCTCTAGAACGGAACTAACTAATCTATATTCTCAACTTTTATCACTACTATAACTATAATAACAATAATTATCAATATAAGCTGTTCTAATTAAACCTTCCCCATACACTACAAAATTGATTTTGCACTCATCAGAATATACTTAGGCTAGTATAGTAAGCTAAGAACCAAATCAACCATAAACTAATCTAGCTTCGTGAAATCAGACAAGTGAAATCCCATTATAGGTATTGAAAGTATTTTTACACTTTCCAATTCTTTAAGTAAAATTAGCCCAACAATTATGTTTATTTAGCAACTTAAACTGACATGGTTTAATAGGATCCTTAAATCAAATTTTAGAGCCCATACTTAACCTTAACTAATAATGGGTATTTGGGCTTGAATTACTAATTCCATAATTATAAAATTCAAAGGAAAAATAGACAACATGTGTTATACCTCTGCTAAAGGAGCAGGGTCGACAACCACGGTGTGGAGACAGAGCTCCAGTGAGAGCGGCGGTGCAGGCGAAGGGACACCGATGGGCCGACTGGTCTGGCAGCTGGGGCTGCGTTCGTTGAGCTACAAAGCTCCGGGAAGCAACATCGAGGAGAGAGAGAGAAACATGCAAGCAGGGGAGGGAGAAAGATAGGGCCAAACACGCGGCAACCAATAACAACGACACAACATCAGCGGCGGCAGGGCGGCTAGCACCGACGTGGCGGCGACATAGCCGGCGTTCTTCGAGTCTCGATGCGGCGGCGAGGCCCAAAGAGCCTAGCGTAACAAAGCGAGGAGAGAGAGATATATATATATAGCATAGGGCAAGGCCGCTAGCTTGCGGCGGCCGAGATGAAGCTCCGGCGAGCATCGGCTAACGCAACGACAGCATAAGAGGGAAGAGAGAGATGTAGAGAGGTGAGGGTTTCATGGGGTTGGGGTTTTGTGGTTCCTTCGAGAGTGAGAGAAAGAGAAATGGGGTTTGGGTCTGTTGAGTGAAAATGATGAGAAATAATGAATTGAGGGGTTTTTATTTCATCCAAGTTAAACCAACATAGGTGTTAGATGAGTAAACCCATTTTGTTTCTCATTTTGGCCAAATACCACCCAATTAATTACACATAAAACCCAAAATGTATTTATTTTAGAAAATAATTTAAATATGATCATTTCAGAAAAATTTAGGACGCACTTAAGCTAATAAACATAATTAATAGTTAATAAAACGATATTAAAGTTCGGGGTATTACATTCTGTGTCGCCTATCTGATAAGAAGTGACACTAAAAGTTTATGTGTCACACATTATAAATAGGCACACAAAAAAGGGGACACAATAGGGTATTTTTGTAGTAGTGTTCATTTATATATATTTATATCTGTTGTCACATACTCACATATCATATCTATTGTCACATGTCAGATTTCTATATCTATGATAGAGATAGATGTTATTGGAAGTTTTTGTTGTCGAGTATTTTCTGTTTTTTCTGGTTGTAAACAAAACATTAATGGATTATGCTCCTGGCTTATTATTTCTACTCATTATTAAACTCGAAAATAACATGCAGCTTCTACCATTGAGTATAATTATATTGCTAATTATATGGTATACCACCCATGCAAATACCCCTCGATAAAGAAGGTCCGCTATTTATGCTTGTTGGCTATTTAAATTTTTGGAATATAGTGGTGTTCGGTATTTACCAAATGAATTGTTGTAGAATATTGATAATTATAATCTCTTTTTTTTTCTTTTGTGCTGATAGTATTTACCAGCGAGCACATGTTGTGTAAGTACTACTAATACTAATAAAAATATACATATTTATCAATAAGCGGGCAACGATCACAATTGGTGCGGGCATTAAGCATTAGGGAATTTTTTTAGCCAGTTTAGTGGCATCAATCTCGAAGCAACATGATTGAAGTAATATGAATAACCCAGAAGAAGTGTTAAACATTTACTAATCTGTACAAACGATGATTTGTGTTAATTCGAGAATTCATTATATGTAATATTGAAATTACATTAACATGTTCACTTTAAAAAAAATACACTAAAATAAGCACTCCCTATTCATCAATTAAACCAGGCTCGATATTAATGTTAATTAATAATTGCTATTTCACTAAAATAAAAAAAAGAAAAACCTCTCTATTAAAAACCTCAGAAAAATTAACAAGCACTCCCCAAAAAATACAACGAAACCACACATTCCCGTCTCTATTAAAAACCTCGTAAAAATTAACAAGCTCCAAATGCATTCATTTCACAAACATCACCTCGCATCAATCAAGCTCAAAAACCATTTTTAAAGCTGGCCACCAAATCATGCAAATAGGCCATCAAATACACACACGCACTAATACACACACATACACAATAATTCCCTTATCAAGTTTTAAATCCATAATTGCTTATAGAAGTCAGTCTCCAGCGAGCACATGTTGTGTAAGTACTACTAATACTAATAAAATATACATATTCATCAATAAGCGGGAAGCGAGCACAACTGGCTGGGGGCATTAAGCATTAGGGAATTTTTTAGCCAGTTTAGTGCCATCAATCTCGAAGCAATCTGATTGAAGTAATAAGAATAGCCCAGAAGAAGTGTAAAGCAATTAAACTAATATGTACAAACGATGATTCGTATTAATTCGGGAATTCATTATTTGTAATACTGAAATTACATTAACATGTTCACTTAAAAAAAATGCACTGATATAAGCACTCCCCATTTATCAATTAACCAGGCTCGATATTAATTAATGTTTATTAATAATTGCTATTTCACTAAAATAAGAAAAAAAAACCTCTCTACACAACCTCAGAAAAATTAACAAGCACTCCCCAAAAATACAACAAAACCAAACATTCCCGTCTTTATTAAAAAGTAAAAACCTATGAAAAATTAACAAGCTCCAGCGGACATTCATTTCACAATCATCACCTGCATGAATAATCAAGATCAAAAACCATTTTCAACAATTAAGATTAAGATTAAGATAACATTAGGATAAAAAGAATAGATTAAGCAAGCATGCCAGCAAAGCTAAAACTAAGAATCAAATAGCAAGTTTTCCATTCCAAACAAAAATGAATAATGAATTGAAATAAGCAACAAAATAATAATAATAATAACAACATGCTCCAGCGCGTATTTATCTCACACCCATCCCCTGCATCAATAAATTCAAAAACATTCTCAACAGTTAATAATAAGCAGCAAATACATAACACACCCCCAAAAAAAAAGGGGAACACAATAAAGTCAGCAAAACCCAAGCCATCTAACCAACCATTCTTAAAGGAAAATATGTTAAACAAGCATAACAACAAAACCAACACTAACACTCAAACAACAAGTTTTTCATTGCCACTATATGTGAACACAATCGAGTCAGCAAAAGCAAAGCCTATTATCACGAAAATCCCAATAACCACTTTTAGAAAAACAAAAACAAGAAAACCCGGAAATAAAAAGGAATTGAGAACTGGGGAAACCATATAAACCACAATCATCCCCTGAAAACAAACAAATTAAGCCAACGAAATGAACAAAATGACATCTCTTATAAATCAGAAGAGATTTAAATCAGAACTAAACTGGAGAAAAGAAGCATGAATAATCGCGCCCCATAAAACAGACCCCGACCCTACAAAAACCCCAAAATAAAAAGGAAATCAGAACTGAAGAAACTTTGCAAATAAAAAATAGAACCAAGAGTTATGGAACCTGGAAAACCATTTTTAAGGGAGAATAGATAGCAGGTATAGAACTAAGAGGAACCATTTTTAAGGAAGAATAGGTAGCAGGTATAGAACCAAGAGGAATCCTTTAATACTCCTCC
Organism: Beta lomatogona; assembly: GCA_947646795.1. NCBI lineage: Eukaryota > Viridiplantae > Streptophyta > Magnoliopsida > Caryophyllales > Amaranthaceae > Beta > Beta lomatogona. Next base: position 62,245 of record CANSNZ010000604.1, on the reverse strand, counting down.
TTTTATATACGGAGGACAAGCCGACCAAGAAAGAACGTACGAAAGAACCTAACAATTGAAGAGCAACGAGAATCAAGCGACATCTCAATACACCGTTAAAATTTCTCTCTCTAAAGTTGAGAGTCTCTCACTCTACAACCTTCTAAAAGAAGCACAGTAAACCCACACAAAACAAAATCAATCTTCACCTAAACACTAAAATCTCATCTCGAATCAATTAGAGAAACAACCCAAAATTCACCAGAGTGAGCAGAAAAAACATGGAAGAAATTCAGCGACAGCTAAGGGAAGGGTCTTGTAGGCTTGGCCCAAATATACTCTTAACTGAATCCGATAAGTCCATGGAAGCGAGTAGATTTCAAATGGCAGTTGCTGGGAAATTTCGAGACTATCGTGATTTTAGTGAACAGATGGTTAGAGATTGGGTACAAAATCAGTGGCTGAAAAGAGGAGAGATAGCAGTGGAAAAGCGAGGAAAAATCTTTTTCTTCTTCTTCACTAACATTCAAGATAGGGAAGCGTTGATTGTTAGAGGATCTGCAAATTTTCAGGGGGCGTTAATGGTATCCAGTCCGGTGTCCGAACATGTATCTTATGCCGATTTAACACTCAAGGAGGCAGCGTTCTGGGTACGTATTCAAGGTCTTCCTTTTGGGTATTGCACTGAAGAAGTAGCCAGAAAAGCTCTCACTAAATTGGGGTATGTTTTCTACTTTGATAACATGTCTAAAAAGTGTGACCCTAAATCATTTCTTAGGGCAAAAGTTTGGGTTAATCTAGATAAACCACTAATTCCGGGTTTCTATATAGAGGATGGCAAGCATGTGTCCTATTGGATAACTTTAAGGTATGAGGGAGTGTATATATTTTGTGTCAAGTGTGGCAAAGCGGGTCATAAAGAGAATAGATGTAGACTCTCATGGGAGCAAGCTAGTAAGAGATTAAGTCAGGTCTTTTTCCAGGTTTGTGGGGCGGTGAGTGAAGTGCATATAGATAAATTAAACCTTCCCCTTTATACATCTAAGATTCGAGGTTTGGCAAGAAAACAAGTGTACCGCACATCCATCCTTGACTTAGTCACTACGGTTGAAGATTATGGGGATTTACCCGAGGAGGATTCGTCTAAAGCCCTTTCTGAAGAAATCCAAGTCATCCCTATAGTAAATCCCATTACATTAGGTGCAAAAAGAAAGAGAGTTGGTGAGGAAGGGGGGAAAAATAACATGTTTGACAATGTCGTTGATTACGGATTCAGGAGAAGGGGACTCCTTTGACCAACGATTGTGTAAGCTCCGGAGACTAATTTCCAACATCCCACCAACGCATGGCGAGCAGACAAGGAGCAAGGGATGGCGACAAAATTAAAAACATTCATGTCAAGTATAAATGTTGGGCTGTGGCAAGTTCTGATGGATGATGCTTCTTGGGCCTCCTCTGTTGATGATGCGACAAGTGAAGATAGGCGCTCATCCCCTCAGGCTATATTGGACTACCCAGGTTCGAATTCTTTTTTTAACTCTGGATCCTCTAGTACTTTTTATTTCCCTAGGAGTGTTTTTCCTACTCAAAAATTTGCAAACCAACATCCCTTTCCATATTTGGGATTCACTAAACTCGTTGCTATTATGGAAGGGGGTATGAATATGGAAGGGCAGGGGAAAATAAATATTATGGGGGGAAAAGGTGAGGCTCCTGGAGTAGATCCTGAGGTAGAAAACAAAGCTGATGAGCAGATAGGGCAAGACATGATTAAAGTTATTGATGATGATGAGGGTAAAACTGTAGAGCAGGAGGATATAATCAAATCTAAGGCACAAAGCCCAGTAGGTAGGCCACCGAAAATAAGGAGAGACATTGTGCAGGGTTTACCATGAGAAAAAAAGAGGAAGACAGAAGATCTGAAATATGATGTTTCCAATTTCACATCACAAATGACTGGGGAGTTTGAGAAATGGGTGGCGTAAAAGAGTGAAGAGTTTATGCAAAGGGTTAAAAGACTCAGGACTGTTGATGATGATGAAGTGATGGCTTTCAAGACTGAGCCAAATCAGTCTCAAGACGGAAGATGAAGATTATGTCTTGGAATTGTAAGGGTTTAAACTTTGCGGACTCCCCTACAATTCCTTTCTTATTTTGGCTAGTCCGCAAATTCACTCCTTATATCTTGTTTCTGATGGAAACAAAGGCCAACAAAGATTTAGTAACTAGCTTAGCAGTTTCCTTAGGCTTTAAGAATGTTTTTTCTTTTGATGTTGATGGCAATGTAGGAGGCCTTGTGGTTTTTTGGCAATGTAATGTCAGCCTCTCTGTAATTAGTAGTTCAGCCCATTTTGTTTTCTGTAAATTGTCTGATGTAAGATGTGGTCTAAAGTATGACTAGAATCTAATGTTGATGTATGGTTCCCCTTATTCTCAATTTAGAAGTGATGTATGGGAGGAAGTGAGTATAAGCTTAAATTCTTATGGGAATAACTACGTAATTCTGGGGGACATAAACCAAGTTGAATACTCATCTCAAAAGATGGATGGATCTAGCTATTCTCAAGAACAGAAAGTTCTTCACATTGGAGAATAAATATGGGTCTAATAGATATACCTTTTCATGGTCCTAAATTCACTTGGTGTAATAACGTAGGGGGAGGGTAGAATCTATGAAAGATTAGATAGAGGATATTGTTCGTAGCAATGGTTGGAAGCTCATCCGGATGCAACAATCCTAAATCTTCCAATCCGTGTCGATCATAGTCCCATTATCCTTTATACTACTGAAGGTAGTCTTGGTAGAAGAAAGAAGAGCCCCATCAAAATTGAAGCTTGGTGTCTTGATTATCATGAGGTAAAGGAATTAATAAATGATAAGTGGAAGGAAAGTTATCAGGGATCTCCGATGTATCAAGTTGCTCCGAAGGCGGCAAACGTGAGGTATAATCTGCTCAAATGGTGCAAGGAATTTCAAGCAAAAAATAATCTAATCTGGGAAGAAGTAATAATCAAGTGCAATGAAGCGCAATTAAAGATTGGGGAGCAGGAAATTGTCGATGAAGAACAGTTGGAATATGAAGGAAAAGTAAGAGATGATCAACTTTCTAAAGCAAGAATTCAGTTGGATTTCTGGAGGCAGAGAGCTAAAGGTAAGTATTTGGCTTTTGAGGACACAAACACAAGATGGTTTTTCAGAAAGGCTAAAGTAAGGAAGAGGAGAAATGAAATTTTTATGATTAAAAAAAATCAAGGGGATTGGGTATCGGGAAAGCAAGATATTCAGCGGGTCATTGTGGAGCATTTTAGAGCTATCTACCAATGCGATGACGATCTTGCACATGAGTGGCAGATACCTGATGATATTGCCAGTATTGTCCCTAGAATTTAGGAAAATCAAGTTGTCCTGTTGCAAGAAGATGTGAGCAGTGAGGAAATCAAATCTGCACTTTTTCAAATGGGTCCTCTAAAGGCGCCAAGGCCAGATGGGATTTCGGCAATCTTCTATCAAAAGTCTTGGTCACAATTGGAGGGTGATATAGTTAATGCAGTGCAATTCTTTTTCAGGAAGGGCTATATGCTTAAGGAATGGAATTACTCGCATATATGTTTAATTCCTAAAACTGAGAGGCCAGAGGAAGCGGGCCAATTTAGGCCCATTAGTTTATGTAATGTGATCTACAAAATAGTGTCCAAGGTTATCACCAACCGATTAAAGCCAATCATGGGGAATATAATATCGTCAACCCAAAACGCCTTTGTACCCGGTAGACTTTTGGCAGATAATTGTTTGATGGCGCATGAGATTATTATGAAGATGAAAAAACACTCAAAAGGTCGCGAATATCTTGTCGCACTTAAAATTGATCTGTTCAAGGCCTTTGATAAGGTGAATTGGCATTTTTTAAACTAGCTGCTGCATTGGGATTTCCAGGAAAATGTATTCAATGGATAATGCAGTGCGTCACAACGGTCTCATATTCCATTCTGATAGATGGTGAGCCCTCCAAAAATCTTGCCCACATGTGGTCTTCGACAAGGTGATCCTCTCTCACCCTATCTATTTATATTGGTGATGGAAGTCCTTTCTAGAATGATTTGTAGAGAGGAAAATGACAGAAAAATTCAAGGAATCAAAGTGTCAAGAAATGGGCCTTCAATTTCTCATTTGTTTTTTGCTGATGACTCGTTGGTTTTCTTTAAGGCTAACCCTGACTCTATGTGCAAGAGTTAAGGAGGTACTGCACAAATTTAGTTGTATCTCAGGGGAAGTGATAATTACAAAGAAATCTATAGTTATGTTCACCCTAATACTCCAAGTAAATTTCAGTGCTTTATGAGGAGTATTCCGAGTACTCCTTCATCCGACGCCTAGGGAGATATTTAGGATGTAACATTGAGATTGATGGGAGAAGTTCAAGTAAATATCAGCCCCTTGTGGAAAAGGTAATTAAGAAGGTTGGAGATTGGAAGAATCTTACTCTGTCACATGCATGGCGTGTTCTTTTTATAAATAGTTTACTTGCTTCTATGCATCAACACATATTATCTATTTTTATGTTGCTGAAGACAGTTGTTGAAAAGATAAATTTTATTTTTGCGGGGTTTCTTTGGAGGAATAAGAAGGATTCGAAGCCAATTTATTGGAAGAGCAGGCAAGTTACGGAATTGCCTAAGAGCAAAGGAGGTCTTGGAATCAGAATTGTACATATGTTTAACACATCCCTTCTAGCAAAGATGGCCTTCCGTATTCACAATAAGCCAGAGCTGCTTGTCTCTCAAGTCATGTGCGCTATATATCATTGGTCTCCGATTTCATTAGGACTGCAAGAGAGGAAGTTAATTAGCTCAACATGGGGATTCAAAGGTATGTATAGGGCGGTTAGAGAGTGTAAAGATGGATTTGTCAAGATTGTAGGAAATGGGCAAAGCACAAGGGTCATGCATGATAAATGGGTTGCGGGTGGGCCTTTAAAGATAAAATCAGGTGTGAATCTTTCGGTAGAAAACATTTCGGTTGTTAAGGATTTAATGTTACCGGGTTGCAGAGCTTAGAATGTTAAACGTATTTTGGATATTTTTGATTCGGATTCTGCCTTCGTAATTCTAGCTACACATATTCCGCAGTGCATGTAGAGGATTCCGTTGTTTGGAGTAGTACTAAGTCGTGTGAAGTTACGCCTAAAGATGCTTATGCTTTTCTCGTGAATAAGTTTTCCCTTCCATGTAACATGATAGGTGATAGGAAGTTTTGGACAAAATTATGGGCCATGAAAATATGCCCTAAATGGAGGATTTTCATTTGGAGGTTACTTGTAGAGCTTTAGCTACTAAAGCTAATCCGAGAAAGAGAAATATTCGTGTCTCTAAGATCGTTACTTATGTGGTCAGGATAGGGAAACAGAGCAACATCTTTTCCGGGACTGTGAAATTGTGGAAAGGGTTTGGAAATGCTCCAATTTGGGGATAAATGTCACAATGGACGCAACCGTTGACATCTGCTCGTGGATAATTAACTACCTCTTTTATCTTTGGAAATATGATTCGGAGTTACTAAGTCATAATTTCGTAGCTGTTTTATGGGCCATCTGGTTGCACTGGAATGGAGTTGCCTTCAAACGTTTTAAAGTTAATCCAAAGGCAATCTTACTTAAAATGGAGCATCTAATTTGGGAGCACGAATGGAGAATGGGTCAATTAAATCTTGAGAATTTTAAGCAAAGAAGTGAGAAAAGAGGATGAAATTCAACATAAATCAAAGGAGAATATGGGTGCAAATGTATCATTCAAGTTGATGGTGCGTGGAAGAATAGAAATAAAGGCTTTCCGAGAGCTGGCAATTGTTGGGCTGCCTTTGTAATGGGGAATTTGCATTTCCAAGGGAATGAAAGGGTTGTAGCTGTTTCTGCTTTGTAGACTGAAGGTTTTGAGGTTGTTGTTTGCTCAGATTCGGATGTGCTCTTGCGAGCCTTGGTGCAGATGGAATAGCTACCTTGTTGCAGGATGTAATTGCTCTTAGTTCTTCTTTCATAACTTGTAAATTTATTAAGGTAGGCAGAGATAATGTCAAAATTGCCCATGAACTTGCTGTTAATGCAAGGAACGGGTATCTTGTATAGTCTCTTCTTTGTTTTGTTTGTCCTTGTATCTCGTTGTCAAAAAAAAAAAAAACGAGAATCAAGCGAAACAACAATGAAGCAAAGTTGGGGGTGCCACCTTGGATTTCGTGAACAGTGAATTGTTTAATGACTTTTAATATATATGGATATGGATATGGATAAATTCCTATTTACATAGATTATTGTGAATATCACACATATGGAAAGTGTTGCAATCATTGAGTGGATGAAGTCTATTGAGTCCGTGTGTACTTCCTTCGTTTTTTAATAGTTGCAACAAATGAGAATATATGTGAGAGATAAAAAATTCATTTGTTGCAACTAATCAAAAACGGAAAAAGTATCAGATATTATCGGGTCTAAATGTAATTTAGATTTTCTATACTCCGTAGGAAATTGAGGGAGAGAAAGAAAAAGAAAAACAAAGAAAGAAAGAAAAGGAAAGAGGAAACGTGAGTTAATATACAGTAGGGGTGGCGGAGCTATAGCCGGCAAAACAAACCCGTACCCGTTGACCCGACCCGAAACCCCCGACCCGAAACCCCCGACCCGAAACCCGGTTCCACCCGAAAATAATGACCCGAAATGAACCCGAAACCCGAATAACCCGACACGAAAGCAAATAGACCCGAATATAACCCGAACCCGAACCTACCCGACCCGAAATTGGCACGATAATGATGACCCGAACCCGAACCGACCCGAAAAGTTGTCATATTAGTTATTTTTTAAACAAATTTAAGGAAAAAAATTATCGTGAGATACTATATATGACTTAACCACTTCCCATTAACTATTTAACTTAGTTTTATTAGTCTTATATGTGCTTTATTTATTTTCTAGAATAAAAACCTGACCTAATCCGACCCGTTTTAACCCGACCCTAACCCGACCCGATGTGACCCGAAATTTAACGGACACGAAACTAACCCGTACACGAACGGACCCGACCCGAACGTATCCCGAACACAAAGTTGACCCGTAATGACCCGACCCGTTTGCCACCTCTAAGCGGAGCCACGTGGTAACAAAAAATTTCGAAAAAATAAAAAAAACCCTAAACAAACCTCGCACCGTTTTCATTTGACATCTTCACTCTCTCAACTCTCAAACAAACTCAGATCTCTCACTCAGTCACTCGTCGCCTCCTCTCCGTCGTCGGCTCGTCGCCTCTTCTCGCCGTCGTCGCTCTGGCCGTCGCGTCGTCGGAGTCTCGTAGAAAATTTGAAAATGGTGAGGTGAGTTACCGAGTTTCGTAATTTCGTGAAGGATTCCTTAATTTTCTTAGGGTTTAGCCGTTTAGGCCTTTAGAATTAGGGTTAACTTTCTTTCTCTTTCCTCTAATCCTCTCTAATGGCAGTTTGAACTTTGAATAAATCGATCGAGTGCTCCGACAGACGTGATAGTCCAACTCCAACAAAGTCGTTCACGTAATCACGACTGCTCGGGTAACTATCAAGTTTCCTTAATTTGCTATTGAAGATTTGCAATTGTTGGAATTTTGAATGTTGGGCTGAATTGTGGATTGTTAGTTGTGAATTGTGATTGTTGTGAAGTATGATTCTTAGTTGGGTTGAAATTTTGATTTGTTAGTTGAGTTTTGATTGATTGTTGTCATATTTGAATTTGTTGAGTTGGGAGAATAAGTAAGATAGTTATTGAATATTCGAATTTGTGGAATTTGAGAGTGATATTATACATGTTGTTGAATTTGTGGAAATTTGGGAGTGATATATCATATGTTGTTGAAATTGGAAATTTGTGGAATTTGTTAGTTTTTTTTTTTTGAGTTTCTAGTAATGTAAAGTTACGCTACCCCTGGTCCGGAATCCTGGATTCGCCCCCTGACTAGGGGATAGTCGAATGTATCATAATCATCATCGTTTCTCTCTCTTCGAAGCTCCTCCATTATAATTTATTTTTTCAAAAGTCAAATTGATTGATGTAGTATATAATTGTAGATTAATTCACCCCCTTTATTCGTAAACCACCACTGAAAATACTGTATTTTGGGCTATAATACAACAAGTTCAATCAATCGATTCTCTCTTTCTCTCTTGTCGTAGAACCTTAGAACGGACCGAACCAGTTGTTCGTTCGATCATCTCAAGCTGGAATCACAGATTGATTCGATTCAGTAAGTATATACACTATTTCGATCTCTATTCATTGTTTGACTTGATAGATTATCCTTCTTTCGATTTGTTTGTTTCATTAACTTGGGGTCTCTCTTTTTTCTTCCCCTTTATTACATTCGTTCATTCATTCATTCATGCTAGTTAGTTTGTTAATTCACGCTCGTTCCGATTTTGTGGGATGACTAATTTACATGTTGGTTTTGGTTAATTGTAAACTTCAATCCGATCAATTTTCTTTTTTTATATTTTGATTATTGCACTTGTTTGTTAGTTCATGTATGAATGAACGAATGCATATAGTATTACTTATCTTTGTTTCATAAGAATCTAATCCTCTACAATTAATTAATTAATTAATTAATCATTTAAGCAATTAACTAATTCATCATTTAATCAATTATAGATTGCAAACATATTTTGTTCTTCACGGGCCCCAGGCGGTCATCAGGGGCGGGCCTGATTGATGGTGAATGTGACTATAGCTGTTTGAGGTTTTCACCAAGTTTTGTATTGTTTAAATTATTCGATGATTGATCAATAACAATCATTATGACGCCAAAAGTTGAACCATAAGTATTAACCCCTTAAATTCAGCCCCAAAATAGAGGTACAAACTTTTTCGTAGCATTTTAATGAAGGATGAAAAAAAGGGGAAGCCAAATTAGTACTTCCTCCGCTCCATTTTAATCGCAACACTTTGACTTTGACTTTTTCACTATTCACAGCTCACTGCTTGACTAACTTTTGTATTTCATATGTGTGAAAAAATATAGTCATGTTGGATTACATTGGATTTGTCTCAATGTGTACTTTATTAATATCTAATTTTTATCAAAACATATTTAAAGATATTTACAATATAAATTGTGCATTGGTATGTGTGAAAAGTGAAGCGTTGTAACTAAATGGGAGAGGAGGAAGTATAATACTAAGAAGATTGTTTTAATGTTTCAATTTGGTTGATTTATACGCCCAAGGGAGTAGATTGTGAAATATGTATGTATGTATGTATGTATATATATGTATGTTTGTGTGCGTATATATATATATATATATGTATGTGTATATGTATGTTTTTTTTTTTTTAATAAAGGTAAGGAAAATAGGAATATTAGGAGACCCTCCGCACGAAGGGTAGTCCTAATATGTCATTTACATTGGAACGAGTTCAGCTGAAATGAGACAAAACACCAATTACTATATTATTAAATAGTGCCAGGATTAACATGGAATAATGCATTGCAAACTTGTAATCAAATATTATACTAAAACAAAGACCATTAATTCCACAACTCGCCACGTGCCTTGACACATCATTCAATTTTAAAACAATTGTATCACCATGTCATTCTATTATAAGAAAATAAGATTGATATTTCAATTGTTATATATTTTGATGTGTCTATTGATTGAATTAAAGAATATTTCCTTTATTTATATTTATAGGAGTATTTTTCTAAATTATTCTTTTCCCTCCTAATTAACATGGTTTCATATATAGCAATTATATCTTGATGTGTCTACTCCCTCTCGTCACCGAAAAGAATCAACATTTGCATCAAGAACGCTTCCCAATGCAAAATTTTTTAAGCGGGAGTTAATGAGGCCGATTAAAGAAAATGAGGAGAGAGAAAATAAAAAGGAAAAAAATTAAATCATATAGCCAGCCACCACTGCTCCCAATGCTGCACCACCACTCACCATCACCACTCGCCCTCACCGCCGCCCGTCGACCAAAATCCATCACCACCACCACTCACCTTCACCGGCAACAATACTACTACCCAAATCGAGGCCAACGAACAACCCACCGACCACCATTTTCAACCATCAAGAAAGAACCAACAACCAAAAATCAAAGCCAAGAAATTGAATATCAAACAAAAGGAAAAAAATCGAAGCCAACAAGAAGTGAAAAATTGAAGCCAAGAAACCGAACAAAAATCGAATCCACACGTCGTTGGTCCATGCTTTCACAAACTTGGTCTTATGTGGATTCAACCACGTTGTCTCAACATAATTAATAACGGAGTGCTTCCATGCCCAAGCGGACTTCAAATTTGCCAATGCATCCTCATATTCATCTTCTGTGTTTGCATTTACCACATTCCACCAATGACCAAAGACGAAATCGCTCTCCAAATGACGCCCCCCCACATATTTTACTAACTCGTGCCTCCACATCTTTGTTAATATGCCATGTACAAAGAAGATGAGCAGAATTTGGAAAGCTTGACTAATAAGTCTAACCAAACCCAACTCACGATCTGTAAATATGACACTCGGGCTCACATGATCGCTAAGTAAATTACGTAGACACCGCAACACCCAACGGTAAATCTCCCAGCCTCATCCTTCACTATGGCATAGGCGATGAGGAAGTTCATATTTGCCGGTGCCACCCCCACCAACTCAATGCAAGACATACCGTATCGATTCGTTTTATACGTTGAATCGATGCCAACTACCCATGGATAGGTACGAATTGCGTTCGTACCAACAGGGTGAGACATGAATGCATGAGTAATAACTCCATCATCATCCCGTACTGACCAAGAAACACAGTTTTTCGAACGAGCAAGGTGCAGAAAATTTTCAGCTGAAGTCCGTTCTTCATGCCCTTCCATCTTGTAAAAATACCTCTCGTTGTATATATGCTTTATCGTTTGGTGAAGATGCGGGAATGCCTCATTTACAAAGCCTGAATGTTTCGGGTGCGGTCTCGAGATCGGCCATCCGTCGAACCATCCGCCTAGCATCATCATCGACCCACTGGTCCATCTGTGGCCCTCCGGATATACTACGCACGCATGGTTGTGAAAACCATATTTACTATCCGGAATAAACACATACCATTGGTCCCCCAAAACCAAGTTAATCCTAAGTGGACATCCACAAAACTTTGTCGATGTATTAGGTCGTTTCACCTTTCTCGGTTCTACCTTATCCCCCATGTATCTCGTCCCCCTAAAAATTTCAAATGGCAAATCCGCGGACCATTCGGATTCCCGCTTATACGAGTGAATAACCAATTCAAACCCTATGGAAACTGCGATTTCATTAAGATGGTCAGACGCCTCATTAACCGTCGTGAATCTATCACTTATCCTAAATCTACCATGATAATTAACCCCGTCCCCATCATTGCTCGAGTATGGAACCTATTAAAGATCATACAAGTAATATAAACTGTTTAATATATTATATATCTGACTTACAAAGTTAAATTCAAGCGACAAATTACGTAATGTAAACCGCTTCAAAAAACTTGCACAAAGCGTCAATTAGCGCCCGCACCAATGGTCAAGAGTCTAATAAAGGCACTTGCACCATTGGGAGGCGTCTAATCAAGACGCCCGCACCACCGGTCAAACGCCTTTATTAGACGATCGACCCGTGGTGCGGCGCCTTGATTAGACGCCTCACCAATGGTGCAGCACCTTTATCGACGCCGACCGTTGGTGCAAGCGCCCGAACAAGGCGTCTGTAAGTAATTTTACGCGAAAAAAAATACTAATTCCATATTTCATGCTTTTTAATTTAAGGTGAGCTTAAAACCTATTCTAATATGCAAAATATTTTTATTTACGTGTAGTTTTTATTATTTAAATAATTTATGGCTACTATATTATAACTACTCTAATATGTTAATACATCTAATATGTTAAAAATGTAAATATAATTATTATAATATGCTAAAAATCTATAATGTAAATTCTACATCTAATATGTTAAAAGTTTAAATATAACTATTATAATATGCTAAAAATCTACATATAATATATCATGTAAAATTGATCATTTTTTATGTTAAAAATGTAAATATAACTATTCTAATATGCTAAAAATCTACATATAATACATCATGTAAATTCTACATGTGATATGTTTAAAATTTAAATATAACAAGTATAATATGCGAAAAATCTACATATATTCATGTAAATTCTACATTTCTACTTAAACATAGTAAATTCTACCATGTAAAGATATTATTCTACTAGATATTCTAAACTGATGTTTTAAGCGCCTAAGATCGTGCTTTTACTTAATTCTATCACTGGTCAGACGCCTAAGTTAAGCGTCCAACCATCTGGTCATGGTCAGGCGCCTAAAATAGACGTCTAACCATTTGGTCAGGCGCCTAAGTTAGGCGTCCAACCAGCTGGATAGGCGTCTAACTTAGGCGTCTGACCATATGGTTGAACGCTTAATTAAGGCGCCTGACCATATGGGAAATGTGGGGGGGTTTAAATAAAGAAAGGGAAAGAGGAAAGGAGGGAGGGGAAATGCCATGTATTAAATACAACCTAACAGTTTAAAAAAATTCATCTTCATCACTCTCAATCTCACACACTCAGCCATTAATCTATTTCTCACTCAGCAAACCCTAACATTCAATCTACTCACTCCTTCATTCTCTCTTTCGCTCTTTCTCCAAGTCACTGAAATTGGGTTTTGGCATTGTGGCAAAGACTCAACGACCGACCAACGTCAATGGTAGACGACAAGGAATCGGCACCACCCCACGTACTAGTCTCGCAACGAGGTTCTTTAAAATCCGAAAGCACAAACAATGATTCTCAACCCGTTCCAAAAGGTTGAAGAAATTGAAGATAAATTAGGTGAGGTCGAGGAGCAACTTGTTTTCCTTATGGAATCCAATATGTCTCAGACCCAAAAGATGAAATACTGAATGAATGAAATTCTAGCCATTAAAAGTAAGTTTGAAAACACTGATCAAGTGATTAAACAAAATGACGTTAAAATGGATAAGTGGTTAAATGAGCTCAGAGGAGCAATTTCACGATTGCAATCGAGACTTGTACCATCAAAGCTGGTTTTGAGGAATTCAAATCAAAGAATTCGAAGAGTCCGAGCTCGAGGTTACGAAAGCTCGTACAAGAAGAAAAATGATTGGATAGCCGAAACAACACAAGTTAAGGAGAAGATGGACAATCTCATCAACTCGATTTTAACCTTCACCCTCCAAACCAGCTTTCTCAAATAACTTTTGGGGTTCTCGTGAAGGAGGTAATCGGTGGACCGTGTTGATCTTGACGATTGCATTTATGTTGTTTCTGGATTTCCTTGGTGGTTTAATTGGAATATTCCGTATACTCAAACGAAGTTTTTAGAACACCATGTCAAGATTGGTGAGTATATAAAGCAAGAGATAATAACAAGAATAAGAATAGTTTCAAGAAAGGTATGGAGTCGGGTTTTCTCGATCGGAATCGATTATGCAATCCTACTAAAGAAACAAGTTTCTCTACATTGGTGGTTTTGTTCTTTTGCAATGCATCGTAGTGTCGATCGCATCCCATCTTTTATTTTGTAAGTAGATGTCTATAATTACTTATATTTAATTTATGCAAATGTTATAAAAGTCTTTTATTTTACTTACTACACCTCTTAATGATAGGTGGCAAGGCCAATTCACGCGGGAGCTTGCTCGCCTCGATTTGACGGCTTAAAATTTTTGTTGATCGGCTTTGAAAGTCTATGTTCAGTATTGATTTTACCGTGAAATCAGCATTTTTGTGGATTTAGAGGTTACCCTTGGAATATCGTTTTCTCAATATTCAATTATCTCATGTAGTTTTCTTGGGGTATTAATTGTAATTCACAATTCCCGATGATCTTTTTGATTGATTATCGGGAGTAGTGGTGATTGTTTAAGAGTGTACAAATTGCATAATTACGCATGTTTTCTAAGAAGCTAATCTGAAGCTATTTTGAGCTTTAAGAAGTCGGATTAATGTCTACTTGTGATATTAAATTGTTCTACGTGTACCTTGTTTGGTGGGATTTTATCGTTGAGCGCGGGTTTGATATCAAAATCTAAATCGGGTTTGCATAATTTTTTGCTAGTGTTTATTGAGCAGTTAGCACCGTTAGTGCAAGCGGGATAGAATTTTGCAAAAAGTCTCGTTTACTATCTCTTTTAAGCTGCAGTATTGATGGCTTTATTAGTAAGTGATTGCTACAAGCTACAATTATTGTTGTTATCGGTGATATTGCTTCATCTCGTACCTAATGTTTGTTGTGATGTCTATTCTAATTGTTGTTTTTGGTAATTTACTCAACTCGCAGCTCATTATTAGGTCTTTGTCATTGATGAAAGTTGTAAAGCTCGATAAGTTAATAAATTAACTCAAAAATTAGCTTCTTAGAAAACATGCGTAATTATGCAATTTGTACGCTCTTAAACAATCACCACTACTCCCAATACTCAATCAAAAAGATCATCGGGAATTGTGAATTACAATTAAAACCCAAGAAAACTACATGAGATAATTGAATATTGAGAAAACGATATTCACAAGGGTAACCTCTAAATCCACAAAAGTGTTGATTTCACAAGAAAATCAATACCCGAACATAGAGTTTCAAAGCCAATCAACAAAAATTTTAAGCTCACAAATCGAACCGAGCAAGCTCCCACGTGAATTGGCCTTGCCACCTTCATTAAGAGGTGTAGTAAGTAAAATAAAAGACTTCTATAACATTTGCATAAATTAAATATAAGTAATTATAGACATCTACTTACAAAATAAAAGATAGGATGCAACCGACACTACGATGCATTGCAAAAGAACAAAACCACCGATGTAGAGAAACTTGTTTCGTAGGATTGCATAATCGATTCACAATCGAGAAAACCCGACTCCATACCTTTACCGAAACTATTCTTATTCTCGTCGTAGTCTTTATTATCTCTTGCTTTATATACTCACCAATCTTGACATGGTGTTCTAAAAACTTCATTTGAGTATCCCGGAATATTCCAATTAAAACCACCAAGGAAATCCGAGAAACAAAGATAAATGCAATCGTCAAGATCAACACGGTCCACCAATTACCTCCTTCACCAAGAACCCCAAAAAGTTATTTCGAGAAACCGGTTTGGAGGGTGAAGGTTAAAATCGAGTTGATGAGATTGTCCATCTTCTCCTTAACTTGTGTTGTTTCAACTTATCCAATCATTTTTCTTCTCGTACGGAGCTTTCGCAACCTCAAACTCGCACTCTTCCGAATTCTTTGATTTGAATTCCTCAAAATCGCCTTATGGTACAAGTCTCCCGATTGCAATCGTGAAATTGCTCCTCCGAGCTCATTTAACCACTTATCCATTTTAATGTCATTTTGTTTAATCACTTGATCGTTGTTTTCAAACTTACTTTTAATGGTCGGAATTTCATTCATTCAAGATTTCATCTTTCGGGGTCTCGAGACATATTTGATTCCATAAGGAAAACAACCGCTCCTCCGACCTCACCCAATTTATCTTCAATTTCTTCAACCTTTTGGAACAATTGAGAATCATTGTTTGTGCTTTCAGATTGCTGCGAGACTAGTACGCTGGGGTGGTGCCGATTCCTTGTCGTCTACCATTGACGTTGGTCGGTCGTTGAGGTGCTGCCACAATGCCAAAACCCAATTTCAAGTGACTTGGAGAAAGAGCGAAAGAGAGAATGAAGGAGTGAGGAGATTGAATGTTAGGGTTTGCCGAGCGAGAAATAGATTAATGGCCGAAGTGTGCGAGATCGAGAGTGATGAAGATGAATTTTTTAAACTCGTTAGGTTGTATTTAATACATGGCATTTCCCTCCCTCCTTTCCTCTTTCCCTTTCTTTATTTAAACCCCCCCACATTTCCCATATGGTCAGGCGCCTTAATTAAGCGTTCAACCAGCTTATGGTCGCGCCTAGTTAGACGCCTAACCAGCCGGTTGGACGCCTAACTTAGGCGCCCGACCAAATGGTTAGATGCCTATTTTAGGCGCCTGACCATGACCAGATGGTTGGACGCTTAACTTAGGCGCCCGACCAAAGGATAGAATTAAGTAAAAACACGATCTTAGGCGATTAAAAGATCGCTTTAGAATATCTAGTAGAATAATGTCTTTACATGGTAGAATTTACTATGTTTAAGTAGAAATGTAGAATTTACATGAATATATGTAGATTTTTCGCATATTATACTTGTTATATTTAAATTTTTAACATATCACATGTAGAATTTATATGATGTATTATATGTAGATTTTTAGCATATTAGAATAGTTATATTTACATTTTTAACATAAAAAATGATCAATTTTACATGATATATTATATGTAGATTTTTAGCATATTATAATAGTTATATTTAAACTTTTAACATATTAGATGTAGAATTTACATGATAGATTTTTAGCATATTATAATAATTATATTTACATTTTAACATATTAGATGTATTAACATATTAGAGTAGTTATAATATAGTAGCCATAAATTATTTAAATAATGAAAACTACACGTAAATAATATTATTTTGCATATTAGAATAGGTTTTAAGCTGACCTTAAATTAAAAAGCATGAAATATGGAATCGTATTTTTTTCCGGTAAAATTACTTACAGGCGCCTCCAATGGTGCGGCGCCTTTATCGACGCTGACCGTTGGTGCAGCGCCTAATTCGCACGCACGTGCAAGTTTTTTGGAGTAGTTTACATTCTCGTAATTTGTCGCTTGAATTTAACTTTGTAAGTCAGATATATAATATTAAGCAGTTTATATTACTTGTATAATCTTTAATAGGTTCCATACTCAAGCTGAAAGATTTAGGATAAGTGATAGATTCACGACGGTTAAGGAGGCGTCTGGCCATCTTAATGAAATCGCAGTTTCCATAGGGTTTGAATTGGTTATTCACTCGTATAAGCAGAATCCGAATGGTCCGCGGATTTGCCATTTGTAATGTTTTAGGGGGACGAGATACACGAGGGATAAGGTAGAATCGAGAAAGGTGAAACGACCTAATACATCGACAAAGTTTTATGGATGTCCATTTAGGATTAACTTGGTTTTGGGGACCAATGGTATGTGTTTATTCCGGATAGTATGGTTTTCACAACCACGCGTTCGTAGTATATCCGGAGGGCCACAGACGGACCAGTCGGCTCGATGATGATGCTAGGCGGATGGTTCGACAGATGAATCAAAGACCCGAAACATTCAAGCCGCTCGTAAATGAGGCATTCCCGCATCTTCACCAAACGATAAAGCATATATACAACGAGAGGTATTTTTACAAGATGGAAGGGCGTGAAGAACGGACTTCAGCTGAAAATTTTCTGCACCTTGCTCGTTCGAAAAACTTCCTCATCGCCTATGCCATAGTGAAGGATGAGACTGCAGAGAGTTACCGTTGGGTGTTGCAGTGTCTACGTAATTTACTTGGCGATCATGTGAGCCCGAGTGTCATATTTACGTATCGTGAGTTGGGTTTGGTTAGACCTATTAGTCAAGTTTTTCCAAAGTCTCGCTCATCTTCTTTGTACATGGCATATTAACAAAGATGTGGAGGCACGAGTTAGTAGAATATGGGGGGGGGCGTCATTTGGAGAGCGATTTTGTGCTGGTCATTGGTGGAATGTGGTAAATGCAAACACATAAGATGAATATGAGGATGCATTGACAAATTTATTGTCCGCTTGGGCATGGAAGCACTCCGTTATTAATTATGTTGAGACAACGTGGTTGAATCCCCATAAGACCAAGTTTGTGAAAGCATGGACCAACGACGTGTGGATTCGATTTTTTGTTCAGTTTTCTTGGCTTCAATTTTTCACTTCTTGTTGGCTTCGATTTTTTCCTTTTGTTTGATATTCAATTTCTTGGCTTTGATTTTTGGTTGCTGATGGTTGAAAATGGTGGTCAATGGGTTGTTCGTTGGCCTCAATTTGGGTAGTAGTATTATTGCCAGTGAAGGTGAGTCGTGGTGGTGATGGATTTTGGTCCGACAAAGCGGCGGTGAGGGCGAGTGGTGGTGGTGCAAAGATCGGGAGCAAAGTGGTGGCCGGCTATATGCCGATTTTTTTTCCTTTTTATTTTCTCTCTCCTCATTTTCTTTAATCAGCCTCATTAACTCCCACTTAAGAAATTTTGCATTGGGAAGCGTTCCTAATGCAAATGTTGATTCTTTTCGGTGACGGAGGGAATTTTCTGAGTTCTGAAACTCTTAGGTGATATGAAAACATGGTTGGCTTCTTATCATCTGCATGTTGCTTTTTCATTGTTCACTGCAACCTATTCTTGCTTGGCATGGTACTGTGACCTATGTCTTCTTACCATGGTCTTTCTTGAAGGGTTTTTTCCCATGTTTGTGTATTACTTTTGTTTTGAGTAAATGTTTACTCTAAGCATGTTAGATATAAGGTTCTCGTTCCATCGCACATTACTAACAACAATTGAATATTTTACCTCTCACAAATAATATCAAATGTTGTTAGTAATGCGTGACAGAGGAAGTATATCTTTTGGAAATTATCTTGCACACTTCCACGGAAAACGTTTACTTTATGAACTTCATCTTCGTTCCTGTTACCTTGGCTTTTGGTCAGTTTCTTTTAGTATATTATTCAATGTGTTATCGCCAAAGAATATTATGTAACTAAGTTTTTGAAAGGAACATAAATCCAGATGAATTTAAAATTAAATGCTTCAATGTGAAAGTTCTAACTTATTTGAATTTTATGTGCTACCAGTTCAATTTGTAGGAATATATAGATGCATATAGCGGAATTTCAGGAAACAATTTCCTAACATCTATCATAGGATCGCAAACATAATCAAACATATGAATCATTCAATAGGGATTAAATATCAAACCTTTGTAGCGTGATTTCCCCGTTGTATGCAAGCTTTCAAGATCCGAGAGCCCCAAGTGTTGCTCCTCTAATCGCCCACGAGCACCCGCTGAACACCAACGTTTGCTAGAACGGAAGAGAAGAAAATCTCTCGCTTTTGATGGTATAGGCGCCGGTTTATGGAGAATAGATTTAGGGTTTCTCTTCTCTCTCTAGTGAAAAGAAACCGACTAATCAATTGGTTACCTAAACCCTAGTATTATATCCTATATATAATAGAAGAGTCATAGGTTAGTTAGGAGAACTAATTCTCCTCCTATTCTCCTTTGGACCGGCCCAATCCTAATCCTAAATGGTTTTGGATTGCTTTGTCCAACTCGGGCTACAATGTGTGACCTCATAGGATTAATCTATTTTAGTTATAGGCCCAATCAATATTGTCCTATTAATCATATTTATTCTCTAGCAAGTAAATACGATTACTAAAATAATTAACTTTATTATCTTCATAATAACATTCCTATTTATATTTAGTAATCGCCGGAATGTCTAAAGACATATTCCTTCAATCTCCCACTTGTCCGAAGACAAGAGCGCAATGTTAAATTCCTTAAGTCACTTAATGTCAAATTTGATAACACAATGTTATTCTCAAATTTTGTTCCTCGATCGCCGAGTTCGAATCGCTCAAATAAAGATTAACTCCTTAATCCTATTCCGCATGGCCATGCAATTTTCCAGCTTCCCGCTCATCAAGAGGCCCGCACACCAATCCTATTTTATAGGAGGACTTATCCACTCTCGTATGACCATAACTCCCACCCAATTCTTAGCCCACCCGATCACCGCCTTTATAACCTCCTTTTACGGCGCGGCGTTTAACAAAGTGTCAAAGTTAAACTAATTATATTGTGGTTATTAAGACATACTCATGTCTAAGGAATCCACTAAATATAGTAGTTTGATTCTACTTTTAGAATCTAATTAGGTCAAGTCTCAATGTATCAACTATACAACCATATAATCAATTAGACATCTCTATGTCTCCATAGCCCATGGAACTACGCTATCAATTAATTATATACTAGCCTTTTAAATAAATCACTTATGTCCAATTTAGTGATTTAGACTAGGGACTTTAAATAAATTGTGATTTCTGTTCACTTTATAGGGTTCCATTATCAAAACGTTTTCGATAATCCTATTTGAAAGCACAAATTATTTGGACATTTTATTTAATACTAAACCAAACAATTAAATAAGAACGAAATTTTATTGATAAACATTCAAAGCATAATAAATGTCTTTACAATTGTAAACATGAAGTAAACAACCTAAAGCCATTCTCCCATATGCTTAAGCCCCATAGACCTAGTATGACACTCATGCTTAGGTCGAGCAAGCGGTTTAGTCGAGGATCCGCTACGTTATCCTCGCATGAACCTTGCTTACTTTCACATCCTCTCTACCAACGATTTCTCGAATGAGATGGAATTTCCCGAGCACATGTTTAGACCTTTGATGCGATCCGGGTTCCTTAGACCGAGCAATGGCACCATTGTTGTCACAATACAACTCAATGCCATTCTCAATGCTAGGAACTACACCAAGCTCACCAATGAACTTTTTTGATCCAAACAACCTTCCTTTTACCGCATCACCGCCGCAATATACTCAACCTCCGTTGTAGAATCCGCGATGGTACTCGCTTAGAGCTCTTCCACCACAGCTCCTCCATCGAGACAAAATATGAAACCAGATTGCGATCGGAAATCATCTTTGTCACTCGAAGCTTGCATCGGCGTATCCAAAGAACAACCAACTCATCATCTCCACCATATACCAAAAAATTATCCTTAGTCCTTCGCAAGTACTTAAGGATGTTTTTCGCCGCAATCCAAGTGTGCATCTCCCCGGATTTCGATCGGGTATCCCGCCGCATATACTCAAAGCATATGCAACATCCGATCGAGTGCATATCATGGCATACATAATGGATCCTACCGCGTAAGCATAGGGAACATTACTCATACGCTTGACCTCATCAGACTCGAAGGACACCGAGCCTTGCCAAGTGTTATGCCATGTTGCATGGGAATGAAACCTCTCTTGGAGTTTTCCAACTTGAACCTTGCAAGAACCTTATCTATATAAGTCTCTCGACTAAGTCCAATCAGCCTTTTCGACCTATCTCTATAGATCTTTATTCCCAATATGTACTCACATTTCTCCTAGGTCTTTCATAGAGAAACAATTTTTAAGCCATTCCTCGATCGACTCAAGCATGGTCTTATCATTTCCTATGAGAAGTATGTCATCCACATACAAGACCAGAAAAGTAATACTACTCCCACTTAACTTCTTGTATACACAAGATTCCTCTTCATTTCCGAGAAAGCCAAATTTCTTAACCGCCTCATCAAACCCGAGGTTCCAACTCCTTGATGCTTGCTTTAGTCCATAAATGGACTTCTTAAGCTTGCATACCCTCCCCGGGATTTTGTGGATCTTCAAAACCTCGAGGTTGTGTCATGTACACATCTTCTTTCAAGAACCCATTCAAGAAAGCGGTTTTGACATCCATCTCGCCATATTTCATAGTCATGAAAGGCAAAGAATCGCAAGGATTATCCTAATGGACTTCAAAGATGGCTACCGGTGAGAAGGTTTCATCATAGTCAATACCATGAATTTGTTTGAAACCTTTCGCCACCAACCTTGCTTTGAAAACACTAATGTTTCCATCCTCGTCTGTTTTCAACTTGAAAATCCATTTGCATCCAATGGGTTTTACCCCATTAGGCAAATCAACCAAGTCCCATACTTGATTTTCGCACATGGAATCCATTTCGATTTCATGGCCTCAAGCCATCTTTCGGAGTCTTGACTATCCAAAGCATCTTTGTAGCTAGTAGGCTCTTCCCGATTCTAAAATCGTTATTTCGTAACTTTCAACCAAAAGGAAATCAATATATCTCTTCGACGAAATGATGGTCCTACTAGACCTACGTTGGGGAACAACAAAGAAGTTTCTACCTCACTAGGTCGAGTGACTTCGCACGGAGTATCTCCAAGTGGGACGGTAGGAGGTACGTGAATTGAATGCACCACCTCCCCGAGCATTTTCATGCCGGGCCGCCTCCGATGAGGTGTTAACCTCATCCATTTGTTGCTCATCTCGAACTTCTTCGAGATATACATTTCTCCCACTTGTTTTTCCCGGGAAATAAACTCCTTTTCCGTAAAAGACACCATTACGAGCAACAAACACTTTGTTTTCGCTTTGGTCAGAAGTAGTATCCCTTAGTCTCTTTTGGGTAACCCACAAAAAGACATTTATCGGATTTGGGTGAAAGCTTATCGAAAGTAAACGTTTTACATAAGCTTCACAACCCCATATCCTCGAAAAGACAATTTTGGAACGCTTTCCCCGTCCACATTTCATATGGTGTCTTTTCCACTACTTTGGATGGTGCTCGTTAATGTGAATGCCGCCGTTTCAAGCGCAAATCCCCTTAATGAAATAGGAAGATCACAGAAGACTCATCATGGATCGAACCATATCAAGTAGAGTTCGATTCCTTCTTTCAAAACGCCATTTAACCGTGGTGTTCCCGGCGGAGTCCATTGTGAAAGTATTCCACAATCCTTCAAATGATCACCAAATTCTCGAGATAAATATTCACCACCACGATCGGATCGTAATGCCTTAATTTTCTTCCCAAGTTGGTTTTGTACTTCATTCCGGGAATTCCTTAAATTTTTCAAAGGATTCCGACTTATGCCGCATGAGGTAAACATATCCAAATCCGCTCACATCATCGGTAAAAGTAATGAAGTAATCGTACCCTCCCCTAGCCAACGTACTCATAGGTCCACACACATCCGTATGTATGAGGGCTAAAAGGTCATCGGCTCTTTCACTTGAACCTCCGTGAAAGGAGACTTTGTCATTTTCCCCATCAAGCAAAAACTCACAAGTATCAAATGATTCGAAATCAAATGATTTGAGAATTCCATCTTTATGAAGTTTCTCAATGCGCTTTGAGCTTATGTGGCCTAATCGACAATGCCATAGGTATGTAGGGCTCGAATCATTTGTTTTATGTTTCTTGCCGCCTATGTTATAGATGTGGGTTTCTAAGTCTAGCACATATAAACCATTTGATAACTTAGCGGAGACATAGAACATATCATTCAAATACGCAGAACAACAATTGTTCTTTATTGTAAATGAATAACCTTCGAATCCAAAACAGAATCGAAATAATGTTCTTTGTGATAGCAGGAACATAATAACAATTATTAAGTTCTAAGACTAATCCTGAAGGTAAAAGTAGACTATATACTCCCACTACCAATGTAGCAACTCGTGCTCCATTGCCAACGCGAAGATCTACTTCTCCCTTTCCCAATGTTCTACTTCTTTTGAGGCCTTGCATATTACAAATAATGTGCGAACCACAAGCGGTATCAAATACCCAAGAAGCAGAAGTTGCTAAGTTAATTTCTATAACATACATATCTGAACTAGAAACTCCTTTCTTTTGATCCTTCAGATACTTGGGGCAATTACTTTTCCAATGACCAACATTGTTACAGATGTAACAATAGTGCTCATCAGCAACTTTTGGTTTTGGTGTAACGATTCCCAAATCCTTTTCAATTGCAATGAAACGTTCAGCATTCAATTTGTCATTCGAAAGGACGGAGCGCAAATTACAAGTAGAATTGTTGGTGTTGATATTGTTGTTACTAGACATAATTACTACAACAAATAATAAAGCAAGATTCAAACAATGTTTATCAAGAAAGCAATAATTAAACAAATTTTAATTACTACTACCCTTTTATTCAAAATGAAAGTCCCCTATTGAATAAAGAAATAACCAAGATCCCCTCCCACTACAATCAAACGGACTTTGGCCCTGCCTTCAATTTATAGTAGTTGAGGTAAGTAAACACTTTACTAATTATAACTAATTATAATTCTTGGTAGACAAAGTTAACAACTCCTTGTTTACTCCTATCTCTTAGCTTCAAAACCCAAAACTTTGTCTTTTGATGATTTTGTTGAGTTAAACCAAACATTAACATGTAAGTTTCAAAAACCTACCCTACTATCCCCGGAACTATGAGCAACACCCCGCTTTGGCGTAACCTATTACTCATGATCTAAGGCTTTATAGGTGTTGTTTGGGGAAAGCAGTTAAACTCAATATTACTTTTGGGGACCTAAGTTTACTAATATGGTCAATTAATAGTGAACACATGAATCAATTAACCACAAAACAAACTTAGAAGCAAGCATTTAAACAAAATAAATGCAAGAGAATTATAAAAGCAATAATTAAATGATCTAGTATGGCCCCTATACTTAGGAAAATAACTAATCTTCATGTGTCCTCCCTTGAATCTCCATGGATCACCATCCTTGAAACTTCTTGGATCCTCATGCTCGATTACATAATTTGAATTAAATAAATAACTAAAATTTAAAGTTACAAAAATACAAACGATTCGCATATCGTATTTAATTTACATTCAAATATAACGATTCGCAGATCGTAATTACTATCCTAATTTGGGCCATACTAGTCATAACATGCAAAATATAATATCATACATATTACATTAAACATCCACGCATTTATAATATCAAATACAATAAACACAAACGATTTACTTATTAACAATTAATAAGCAAATAAAACTTTCCATAATAATCATAAAACTTAACAATTTTAAGCTAGTAATTATTTAGGAAACTTTATTATTTATATTCAATTACTCATTTAAACATGGCAATAATCATTATTATTCACAAATTTGCAAAATAGGAAACTTTTGGATTTATGCTCAACTTTGGAAAATCAGATTTTCCTTAAAAAAAAATTTTTTTTTTTTTTTTTTTATAAGTGTTGACCGTTGACCACGTTGACCCAGCAGAAGGCTGCCAACAACACCAACCAAGAACCCAATTAAAATCAGCAGCACCGTGAAACATATTTCACGAGAGCATCGCCGGAAAACACCAGCTCACACACACGCCAGCACAGCACCCACTGCACCGACCGACGAGTCTCCGGCATCCACGCCAGAAACCTACGGCCAGCCCCAGCCGCCAAGACACGCCAAGGCCCCGCCGGGCCGAGCGCCAAAGAGCCACGCACGTCGGACGTGTTCTTTGGTTGCGTCTCCACCACCCTAAGAATCGCCGCTGGCCGCCGACCGTAACTTCCCTCCATCGTGGCTCCACCGCCGCAGGTGGGGCCACCCAGCCATGGTGGGTTTCCTTTTTGAATTTTGTAACAATTTACCAAAATTCTAATTAATCTTTAATTAACAATTTATTTAAAGATTTAGGATTAAATTAGGGTATTAATAATCCGAAAATTATGGCAGAAATTTTGAATCAAACAACAAATCTTAAACAAATTTTTAGAATTGTTGAGATTAGATTTGAATGAATAATCTCCATTAAACATTAAATCTAACAAGAATTCAAAATTAGGGCAAAAATTCAAATTATATCCAAAATTCAGAAAACTAACAATTAAATTCTGAAAAATTCGAAAATAATTTTTAGGGTGATCTACTGAATTATCATAACAAATAAAATCAAAAATTTTAATTGTTATTCTTAAATTCTATGAATAATCAAATTAAACATAAAATTTAACTAAAATTCATAAATAATATGCTAAAATCCGAAAATTAGTGGAAAAATAATCAAATTATTTTCAGCCATCATATTATTCTAGATCTATGTGGGTGATGAACATTAGATTTATTTAACAAATTAAAAATCAAATCTTTAATTGTTAACAAATTATTTCAATGATTAATCGAATTAAACATAAATAATTTTAAATCTAACAAAATTATTTATAAAAATCCGAAAATTTTAGAGTGAAATAACCAATTTATTTCGTCCATAATATCAAAAATTCGGAACTTTATAAAAATATTTGAGCATAAATCACAATTAAATCAATTATTTACAATTTCCAATCAATTAATATCAAATATCAATTCTGCAAATTCAAGCCATAAATAAATCCTCCCTTAATGGAATAAAAATAATAACTTTGCATACAATAACATGATCATATGAATATTATGAATTAGGCTAAACTGATACCACTGTAGGAATATATAGATGCATATAGCGGAATTTCAGGAAACAATTTCCTAACATCTATCATAGGATCGCAAACATAATCAAACATATGAATCATTCAATAGGGATTAAATATCAAACCTTCGTAGCGTGATTTCCCCGTTGTATGCAAGCTTTGAAGATCCGAGAGCCCCAAGTGTTGCTCCTCTAATCAGTCCACGAGCACCAGTTGAACACCAACGTTTGCTAGAACGGAAGAGAAGAAAATCTCTTGCTTTTGATGGTATAGGCGCCGATTTATGGAGAATAGATTTAGGGTTTCTCTTTCTCTCTCTAGTGAAAAGAAACTGACTAATCAATTGGTTACCTAAACCCTAGTATTATATCCTATATATAATAGAAGAGTCATAGGTTAGTTAGGAGAACTAATTCTCCTCCTATTCTCCTTTGGACCGGCCCAATCCTAATCCTAAATGGATTTGGATTGCTTTGTCCAACTTGTGCTACAATGTGTGACCTCATAGGATTAATCTATTTTAGTTATAGGCCCAATCAATATTGTCCTATTAATCATATTTATTCTCTAGCAAGTAAATACGATTACTAAAATAATTAACTTTATTATCTTCATAATAACATTCCTATTTATATTTAGTAATTGCCGAAATGTCTAAGGACATATTCCTTCACAATTGTGTGAGAAGAATCCAGATGAATTTACCAGTGAAGGTGTCAAAAAGTATGAATAAGAAACTCTTAGTGTTTTCCTTATTTATGATCCTGTATGTGTATATGTTTTGCTTTTAATGTATTTCTTGGATTCAATTGTGGATTTAGACGTGTTTTTGTCCCTAATATAATCTATTCGTTATTTGTATCAAGTTGCACTTGATAATAGTATTTGGCATAAGTCTTTGTGCCACTTTTGGTGCAACTGCAGGGCATTTGATGACTTTGCAAGGACAGGATGCAACACCACCAAGAAGGTTGATCTGCAATTCAACTCCTGCTAAATCAGCTACTGTAATCCTAACAATGGTAGCTGGTATCAGACTGTCGTTATGACCAGAGCTTCACCTGAAGAGTTTGAACCAGAATTTGATGAACCAACGGACTTGGGTATCACTGCAATAGGAGGTAATATCAAAGCAGAAACATGTGGTTGGTAAAATTAAAGCAGAAATATTTTGACCTTTTAGTTTCCGGGTTTTATGGGGTTTGATCATTGTGGTTTGTCGTTAAGTCTTTCTTAGGTTTGTTTGTTATGTCTTTCTTAGGTTTTTGTTTTGTTTTGTTTTTTTTAAGTGTCTTGGTTTGAGCTTAGTTTGTGTTTGAGCTTGTTTGTCAATCTATACAAGTCTGGATTTTCCGTTAGTTTATGTAGATGTTTCTTTTTTTTTTTTTTTTATTCGCCGACAGTGGATAGGATCTCCTTACTGCTCTTTTACCCGAGTCTGAATCATTTATGGCATTGCGAAAGTTTATCACTTTAAAGCTTTTCCTTGCATTGCTGTAATTTTGGGGGAATTTGTTTCATATTTTGAACAATTCTCATGAAAATTTTGTCATATTTGTTTAGATTAGCTTTAACTTGAGAAGTTTTGTAAAATTCTTTAGGATCTTTACTCATAATCCATCATATTCAAAATTAAATTGAATTTTTCTACCAGTTATTACGAGGAAAACAAATAGAATCTTTAGAATTTGGATATGCTTGCTTTTCTTAAGCAGCAAAATTATTTCCCTTATTCTTGCCAATATCGGAGTGGGTCCTGAGTGGCAAGTTGTGCCCTTTATGAGCTTTGTTATACTGTGATTTTGAGTTTATGTTGCAAGATGTAGATGCTCTGCTCAATTTGTGATCAAATGTACATGAGCTATAATAACAACTTAGCCATAGTCCGACAATAATTTGGGGTCAGCGAGAACCCAATTGTTACGAGGAATCGCACAAGAGTACATGATCTAATTTGGAATAATCTTCGTTATGCTTTTTTTGTGTGGGATTTCTATTGTCCCAGTGCTTGAAAATAGTGTTTCATGATATACAAGTTCTCTGAATAAGGGAGGAGGTGTCAACCTTCATCCTTCACAGTACCAAACTAATGATGTCTCATTCTGTCCCAGTGCTTGAAAATAGTGTTTCATGATATACAAGTTCTCTGAACAAGGGAGGAGGTGTAAACCTTCATCCTTCACAGTACCAATAACCAAACTAATGATGTTTCATTCTTTCGTTTAATGGTTTTGCAGGTGCACCTAGAACGAGGTTCTTGGATATCAAATTGACACACGATAACAGTATTGCAACTGGGATAAAATATACCAGGTGAGCTGATACGCCAGCACTGCCTTATTTGTTATCTAAGTTGTCCCTTAACCCTTGTTTCATAAGCATGAAGTAACCCACTTGACTATGATGTTTTACTGATGTTAATTTTTTGGTCTTCGATTTGCTGTATTTGACATACTGTCATTTTATAAAGAGCGTACGGGAGATTATCTGGGGAACACTGTTCAGGTCATTCTCATCTATAATTCAAGAATTCCCACTGCCACGATTGTCTATTTCTGTTGGCAGCTAAGATATTCCTGATATAGTTTGTGATGGAGTCATGGAGCATCAAATCAAATGCATAGGGTGCATAGGAGCAATTGTTCTGGGGTTGACTATTCAGAGAATATCTCATGCAGAGCCTGCAAAGGAGTTGCAGATACTGCTTGCTTTCGGACTTTGAGTTAGTTTTGCGTGTAAGATGTAGTAGGCCTTTTGATTTACTTCAAGACATTTTATTAAGTCGGCCAAATTGTGGCAATAGTTTAAGGCATGTTTGTTTTCAGCCCTCAACATGGTATTGATGCTGGAAGAAATTTTCATTGGAATTTTGTACTCTGTACGCATATTGTTTGTTGGAAAGCTTTATTTGCAAATTGCAATACAAATTAAAAAATGCGTGAGGTTTTGGGCCTTTTGGCCTCTGGCTTTAGTAGCAACCCATTAAGATTCCAGCCTTTCTTCCATTTGCTCAACTTTTATACGGAGTACTAGGGAAATTTTTCATGAACATATCAACTCACCAACCCAATTATACGAGGGAAATTTACTCGCTGTAAAGGGCATTACTTATTTACCGCCCGTATTTACTAAAAATCGTCCGTATTTTTTTCAAGGTTTTCCTAAACTACCCCTATGTATACTCACTCCTCACTCTCACCTCACCCAACCACCACCCACCCACCAAGCAACCACCACCACCACCACTACTACCACGGCGTCAACCATTGCAACCACCACCACCACTCTCACCGAAAATCCGTTACCATGGTTTTTTCAAAAAAAAAAAAAAATTGTTACTTTTTTTGAAGAACCCATGGTAACGGATGAAAATTCCGTTACCTCCATGGAGGTAACGAAATTTTCATCCGTTACCACCATGGAGGTAACGGAGTTTTCATCCATTACCGTGCACTGGTGGCGGTTTTTTTAAAAAAAAACTAACCACATTTCGTTCCGGTGTGGTTGGCGGCGTTGACGATTCTTCGTGGTGCTCCGATGGTGGCAAGTGGGTCCGCGATGGTGGTAGTCGGGTGGTGGTGGTCGGTGGTGTTGGTGGTGGTGGTTGTGGTGGTCGGGTGGTGTTGGTGGTGGTGGTGGTTAGGTGGTGGTGGTGGTGGTCGGGTGGTGGTAGTGTGAGAGGTGAGAGAGTAAGAGTGGGGTAAAAAGGGAGGGGTAGGGGGAATTTTAAGGAAAACATACAAGCGACTTTTAGTAAATACGGACGGTAAATAGCGATTGGGTAATTATACTCCGTACATGAAAAATGTAAAATTATACTTCCTCTATTTCTTTTTAAATGCAACACTTTCTAAATGCGGCAGTTTCAAATTGAATGCAATACTTCCTTTTTCCCCTCATCTCCCTTGTTATTTCTAATCACATGCATCAATGCCTAGGAATTTGTGCAATTCAAAGAGTTGCATTTAAATCGAAACGGAGGAAGTAATTTTTTATTAATAACAACTGAAAATATTGAGGTTCATTGGAAAGACCTGAGTTGCCAACAAATTTTTTTTCTCATTCATCTCTTGTTAATGTAATGAAATTGTAATTGTAAAAACTGTTGAGTAAATCATGAAACTTAATACGATACAAAGATATTATAATACGAAGTACATATATCCATAATAAAAGCAATAAAATCTAAAAATAAAATCAAAGAGATACTGGCAATACTGCTATGATAGTCTCATACAAAAATATGTAATCACACAGTTGGTTTGAGGCTTGTTGTACCAAAGCTCATGCACAAAACTCATGATGCGGTAGTGGTTATGAAAAGAATGAAGATAACCACTAAAATTCATAATTTCCAACCTACTTCTCCACTATTTCCAATGGTGTCCAACCGTCCATCAATCATCTTGAGCACTGAAGCATACTGCAAAAAGCAATCGAAGAGAGAAATGAAGGGAAAACGGTGAGGATGCAGTAGTTTACATACATTGCAAAATACAATCCGTCTACTGCACTTTTTTCACTCGAACTCCCAACCTAGTGAGTTCTCAAGCAGTTCTTTGAGTTTTCTGGTCTGTTGAGATTATAGGGTTTAGGTTATCATTAATGTATTATATAAGTGCATATATATTTAGCAAGTAAAATGGTATAAATTCAGTATATTTCATTGTTTGGTTTCAAACTCATAATTCCACAAATGTTGAATTTTCGGTGAAGACAAATAGGGCTTAGCAAGTAGACCAAAAGTAAAACCACGCCTAAAATTCAATTAAGTGGTTCTGCCAAAATTACATTCAATGATAAAATTCATAACTGATGTCACAGGGTAATAAGTACTGTACCAGTACCCCCCAAAAAAAAAAAATTTCAAGCTATATACTTCCTCCATAACAAAAAAATGTCAACAATTGATTATTTTACCTCTCACAAATATTCACAAATGTTAGACATTTTTTTTTGTTACGGAGGGAGTATTTGTAACTCCAAAGCTCTCTTTTACTCTTTCGTCTTCAATGACTTAATATCTCTCATTTCGTAATTGTATTGCTATATCTTATACTTGAGACCCATGGTCTTATAAAAACTTAACATTGATCTCTGCTAGAACTATCTATAATTTCAAAGCCAAGAGGTTAAGGCATTTTAACAGAGAAGAAGCTAAGAAATTCCAATGTTTAACTGCATTAATTATTATAGCACATAAATCATACCTAAACAAGCAAATACTTCAGGACTCTCAAACGTTGAGCAAAAGCAAGCAAGTAATTGTAACCAAATTGAAGTAATGCCACTAAGCTAAAGATCATGAGAAATCAAAACTGAAAGATTCATATGGGTATATTAGGTCCTAAATAATTATTCGTCGTCGAGGTAGTTATCTTAGCAAAGCTTTATCAGATTAATGGCACTAACATAGTTGCATATGTTCACTGTGGCACTTTAACCACATTTTTTAATTTGGTGATAATGGACTAATTGTATTAGCGGTCTTTCTTATTTCATGGTCAAATTTGTTTGAGCATTAACCTTTTGATGAGAACAAGAAGCTAAGTAAATCCACTAAAATTAAATGTAATAATCAAAATAATGATATAATTCTAATGACCTCACTTGAAAGGATCTTCTGAAACCGAGAGGAAAGCTTTAACCACTTGAGCTATCCCTCACGCTTAAAAAGAACTCATCATTGACTAATATACAACCACATATACACCTCCCGCACCACTCCAGCTTTTAGGTACTCCAGAAATTACTTTATTTGACAAATCATGTACTTGGTTTGCATAATTTTTTACAATGACATAAAAAAGGTAAATGTTATACAGAGCATCAGGAATTATCCACTTCCAAATTAATGTAAAATGGACCTATTAACCAAAGGTATAATTAAGGAAACAATAAACTTCTTTAATAATAATTCCTCTTATCTTAATCAAGCAATCACACCAAGATCAAGCAATAAGTCATAAAAGAGCTAAAATCCATTGAATAAGGGGGACACAGTTCTATCAGTTGGCAATCGGAACATTCCTGAAATACCAGCCCCAACTCCCATAGTAATGCCATCCAAGATAGCCACCTACAAATGTAAGAAAGAAAGCCCACTAAAAATGACATGACTGATATGAGCTATGTAACATTATAAAGTGAGCTTGTAAGTCGTGATCACTTCATCTTGGATCTTTGTAATTAGAACTTAGAAGCTATTCAACTAATAATCATGATAACATTCAACAGCCCAAACTAAATCAAATCTAAAC
Organism: Beta lomatogona; assembly: GCA_947646795.1. Taxonomy (NCBI): domain Eukaryota; kingdom Viridiplantae; phylum Streptophyta; class Magnoliopsida; order Caryophyllales; family Amaranthaceae; genus Beta; species Beta lomatogona. The sequence continues at coordinate 29,971 of CANSNZ010000604.1, read as the reverse complement.
AAAATCGAATAAATACTTGAATATATATATATATATATATATATATATATATATATATATATATATATATATATATATATATATATATATATAAACATCCCAATAACCATCAACCATGTCAAGGAAACCTAATGAACTTGCCAAGAGAGGCAAGAAACCTTTATGCGCCTCACACCCCAGGCGCCTCCAGTGGGTTCCTGCACCTCGCCCTAAAAAAGCCCCACCCCTGCGCCTGAGGTGCGCCTAAAACTAAGGCAAGAAGATTCCCATATATAGTAGGAGCAGTGCCTAGCTTGCAGGGGGCATAGCTCTTAGCACACAACACCGAATTAAGTAATTTTTGAGTTAATTTATTAACTTATCGAGCTTTACAACTTTCATCAATGAAAAAGACCTAATAATGACTGCAGAGTTAAGTAAATTACCAAAAACAACAATTAGAATAAACATAACAACAAACATTAGGTACAGATGAAGCAATATCACCGATAACAACAATAATTGTAGCTTGTAGCAATCACTTACTAATAAAGCCATCAATACAGCAGCTTAAAAGAGATAGTAAACAGACTTTTTGCAAAATTCTATCCCACTTGTACTAACAGTGCTTGCTGCTCAACAAATACAAGCAAAAAATTATGCAAACCCACTTCAGATTTTGATATCAAACCCACACTCAACGATAAAATCCCACCACACAAGGTACACGTAGAACAATTTAATATCACAAGTAGACATTAATCCAGCTTCTTAAAGCTCAACATAGCTTCAGATTAGCTTCTTTGAAAACATGCGTAATTATGCAATTTGTACGCTCTTAAACAATCACCACTACTCCCAATAATCAATCAAAAAGATCATCAGGAATTGTGAATTACAATTAAAACCCGAGAAAACTACATGAGATAATTGAATATTAAGAAAACGATATTCACAAGGGTAACCTCTAAATCCACAAAAGTGCTGATTTCACAGTAAAATCAATACGTGAACATAGACTTTCAAAGCAAATCAACAAAAATTTTAAGCCGTCAAATCGAACTGAGCAAGCTCCCAGGTGTAGTAAGTAAAATAAAAGACTTTATAACATTTGCATAAATTAAATATAAGTAATTATAGACATCTACTTACAAAATAAAAGATGGGATGCAGTCGACACTACGATGCATTGCAAAAGAACAAAACCACCGATGTAGAGAAACTTGTTTCTGTAGGATTGCATAATCGATTCACAATCTCTTGCTTTATATACCCACCAAGATACAATCTTGTCATGGTGTTTTAAAAACTTCATTTAAGTATCTAGAATATTCCAATTAAACCACCAACGAAATCCGAGAAACAGCAGAATTGCAATTACCACAGTTGGTGTGGAACTGAACCAAGAACCCCAAAAAGTTATTTGAGAAACTGGTTTGGAGGGTGAAGGTTAAAAATGAGTTGATGAGATTGTCCATCTTCTCCTTAACTTGTGTTGTTTCAGCTATCCAATCATTTTTCTTCTTGTACAGAGCTTTCGCAACCTCAAACTCAGACCCTTCCAAATTTAATGATTTGAATTCCTCAAAATCAGCTTTGATGGTAGAAGTCTCTGATTGCAATCGTGAAATTGCTCCTCTGAGCTCATTTAACCACTTATCCATTTTAACGTCACTTTGTTTAATCACTTGATCAGTGTTTTCAAACTTACTTTTAATGGCTGGAATTTCATTCAGTATTTCATGCAACTTCGCTTCCATCTTTTGGGTCTGAGACATATTACATATTTGATTCCATAAGGAAAACAACTGTTTGTGCTTTCAGATTTTAAAGAACCTGCTGCGAGACTAGTACGCTGGGGTGGTGCCGATTGCCAGGGCCGTATTTGGGCCAAGGCGAGAGGGGCAGGTGCCTAGGGCCGAAAACACATCGCCCAAATAAGTAAAGGCAATAGAGAGAATAAAAGGAAAAGTAGAAAAAACAAAAAGGAAAAGAAAAGATCAATGCAATACTGCAAATGCGGCCGAGAATTACGCTTACTCTTCAACCTATAACCCCTTCAATCAAATTCAATTTCTTATTCAATTCTCCCACTTGTTTTCCAATTCAATGCCAAACATTCAAAATTTTTGGGTAAATCCCTCTCTTTTCTCTTTTTGTTCTTTTTTCGATTTTTTAAAGTACATAAAAATATTGTTAAATTAAATTTTCTATAGAAGTTATGTAAAAGCCAACAAAGAAAATTATTCCCGGTCCGGACCGAAAATCAAAAATTCAAAAAATTCGGACCAAACAACTGTTTATTTTTTCGGTCTGGACCGAAAAATCAAACTTAAAAAAATTTAGACCTAATTAGGGCCCTAATATGTAGGTTCACCCTTAGGACTCCAAAATCTCAGAAACGGGATTGCCGATTGCTTGTCGTCTGCCATTAACGTTGGTCGGTCGTTGAGGTGTTGCCATTAATGCCAAACCCCAATTTCAAAGAATCGGAGAAAGAGCGAAAGAGAGAACGAAGGAGGAAGAGGCCAATGTTAGGGTTTGCCGAGTGTGTGAGATCGAGAGTGATGAAGATGAATTTTGAAACCGTTAGGTTGTATTAATACATGGCATTTCCCCTCCCTCCTTTCCTCTTTGCCCTTTCTTTATTTAACACCCCCAACCACATTTCCCATATGGTCGGCGCCTTAATTAAGCGTCCAACCACCGGGTCGGCGCCTAATTTAGGCGTCTAACTTAGGCGTTCGACCAAATGGTTAGGACGCCTATTTTAGGGCGCCCGACCGCATGGTTGGACGCTTAACTTAGGCGCCCGACCGGTGATAGAATTAAGTAAAAGCATGATCTTAGGCGCTTAAAATATCGCTTTAGAATATCTAGTAGAATAATATCTTTACATGGTAGAATTTACTATGTTTAAGTAGAAATGTAGAATTTACATGAATTTATGTAGATTTTTAGAATATTATACTTGTTATATTTACATTTTTAACATATCACATGTAGAATTTACATGATGTATTATATTTAGATTTTTAGCATATTAGAATAGTTATATTTACATTTTTAACATAATAAATGTACAATTTTACATGATATATTATAGGAAAAATTCACATAAATAATCCCAACTATGGCCGGTCTGCCAATATTAATCCCAACTAATGATTATTCTAGTATAATCCATATTATTATGTCTTATCCATAATATTAGTCCTTAAACCAAAGTTAACTTGTTATAACCTAGGTGATTGTGAACTAAGTTACCTCGCTTGCCTTTAATTAGGTGATCTCCCCATTTAAAGACGTTGAAACCAGCTTGAAAGGAAAAAAAAGGCAAACGAAAAATTAGAGAAGGAAGAAAGGAGATGGCAAGTGATTCTGCTTCAGTTGGATTACAATGCTTTCATCGTCTTCATGCTGTTGTGAAGGTTGTCAAGCGAGGAGAAAATGTTGGGAGACGATATTGGGGATGCCCTAAATTTCCACCGGTTTGTTTTTAAAATTTCCTTTTTTTTGTTGCAATTGATTTGATTATTTTAGGGTTTTATATCTTTAAATTAATTTGGTTGCGTAGTAATTTTTTTGAATGGTACCTTGATGATGTGAATATGGTCGATGATGGAACTAGTGATGGTAGAGGAAAAGTTATTGAGAAGTTAGAAGCAGAGAATACCATTACATGAGAAAGTCGAGAAATTGAAGAAGAAGAGTGAAATGTTGAAGGTGGAACTGATTGAAACAAGGTTCAAGAATGCAAAGAATGGTGAAGAAATTGGTTTACGCCCGATTTTGTCTTGGGTTGTTTTGGGCTGGTATGTTTTGTGGGAATTGACAATGGGTTCAATTTGTGTGTAATTTTTTGTTGGCTATTATGGTCATTTAGGAAGTGGAATTTGTTAGGACAAAGATGTTAGGAAGGCAAAGTAGTAGTAGTATGTATGTATTGTCTCAATGAAGTGTATTTTTCATTCAATGGAGTAAATGAGATATTCAATTATTTCCAATATTTGCAACCGTTGTTTTTGCAATCCTACACTTTAGCATAATTTTCAATCAACTTGTGCATATTATACAACACTTGCAATTATTACCAAAGTAAGAGGAATCAAAATGAATCCATTAATCCGAAATAAACCAACAAGAGGTAGTGTTGTTTCACAAGCAAAAGTAAACCCAAAAAAAAGGTTGTCTCAACACATCGTACCTAAATACAACAAGATTGAACCAAAATGAAGCCAAAATTCGGAGCAAAAGTAAAGTGATAAAAGATTTGGTGATGAGTTCTGTTGGCTAAAGGTGCATTTGTTGGCCGATGTACTTGCTTAAGACAATTGGCCGGCTTGCACTCCACTACCGAAAGTAGTTGGATTTCCTTGTTCATCAAAGTAAACTCCTACACCCTTAACACCCCTCCCACCTCTTCCACCTCTAACACCCCTCCCACCTCTTCCACCTCTAACACCCCTCCCACCTCTTCCTCTAACAAGGCTTGACCCCCCCTTCCACCTCTCGCCACCTCTTCCCCTCTCTAATGTCACCGGCCCCCTCCCATTTCTACCTACACTACTGTTTTCACCCCTTCCACCCCCGGCACCACCTCCTCTCGCTCCCTCTACCCCTTCCCCTTATGATTGTTCTCCCATATCTCCCCAGGTGCAAAGGTTCCGCCGTTTGTTGGTGATGTTGTGCTTGTGATGATTCAGCTCCATCATTCCTGGACCCTACTTTTTTGGGCCTTCCCCTAAGTCGCTTAGGTTCCGGCTCAACAACCTTGTCCTTGTCGGACACCTTCTCTTATTATGCTCCTTTGACTTGCACACACTACAACTCATTTCAACACCATGTTTTGTCAACTTCCCTGGCTTCTTGGGATCTTCAAATGGAGTTTTTCTTCTCGTTCTTCCTTGGTCTTCCAGGACCTATCTTAATAGGAGGAGGATCCAATGGCAGTCCACCTTTGGCCGTTGTTTTCTCCAACACATGGTGGGATGGAGGCCGCATAAATCTTCAGGTATGTCTCCGTAGTGTAGCACTCATGCACATAGGCTTCGGCTCCTCATGTTTCAAGAAAATAAAGCAGCACAACCATGGCAAAGATGGCACACCGCTGATATCCCATTTCTTGCAAGTACAACTCCTTGCATCAACATCAACTTCCAAAGTGTCTAACCCGTGTGACACCCGGAACAAAGTGGATGTTGATGGCATTACGTAACACTCAGCTAGCCTAGTGTCTTCTCCTTGTTCGCCTTTAGCTTTAATCCTAGAGGCACGTAACATCTTTGCTTTTTCCATTTCTTCCCTCTTCACCACCATTCTTTGCATTAAAGCTGTCCTAATATCTTCAAGCATGAAGATCAAGTGCTTGGTTCTTGCATTTAGTATATAACCATTGAAAGTCTCTGCCATATTATTCACTATGACATCACACTTAGTATTACTCCTTACAAATGCCCTGCAAAAGCACTTTGGGTTATAAGCCTTGAATGATACAACTGCACTAGGATCAACCTTTTCCATCTCCTCTAATGCATCCTCATATTCCTCCTCACCGTAAGCCTTTGCAACATTCCGAATAATATCTTCATTTCATCTCCCCTAAAGTACCTATGCCAATGAGCAAATACATGTCTTGCACAATGTCTATGCTCGCCCGTGGCAAGACATTGTGCACAGCATTCAAAATGGCCTCGCAATCCATAGTAACTAACATATTAATATCTAATAAGCTGTTATTAAAAGAAAACAAATAGAAGAATAGAAAGTTACCTGAGCTTCATCAGATACAATTGTAATGTCACTACCATCAGTTTCACCAAGCACCTTCTTCAATTCATTAAAAAACCACAACCAAGAGTCATTTGTTTCCCCTTCAACCACACACCCAACACAAAGGATACATTTGGTCGTTTGCATCCCTACTTACAACAGCCTAATAATTGCCCTCCTAAAAAAGTCTTTAAGAAACACCCATCAACACAAAGGACCTTCCTACAGCCCTGCATCCAACCTTGTTTCACCCCTTCAAAACACACAAAAAAGTCCTTTCCTCAACACTCCTTTCCTCCTCACTGACATGTCCCTCTCCATTGTTACCTCCTTGAAGTCCTTCTTGCTCCCCCTCACTTAATGTGCCTAGTTCTACCTCCGGGTCAAATTCGGGATCGAAGGGATCATAATCTTCAAAATCATAATCAAACCCGACACAAAAACTCATCCCAAGTCCGTACTTCATCGGTCCTTGGATCTATCCAATCATATGCAAACCCACCTAATTGTTCCGCCTCAAGTGGTACTTCATTAGGCCTTGACCGTGAATGTTATCTTGGGTAATTTGTGAAGATAATTGAGTGACTTGGGTGATTTGGGGGAGATTGGGTATTTTGTGGTTCTTCGAGGTGTTTTCTATGAGCTCTTTCCTTTGTGGTGAGTTATCGTATTTTGGGGAGGTTCAACAGTTGAGGAGCTTGCTTTTTTGCACACCTCAGAAACCCTAGGTGTGGAATGGTCAAAAGCTGAGTCAGCAACCTTTTTAGTCAAAGGTTCATTTGGTTGTTTGACCTTTGTTTGTTTCTTTCTTTTTGGGGTGTATGGTTTTCTCCTTCCAACCGTCCCTTTTGGTGAATTTCTTATTCCACCCTCCCCTAACACAGTATAACATCGGAATGCCATGAATGACATAACAATGAATACACCTACCCTGCTTTTTGTTTTTACATGGGAAATCAACTCTCTCACCTCCTCATCACTCTTAACCCTTCTAAGTCCCACCTCAAGATCCCGCTCCCCAGAATCAAATAGTGAACCTCAAAGCAATTTCATCATAATTTCCACATTTCTTAGCTAACTCAACCAACCAAAACCAACACATCGGATCAAAATCAATAGGAAAAGTCCTATATTGCCCAGCATAATATCGAAGAACACCATGCTTATCCTTACTAAAGAAACCCCCATGCCACATTTTAAGAGTTCCCGAAATAGTATCCATCCCCTATTCAAAGAAAATAACAAAATAAAACTATATCAATTGCAAAATTTGCTATTCACAACAGCCCTACACCCTAATCAACATAAAAAATTCTAACTTTTCATCTCTGTAATAATAGATAAATTTGCAAAAGATGTAATTTTGAAATGCTAGAATTCATGCGAATTACTAAGTACGAAAGAGATGAAGAAAAAAAATTACCTTTTGATGGTTCAAATACTGGACGAAATTGTCTTTTCTGCTTCTAAAAATAGCTTCTTTGAATGTCGTCAATGGTGGCCGTACTTCTTCTCTTGCACGCAACCGTAGCAAAGTTGCGTAATGGTGGGCCGTGGTAAATTAAAGGGTTTTACTTGGGTAGTTGGGGGTTTTTACTAAGGGAAGTCCATTTAAGAAAAAAGATAAAATAAAAAAAATTCAACTTTTGGAGGGAAATAGGGAGTTAAGGAGATCTTGTGACTTATTTAGCAAAGTTACCTGGTTTAAGGACTAATATTATGGATAAGACATAATAATATGGATTATACTAGAATAATCATTAGTTGGGATTAATATTGGCAGACCGGCCATAGTTGGGATTATTTATGTGAATTTTTCCTATATTATATGTAGATTTTTAGCATATTAGAATAGTTATATTTAAATTTTTAACATAATAAATGTACAATTTTACATGATATATTATATGTGATTTTTAGCATATTATAATAGTTATATTTAAACTTTTAACATATTAGATGTAGAATTTACATTATAGATTTTTAGCATATTATAATAATTATATTTACATTTTTAACATATTAGATGTATTAACATATTAGAGTAGTTATAATATAGTAGCCATAAATTATTTAAATAATAAAAAACTACACGTAAATAAAAATATTTTGCATATTAGAATAGGTTTTAAGCTCACCTTAAATTAAAAAAGCATGAAATATGGAATTAGTATTTTTTTCGCGTAAAATTACTTACAGACGCCTTGTTCAGCGCTGCACCAACGGTCAAGCCGTCCGATAAAGGTGCTCGCACCATTGAGGAGGCGCCTAATCAAGACGCCCGCACCACGGGTCGGCCGCCTAATAAAGGCGTTTGACCAAGGGTGCAGGCGTCTTGATTAGACGCCTCACCAATGGTGCAAGTGCCTTTATTAGACTCTTGACCATTGGTGCAGGCGCCTAATTCAGACGCCTGTGCAAGTTTTTTGGAGCAGTTTACATTCCCGTAATTTGTCGCTTGAATTTAACTTTGTAAGTCGATATATAATATATTAAACAGTTTATATTACTTGTATGATCTTTAATAGGTTCCATACTCGAGCAATGATGGGGACTAGGTTAATTATCATGGTAGATTTAGGATAAGTGATAGATTCACGACGGTTAATGAGGCGTCCGACCATCTTAATGAAATCGCAGCTTCCATAGGGTTTGAATTGGTTATTCACTCGTATAAGCGTAATCCGAATGGTCCGCGGATTTGCCATTTGAAATTTTTAGGGGGACGAGATACACCTGGGGATAAGGTAAAACCGAGAAAGGTGAAACGACCTAATACATCGACAAAGTTTTGTGGATGTCCACTTAGGATTAACTTGGTTTTGGGGGACCAATGGTATGTGTTTATTCCGGATAGTAAATATGGTTTTCAAAACCATGCGTTCGTAGTATATCCGGAGGGCCACTGCACGAACCAATGGGCTTGATGATGATGATGCTAGGCGGATGGTTCGATAGATGACCGATGTTGAGACCGCACCTGAAACATTCAAGCCGGCCAGAAATGAGGCATTCCCGCATCTTCACCAAATGATAAAGCATATATACAACGTATACCCGATCAACTCCCCGCCCGCCCGGCTTGGGCGGGCTTTTTGGGCCGGCCAAATTTTTTTTTTTAGGGCTTTGGACAAACAAAAAACACTTTTTAGCTTAAAAATTTGGGGCCGGCCCGTTTTGGCCCGCAAAAGCCCGCTGGCCCGCCCGAAATACCGGCTTTGGGCACAATTTTTGGCCCGGATTTGGGCCCGGCCCGCCCCGGCCCGCAAGATGGGCACTTTTTTTTAGCGCCCGCCCGAACCCGCCCGGCCCCGTGTTTGATCGTCCAATACAACGAGATGTATTTTTACAAGATGGAAGGGCGTTAAGAACGGACTTCAGCTGAAAATTTTCTGCACCTTGCTCGTTCGAAAAACTATGTTTCTTGGTCAATACGGGATGATGATGGAGTTATTACTCATGCATTCATGTCTCATCCCGGTGGTACGAACGCATTTCGTACCTATCCATGGGTAGTTGGCATCGATTCAACATATAAAACGAATCGATACTGTATGCCTTGCATTGAGTCGGGTAGGGGTGGCACCGACAAATATGAACTTCCTCATCGCCTATGCCATAGTGAAGGATGAGACCGCAGAGAGTTATCGTTGGGTGTTGCAGTTGTCTACGTAATTTACTTAGCGATCATGTGAGCCCGAGTGTCATATTTACAGATCGTGAGTTGGGTTTGGCTAGACCTATTAGTCAAGTTTTTCCAAATTCTGCTCATCTTCTTTGTACATGGCATATTAACAAAGATGTGGAGGCACGAGTTAGTAGAATATGTGGGGGGGGTCATTCGGAGAGTGATTTCATGCCGGTCATTGGTGGAATGTGGTAAATGCAAACACGTAAGATGAATATGAGGATGCATTGGCAAATTTGAAGTCCGCTTGGGCATGGAAGCACTGCGTTATTAATTACGTTGGGACAACGTCGTTGAATCCCCATAAGACCAAGTTTGTGAAAGCATGGACCAATGACGCGTGGATTCGATTTTTTGTTCGCTTCTTGGCTTCAATTTTTCACTTCTTGTTGGCTTCAATTTTTTCCCTTTTGTTTGATATTCAATTTCTGGCTTTGATTTTTGGTTGTTGGTTGCTGCTGTTGGTTGAAAATGGTGGTCAGTAGGTTGTTCGTTGGCCTCGATTTGGGTAGTAGTATTGTTGCCAGTGAAGGTGAATGGTGATGGTGATGCATTTTGGTCTGACAGGCGGCGGTGAGGGCGAGTCGTGATGGTGAGTGGTGGTGCAAAGATCGGGAGCAAAGTGGTGGCCGGCTATATGCCGATTTTTTTTCCTTTTTATTTTCTCTCTCCTCATTTCCTTTAATCAGCCTCATTAACTCCCACTTACGAAATTTTGCATCGGGAAGCATTCCTAATGCAAATGTTGATTCTTTTCGGTGACGGAGGGAGTAGACACATCAAAATATAATTGCTATATATGAAACCATGTTAATTAGGAGGGAAAATAATAATTTAGAAAAATACTCCTATAAATATAAATAAAGGAAATATTCTTCAATTCAATCGATAGACACATAAAAATATATAATAATTAAAATATCAATCTTATTTTCTTATAATAGAATGACATGGCGATACAATTGTTTTAACATTGAATGATGTGTCAAGGCACATGGCGAGTTGTGGAATTAATGGTCTTTGTTTTAGTATAATATTTGATTACAAGTTTGCAATGCATTATTCTTTGTTAATCCCGCACTATTTAATAATATGGTAATTGGTGTTTTGTCTCATTTCAAACGAACTCGTTCCAATGTATTGCTTCAAATGGATAATTGAACTTTGTAAATACTTTTTGGTGGATCTTCCATGTAAGATAATACTAATGGGACTTCCATATCAATTCTTCCGGATGATATTATGTCTCGATATCCCGTGCAAACTCCCTCCCTTAGAGTGTTTTAGCATGTAGACAAGTGCGTAACAATGGCTATATTTGTCTTCAACACCATATTTTGCCGAAAAATATCTTATGAGTGTTAGTCCTATACTTTTTGGACAAGACATATGGAATGCTAAGGCTAATGTCATGTTTTTACTTGAAGGTGTTGAAAAGAATCCAAAGGTTACAAAAGTACATTTAAAAGGTTCGGAAGTGATGCGTAGTTTGGGTCTTCGATCGCATGCTTCTTGCAATGGGTTTCTCTTTTTGGTGGGGAAAGGTTTAGCGAAATATATGTGATCTACAATCCACTCACATTATAAACTTTTCATGTTTTTGAGCATAGAGAAAGAATTTGTGGATTCTTCTTTCATCATTTGGAAAAAGATTACAAGTTGCTATTTTATAGCCTTGATAACAATTGAATATGCCATTATTTTATGTATAGTTTGAGTACCACAAATAAGAGAGAATTAAGATGTCCCCCCTATCGTCCTTTGTGTCTTGACCCAAGATATGAGGTTGGAGTTGTATCATGTGGAGCATTGTTTTGGATTGTTACATGTTTTAATAGCCCTCGATTTCAAATGAGTGCTCTAAATCTATAATGATGTTTGATATTAAGACAAGTTTTTCATGTTATGCCTCATCCTGGATCTTATTGTACACATCTCTTTTATTGTGAGACGTATTATATACATGAACACTTAAGGCTCTTGGAAGTGAATAACAAGTTGATTTAATTTAATATGTGTGAGAAGACAATTGAAGTATGGGTTTTAGAGGACATTGCTAATTGGATGTGGGTAAAAAGGCACGTGGTAAACTTTGAAAGCCTTTTTGGAGATTTTGTGGTTTGTAATGGTCATCCGGTCGTTGGCACGAAAGTGGCAATCTTTTGTTACATTGGCCCGAAAAAGGGTTTTATTATTTTAATTTACGCTTAAATTATTTTCGCAAAATGAAAGGAGGATCTATTACACCTGCAAAAAACGATGTTTATTCCATTGTACAAGATTCATCGCGAGTTTTGTCTCCAACGTAATTTCAAACTCTTTGAAAGAGATTTGATTTGCAAATCTATTATATTTGGTCAGTCTATATATTTTCATTTTGTCTCTTTTGTTGTACATCTAGGTATTTGATTTCTTTTTTTTTTTTTTTTTTGGTTTACTTTTATCTATTTGAATGTATGAGTGATTGAGCAATAAATGTTGTTTTTTTATAGAGGAGTTGTATAAATAAGAATGATTCATTTGTTATATACAAAGAAGTTGATAGAAAAATAATCTTTATATATTTGAAAGCTTTGTCTGTGCTTCAAAAAAAGAGCGCCTACCACGCGACCCACCTTTTATATTCCCTTTATCTTTTCGTATCTGCTGCAGCTTTATATCTATATCTATCTATGCATTAGTGTTTACAATGACCATTGTATACCTCATTTTATGCTTTTTTCCCCTCTTTTTTTCAACCCTTGCCATTAAAGTCATTAAACTTTTTTGCAACTTATGCATCCTTTGCGTGGCTCTTTTTTCTTTGTCTTTCCATCTCTTGCTTCCTGCTTTTCCTCAAAGTCATCAAGTAAGGCAATTTTTTGCTAAGAACCCCCCTGGTAGACCTCCTATTGTGGTCACATATGATACGAGAAGAGTTAAAGGGTCATAAGAGCAATTAATTAAAATAAATATAGTTTGTTTCTTGTAATGCGAGAAGTTTGTTAGAAAGTAAGAATAAATAGGGTGCTGTGGAGTGAGGAAAGATCATCGAGAAACTTGTATCTCATTGGGGAGAGTGCCTATTCTCGAAGTGGGGCTAGTTTGTATTGACTGAAATTACACTGATTCTCTTAATATATTTATACCATTGCTTGCTAATTCATTGTGATAGATTGCTCTGTTTGTGTTTGTTATTTCCATTTGCCTTGATTGGACACTTGCAGCTGGTTGATTCTTATCATTTACCCTATCAAATTGTCAGAAAACAAACCCTAATATCCTCAATTCTAGTTATTCCATGCTCAATTCAAGCTAATTTTTCCTCATATCTCGAAAATTAATTGGGAATGGCTGCTTTGGAAGACAATTGCTGGCTTAATTGGCTTTCATAGTGAAGATCAAGAATAATGGATCATGGTGCAAGAATTCACAGCCTGTTCATGAGTGCAAATCTCTTCTCAAAAAGCTCAAGTCTTCACAATTTCACTCTCTTTCTCATAATCATCAACAACATCACCTGAATCAGAGTTGCCAGTCATTGATCCAGTTGCCAACAGGTGGATTCACTTGTATTTTGAGTCAAGCCTGCTCTTTCCGACCTCGGGTTGTTCTTTTCTCTATTTTTCGCTCTTTCTCTACTAAATGTTGTTAATTTTGCTTGTGATGTAGTGGTCTTGAGAGTTTTTGATGTCCTGGAAATGAATCACTTGAAGATTTTGATGTTTCCTCAATTTCTTCTGTTGATCTTCAACCTCTTTATCAGGTTTGATTTTGATACTCCCTTCCATTATGTTCATGATTTGATCAATTTGTTGTTGATGTACTTTTGATATTGATGTTTGAATTTATTGGAGTACAGATTTTAACTTCGCTTAATTTTAGTTTTTGTTTTGTCGATGGTTGTTCAGCTCATGCTTTGAAGTTCACTAAAATCATTTTGTGACTAGCAAATATTAGTTTTAATTAGTGATAATTAGTTTTGCAAAATGATCAATCATAATTAGCTGTTTTAGTAAAGTCAATTTGTAGCAGCATGTATGATTAGGGAGTAGTAAAACTACAGTATATCTTTTCTTGCTCAAGTTTGGGCAATTAGGTATGGTTTTTAAATGATGATGGAATACTTTAAAGAACCCGAGTTTGGTTTTAAGTGGAGAAGTAATAATGTAGATTAAATGATTCTGAAAGGTGTCTTCTCAACGCAAATTGCAGATAAGGATTCCAATTATTTTCCATATTAGGACAAGATTGTTTGATTCCTGTCAGTTATTTGCACTTTTAACTGAAATCTTTTTATCTGCAATCTAAAAATGCTTTTGTGGCTACTCAGAAATTAGTAAGCTTAAGATCTTTTGGATGTTTCAACTATGATCATCATATACAGTAGATATCACAAATAATATGATGATAGCTTGTTAATATGTTTCCTGCCAAGGCCTAAATATATGTGATCTCACCTTTTTGTAGCCTATATTAGGGACATGTAGCTCTTTTCTAGCTAGACTAATATACTCTATTTACATTTACATGTACTTTGAAAGCTGTCATTGAACTTCTCATTAGGGCGAAGTAACTAATACAAGCTATACATTACTCTATTTACCATCAGCATTAAATTTAAGAAACATTTAAGCTAGGATCAAGTATATTGCTGTCATGTATAGAGTAATTATCAAATTCGTACACTATAAAAGTGTATTGCTACTTTTAGTGTTTATTTGATGGTAGAGAGAGAGAGCTTAAGTTTGGTGAGAGTGGAGAGGGTAAAGTGAGGTGAAAGGGGAGGGGCATGGGGGTATATAATGAAAAAATACTGACGATTTCAAGAAATACTGACTGTAAATAACGATTCTGATACATTACTCTATTTACCATCAGCATTAAATTTAAGAAACATTTAAGCTAGGATCAAGTATATTGCTGTCATGTATAGAGTAATTATCAAATTCGTACACTATAAAAGTGTATTGAACAAACACCATTTTTTTTGACAGTTCAATGCATGCAAACTACAGGAAGAGTAACTGGAGAAATTACAAGAGATGTATGCTCATTGGCAAAAATGCAGACTGCAAATCAGTTTTTTTCTTTCTTCTTTTTTTCATTTGGAAAATCTCATATTCATTGTTTGACTAGATAGATTATCCTTCTTTCGATTTGTTTGTTTCATTAACTTGGGGTCTCTTTTTTTTCTTCCCCTTTATTACATTCGTTCATTCATTCATTCATTCATGCTAGCTAGTTTGTTAATTCACGCTCGTTCTGATTTTGTGGGATGACTAATTTACAAGTTGGTTTTGGTTAATTGTAAACTTCAATCCGATCAATTTTCTTTTTTTATATTTTGATTACTGCACTTGTTTGTTAGTTCATGTATGAATGAATGAATGCATGTAGTATTACTTATCTTTGTTTCATATGAATCTAATCCTCTACAATTAATTAATTAATTAATTAATCATTTAATCAATTAATTAATTCATCATTTAATCAATTATAGATGGGTTTTTTGATTTTAATAAAGCAACCTTTTAACCGTTCGCAACTAATAAGCTAACCTATGGGATATTCCCTAATAAAACAACCTTTGTAGTCGGGGTTCCTACAAGTGGGGTCAACAGTAATTAACCTAATGCAACAAAGTTGCACCGGTGACGTGGCTATATGACCGTTGGGGGGGAGTTAATTGCCCTCTATATTTACCCACCTTCCCTTTACTTACCCACCTTCACTTTATTCACCCACCTTCCCTTCCTTTACCAACCTTCTTCCTCCCGAGTTCTTCACGAAATTCCCCGTATATTTGCAAAAAAATTCCCCCTAGCATTCTTGCGTAAAAATTCTCCCAAAAAAATTCATTCTTTCTAAATTCCACCCAAAAAGAAAATCGGTGTTCATCAAATTCACCCATAAAATGGCGGGGAGGAGGACGATCATATTCAGCTTTCTTCGACGAATTCAAAGGGAGTAGTGTAACCGCAAGTGTGGTGGAATTGCGGTTTTACGAACAAGGTGAAACATGGGTCCAATATTGGGAGGAAGTTCCATGGATGTCCCTTATGGCCCGTTAGTGTTAATTGATTTTTTCACCAATCACCAAAACTTTTGTAATTAGTGTTTAATTTGTGAAATCGGGTTTTTTGGCAGGATACAAAGTGTGACTTCACGAGGTGGATTGATGAAGGTAATCTCACAAACGAATTGGATGACCTTCGATTTCGCCTTCTAGAAAAAGATGTGACCATATCGTAGTTGGAATATGAGTTGAAATTGAAGGATGACAAAATCAAAAAAATTACGAATCAAAAAGAAGAAGTCGGAGGAAATCAATGAGGAGCCGAACATGGAACAAAGCCAATTGCGCATTGAGAGGATTAATTCTCACTGCAAGGATCGACAACAATTTGCCAATGGTGGCTTTTTTTTCATGGATTTTTTTTGCAATTGTGTTGTATTACCTAAAGTAATGTTGTGAGTTGTTGTGTTTGCCTTTTAGTGTTGTACCTACATTGGTGAATGTATGACACTTTAACCTAAATTGGTGAATGTATTACACCTTTCTAATGACTAATATATGAGGAAATTGGCATTTTAGCTTGAATACAAGTCATTGCAATTCATAATCTTGATAATGTTATACAAAATTCCAAGACTTAATGCCACAAGTCATAATGTTTCTAAAAGACTATTGTCTTGCAAAATGCCACAAGGCTTCCAAACCGATCCAAAAACATCCTAATCACAACACTATGAAGTAAACTACCGAGTTGGGTGATGGACAAGTGGATACTGCTTTGATTGTGAGCATGAAGCTTCATGGTGAGGCGTTGATCTTTGTGTGGTAGACCGATATGGTCAGGAAATAGTATTATAAAACATTAGCATCATAATACAAAAATTTACATATAACAACAACACAAGTGACAAAATAAATAAACTTACATCAAGTACATGGCCACCATCGCATGTAAAAAACACCAAGACCCGCAGTACTTGATTCCTACCCCTTCCCCGCCAATACCAAAGACTACTTGCTCCTCTCGCTCTTGTTCCCCTCCCTCTTCCACCATCATTTGTTAGCACCCCGGCACCCTCGCCTCTTCCAAAGACTAGCCGCCCTCCCTCTTTGGCCATCATTATTAGCTCCCCTCCCCCGCGCAACTCCCTTTTGTCTTCCGCTTGTAAAGTCGATCTTCCACCACCACCCCTTGACCCAATTCCTCCTACAATCATCCTTCCATTCCTACCCAACCGGCTTGGTTGGGCTGCAGCAATGATGAGGTGCCGCTGTTGTTGTTGTGTTTGTTGTGGGTGACCGTGCTTGCCCTCCTAGGTGGTCGGCCATCATTTCGGGCCTTCCTCTAGGCCTCTTTGGAGGTGGTGCAGGGGGAGTAGCCGTGTCTTTGTTTGGGCACTTCCTCTTGTTATGACCCTTCGTTGACATATGCCACAGGTCATTTCCATGCCAAACCTTCTCAATACCCCAGGTTTTTTGGGGTCCTCATAAGGATCTTTCCTCCTATTTTTCTAGGTCTTCCCTGACCTATTTTAATAGGAGGAGGGATGATATTGGAATCTACCCTTGCCCAATGCCTTTCACCCACACAGGGGGAATTGACCCCGCAACCAAGCACACAAACATCTCATTAAATAACTATACTCACCGACTAGAAAAAAAATAGATTGAATGCAATAGATGCTTACCTCCATAGGCTACCAAATAAACATCTCTACTATAGCACTTGTCAACATAATCCTCCGCTTGCTTGTTCAAGAAAAAGATGCATGCTATGGCATGGCAACATGGGACACCCATCAACTCCCACATCTTGCAAGTGCATGTCATTGCTTGAAGATCAACAACCAACCGATCCAAGAAATAACCGACATTGAACAATGTATCTGTTGAAGGCATCACATCACATTGAGCCGCTTTGCTTTTTTGTTTTTCTAGCAACACCATAATTCTTGGACACAAGGAGGAAGTACATTTCTCCATTTCTTTTCTCTTCAACACTAGTCTCGCATTAGTGCCGCTCTAATTTCCTCCATCATATGAAGCAAATGCTTTGTTCTTGCATTTATTATGTAGCCGTTGAAAGTTTCTCGCCATATTGTTTGTCACCGCATCACTTTTCATCCTACAAATCCATGAAAGCCCTACAAAACACCTTTGGGGTGTGAGCTACAAATGCATCTCGCAAAGATGCTCATTGATCTCCCTCAATTCTACCAGAGCATCCTCATAATCAATGGTATTATAGGCTTTAACTATTTTCCGTAATGCAAGCTTGAATTCATCTCCCTCAATTGTTTCGCCATAATGCATATATGTGCCTAGCACAAGTGACGATGCTCACCTTTTGGAAGAATTGTTGACACAAAGATGCAAAATAGCCTAAGAGGGGGAAACAAGGGATTATCACTTAGATGCATGTACTATGATAATGACAATAAATTTGGATGGATGAAATGAAATAACTACTTACAGGATGTTCATCGACAATATTGCAACACCATCACCATCTCCAAGCTCCAAACAGTTTGTAGGTGCACAAAAACCAGCCCCATGACATGTTATTTTCACCTTCCACCACAACCCATGCAATTGGGAACATTTGTTCATTCCCATCCCTTCCCACCGCAGCACAATAATTGCTCCTCCCAAGAATGTTTTAAGAAAACATGCATCCACACAAATGATTTTCCTACATCCTTGCAACCACCCAACCTTCAACCCTTCAAAACATGTGAATAGTCTCGAAATACAAGTGGACCATCACTTATGCTAACATCACTCACAACATCCAATGTGGTCCCCTGGGTCGCTAGCTTTCAATGCTTGTGTATATGGCACAATCTTCTTGTAATGCTCATGCATACTACCATGTAGCAACTTATGGGCTGCATATTTAACTTTGTATGCGAAATCTCTTTTCACCACAACCTTAAAACCTCTCTTAATGGTCTCCCTAATCTCTTTAGCCGGCCAATGAGGCCTAGACTTGAATATATCTAAGAATTGAGTAGCAACCCAACCGGATTTCGCTTGTCTATTCTTAGTCATATTCCTATTGCAAGTGTGTATATCCTTAACAGTTCTAACAACAAATGTGGCCCTTCTACCGTCCCAAGCACCATATAAGTAAAAAGGACACCCTTGTAAGCAATAAATTCCTACTTGTTGTTGCCTCTTCTTATTACTTAAACCAACACTTACATTCCTTCCTTGATAAATTGCATATCTAGCAACAAACTTGTTTAAAGTCATGTTTGGAAGGAAATCTCTCGACCTACCTTCCATGTGAACTTGGAGAAGTCCGTGTTGGAGCTCACAAGCACCGACCTTCTTCTTTTTCTTTCTTCCAAAGTCGATCTTCATCATCATCACCGGTGTGGGGTGTTAGGATTTCATCATCACTCCCCCTCATACTCACTAACATACCCACCGGTAGGATTAGGATGTTCCCTCCCCTCCTTCCTTACTTGGTTGATTGACCCCTTGTTCCGTCCTTTCAAGCCCTTCGTTGCCTCTCTTTGCAATTGATCGCAATCTCTTTCAACCTTCCTATTGCATTCTTTCACCTTCACCCTAGCATCCAAATACTCCTCATCACTATTATCCGAATCCAACCAATCATCTTCAAATTCTTCTTCCCTCAATTCGGGCTCCAACTCATCAGGATCGTGTTCACTTAAATCTAACTCTGTTTCCTCACCATCACTAATATGCTCACTGTTTTTAGGTGGTTTGTATGCAGGGTCACTCACATCAGTGTCATCACCAGACAGATCAGAAATATTGAGCTCATCTTCAATATTGAGCTCATCTTCATAACCTTGTGAGCTCGATTTGTGTTTCCAAAGAAGTGGAAGGAAAAGAGGCACCGGTATGCTTTAAATATGAGATAGGATCAAGTGCTTAGGGTTGGTGGGGAAAAGGGAGCTTCATTTGTCTTTTTTTTGCTTTTTGCTGAGGTGGAAGGTTCTTTGTGCATAGTTAGGGTGGGGTCAGGTACTTGGTGCAAATCTGATGTGGAGTCATGTGAGATAGGCTGAGTGTTTAATATTGGGAGGATAATGGAAGTTGATTTGGCTTTTTTTAGTTTTTGCCTGAGGTGGAAGGTTGTTTGTAAAAAGGTTGTGCGGGGTCGATTTTTGGTGCAAAGTTGATGTGGGGTCATTAGTCTTAGGTGCACTACTTCCACTAGTGCAATCAATAGCTTTCTTCCTAGGACTACATCTCACAGGTTCGGTCCTCTCCTTATAGTCAACTTCTCATGTCTTGTTTTTGGTGGATGTTCGTAAATGGGATTCAAAATGACTTTGTGGAATAGGTGGGTCAATGGAAAGAACAACCGGTAAGCCCTTCTTAGTGTGACATATATAGATGTCAATACACCTATTCTTCATGGCAAGTGCACCCATCTCTAACACCTCATCATCATGATAAAGATGCCTTAAACCCGTGTGTAAGGGAAGTCCTGGGATCAAGTAAAACATCCCAAAAATTGCTCATATTGACCACATTTCTTCCCTAACTCCTCTAAGTACCAAAAGAGCATAACTCATCGGGATCTACACTAAATGTCCGTACTACTCCACCTTCATAAATCATATAACCCTCTTTATCAATCTTAAAACCACCACCATGGCAAATTTTTAAGGTCACATTTTCCATCCTACCAAGAAATTAACAAAAATTAAAGATTGCAAATTGATTTCAAAACGCAAGCACAACACAACGAAATTCACAATTTTAAGGACTTAAAGATGAAGGTTCAACAAAATTACCTTCAATTACTCCGGATTTCCGGCCAATTTCTTCACAGTCCACCAAATTACGCTCCACCAAATTAAGCTCCACGAATTACATCAACAACGAAATGTGAGAAGAGATAGAAATGCAAGAAGAGAGAGAACTGTGAGAAGAGAGAGAATTGCAAAAATAATGAAAATTTACCTCACCGTGTTGAATGTATGGAATTGATGAGAGAGAAAGCTTGCCCAATACTAATGGAGGAAGAGAGAGATTTTAGGGCTTTTTACTGTTTTTCAATTTTGGGTCATTCCAATTTTTACTTCGTGGGTATTGTTGAGTAATTTAGGAGGGAAACAAGTCATTTAATGAAGAGTAACCTGTTCAACAGTTAGTGGTAAATTGTACCCACCGTAGGAACCCCGACTACAAAGGTTGCTTTTATTAGGAATATCCCATAGGTTAGCTTATTAATTGCGAACTGCTAAAAGGTTGCTTTTATTAAAATCAAAAAACCCATTATAGATTGCAAACATATTTTGTTCTTCATGGGCCCAAGGCGGTCATCAGGGGCGGGCCTGGTTGATGGTGAATGTGACTATAGCTGTTTGAGGTTTTCACCAAGTTTTGTATTGTTTAAATTATTCGATGATTATAATGCCAAAAGTTTAAATTATAACCGTCATTATAACGCCAAAAGTTGAACCATAGGTATCAACAACTTAAATTCAGCCCCAAAATAGAGGTACAAACTTTTTCGTAGCATTTTAATGAAGGGTGAAAAAAGGGGAAGCCAAATTAGTACTTCCTCCGCTCCATTTTAATCGCAACACTTTGACTTTGACTTTTTCACTATTCACAGTCACTCGTTTGATTAACTTTTGTATTTCATATGTGTGAAAAAAATATAGTCATGTTGGATTACATTGGATTTGTCTCAATGTGTACTTTATTAATATCTAATTTTTATCAAAACATATTTAAAGATATTTACAATATAAATTGTGCATTGGTATGTGTGAAAAGTGAAGCGTTGTAACTAAATGGGAGAGGAGGAAGTATAATACTAAGAAGATTGTTTTAATGTTTCAATTTGGTTGATTTATACGCCCAATGGAGTAGATTGTGAAATATGTATGTATGTATGTATACATATGTATGTTTGTGTGTGTATATATATATGTATATGTATATGTATATTTTTTTTTAATAAAGGTAAGGAAAATAGGAATATTAGGAGACCCTTCGCACGAGGGGTAGTCCTAATATGTCATTTACAATGATGGAATGTAAAGCAGAGTTTGAGCAATGTTCAATTACAAAAGAGGAATCAATCAAATGACCGACGTTTGCAATCCAGTCAGCTGCTTTGTTAGCCTCTCTGTAGATATGTTGAATGCTCCATTGAGATAACGTAGTTAAGAGATGTTGTATATCCTTGATTATGTTGGCAATCTGCCACGGTGGTGCCCATTTTCCTTGGACATCGTTAATGACAAGAAGATTGTCGCCTTCTATGTGGAGCTGTGTTATACCTTCTTGTATGGCAAGTAGAATACCTTTTTGGAGAGCCATAGTTTCGGCTATGTCCAACGGCCCACCTAGCCTAGCGTCACGTACTAGCCATGAAGTGTCCTCCTCCGTCCCCTTCCTCTTACCCGGCCTACTACTCCCGGATCCTCAGCATTGCATGATGCTCCATCTGAAGAACGTGCAAAACGACCACGAGAGGTACGTGGTTTGCATCCTCGAGACGCACGACCTTCCTTTGGGCCCGTTGATGGATGCTCCGACTGACTATCATAATAAGCACCCTCCTCTTGCTCGTTCCCCGCCATCAGGTTGCCTCTCCAAGGTGAGTGAGGTCTCCACACCTCAACATCCATAATGGTAGTAGGCAATGCAACGGACAAAGGAGGAATTTTCGGTACTTCCTCTATTTCTGCACCTGATGAAGACTGAGTGCTCCTGAAAAGCAACTCTCTAGCCTTCCTCGATGAGATTGTCACTCCTCTATCATGAGGATGACGATGACCCGAATCTGTAGGCAAAGACTTTGCTTTGCCCTTGTCTCGCCCACTCATCTTTAATTAAACGTATAAAGTTTAATTAATATTAATAATGTAAAATTATGAAAAATCAATTATATTCAATAATTTAATGCGTTCTCATATAAATAAATATTTTTCTAAGCTTCATTAACTATATTTTTTATTATATTTTATTTAATTTTTCACAATAATACATTTTTCTACTTTAATACACCATAATTAACAAAATGTTGTAATTATTTTTTTTTATAACAAATTCAAATATATAACATTTCAGGCGCCTAAATTAGGCACTTGAACCAATGGTCAGGCGCCTAATTTAGGCGCTTGCACCACTGGTCAGGCGCCTAAGATAAGCGCCTGACCAGTGGTGCAAGCGCCTAAATTAAACGCTTGCACCACAGGTCAGGCGCCTATCTTAGGTGCTTGCACCACAGGTGGGGCGTCTAAATTAGGGGCCTGACCCCAGGTGCAAGCGCCTAATTTAGACGCCCCACCAGTGGTTCAACTGCCTAAATTAGGCGCCTACCTTCAAATTCGAATTTCAAATTATATTTTTCATTTTCATCCATACACATTGCAATCCTAGTCTAACATATGCAATTCCAAGAAGAAATTTACAATATTCGAATCAAATATCTAATTCTACACATGCGATTTTTAAAAAAAAAAACTTTAAATGTTGGGGGCGTCTGAAATAGACGACCCACCATTGATATAGGCGCCTAAATTAGGCGTTCCACCACAGGTGGAGGCGTCCTCATCAGGCGCCTAATTTAGGCGCCTGAATATTAATTTGAAATTTTCAAACTTACCTTGGTCTTGCCGGAGGTTACGCCGCCAAAATCCGGAGTTCTCCTCGCCGCCTAAGTCACTGCCGCCGCAAACCGAAGTTCTCCTCGCCGGAATACTTGTCGCCGGAAATCTTGGATGAGAAAGATGGAGTAAAAGAGTTGAAGAGAGTGGAGATGGAGTAAGAGAGTGAGAAGTCAGGGAGGGTGAAGAGAGTGAAAGAGAGTGGGAGAGTGGTGCAGAGAGTGAGAGTGGGAGAGTGAAAGTATTATAATACACAAATACATATATATGTATTTATACAGGGCGTTAGTAGGATATTTCAGGGCGGCGTTTAGCAAACCAGTATTTGTATATGTGGATTCTTTCTATCTTTCTTCATTATTTGGGCATGTTTTATATCTCTTCTATTACATGGATCTTAAAATATTACGCATTTCTTCTGTCTGTAAAAGGGAATACGATATTGAAATATTATGCTACTGTATGGAGACTTAGATTGAAGCTTGCACCCTAAATGATATTGGACTCTATATAGTTTTGTTTTTGTATTATTTCTCCAAAAGGAAGCTTCTTTAGGGTTATAAAAGGCCCTTTGATAACATATATGGTCAAGAGAAGACCTTTAAGGCACGCTTTAGAATTCTATTCGACTGATGAAAAAGCAACAACAGACATGGTAAATGGTAAATGGTAAATGGTAAATGGTAATATGGTATATTAATATTTTTACCACCAGGGTCCTTGTTGGCTTCATGGCTAGCATTTGCATATATTAAGCCCTGTATAGTTGTCTAGTGACTAGGTGTGCCCAAGTTAAAGTCGAAGGCTTTAAGCTGAAAAACACATTGGATTAGGCTTGAACTTAAATCAATGTGTGGGCTATACATATTGCCACCTCTATATATTATTTTATAGGAGATTTAAATTGCTTAACATTGGTAAATGAGAGTTCTTTTTATTCCTGCTCTAGGGTTTGATTCTATTAAATATTAGATACAGGTTTAATTAACTTTGCAATTAGTGAGTAATTTGGGAAGAAACTAAATAATATATTCACATTTTATATTGGAGCTAAAAAGTAGCAGTAAGGAATTTAATATCATAGAGACTTATCTTGCATCGTAAGAGGCCATTCAAAAGCAAATTCATGACTGAAAACAAGCATAGGGTGGAGTCGAAAGGCATTTGAATTTATCTTGGGTTGGCGTAGGCTAATCATTGATGCATTTTGTTTCGTGAGCTAAAATATGAAAGGAAAGAAGAGGCTTTGAATGATATGAATTATGAAGGCTAAAGTACTAGTGAAGGTCAAATTACTAAAAAATTCTAAGCAGCAAAAGCGAAGATAAGAAAGTGAAACATTGAGAAAAGCTATTAAGATACCGTGAAGGAGGTTCCCCATAAAAATTATTAATAGGCTTAAATAAATCTCTAAATGATAGAATTTGAAGGTTTATATCACACGCTTTTGTACAATTCTTGAAACTCGAGCAATAAACCTCAAGGCATGTAACACAGAGTCACGAGATACCATTTGAAAGCATATCCATTACTAGGAGCGGACATATGGTGGTGCTAGGAGCCGTTTATAGCTAATTCGGGTTAAATTATAGCGATGTTCAATGATTCAATGCACTGATGTAAAAGCGCAACTACCAAAAACAGAGGCCCTCATCTATATCAAAGTCAAGACAATGACTAGTTTTTAGGGGTCTATCTATTCATGCAAGGGCAACTACAAGCTTGAAAGGACGTGAAACAAGATGTAGGCCCTGTTCTTTTGGACTTATTTTCAGCAAAAATAAGTAAAAATAAGTTCAGTTCAGCAAAAATAAGTTCAGTTCAGCAAAAATAAGTTCAGTCTTGTCTAATGTTGTGATTATTATTTTTATTTTCAATATTACTATTAATATTGTTATTATTATTAATATTATAATTATAATAACGATGAATTTCTATTTTTTATTTTTTTTTAATTTTTTAATTTTTTTTCTTTATTTTTTTTTTCTTTTATTTTTTTATTTTTTATTTAGTATTTATTAACTATTATTATTATTTATTATTTATTATTTATAAAATTATTATTTATTATTATTATTATTATTATTATTATTATTATTATTTATTATTTATTATTTATTATTTATTATTTATTATTCATTATTTATTATTTATTAATTATTAATTATTAATTATTAATTATTAATTATTATTTATTATTTATTATTATTATTATTAAATATTAATTATAATTATAATTATTATTATTATTTATTATTATTATTTATTATTTATTATTTATTATTTATTATTTATTATTTATCATTTATTATTTATTATTATTATTATTTATTATTTATTATTATTATTTATTATTATTATTATTATATTATTATTATTATTATTATTTATTAATAATAATAATAATTATTATTATTATTTATTATTTATTATTATTATTTATTATTTATTATTATTTATTATTATTATTATTATTTATTAATAATAATAATAATTATTATTTATTATTTATTATTATTATTTATTATTTATTATTTATTATTCATTATTTATTATTTATATTTATTATTATAAAATAATAATTAAATAATAATAATAAGTATCGATAATATTATATTAATAGCGCTTAGTTCAAGAAAAATAAGTAAAAACAGCTTCGGGCCAAATAGAATATAGCTATAGCCTCCAAAGAAAATAAAGAAAAATAAGTTCGCTCACAAAGAAAATAAGTTCAGCTCTCAAGAAAATAAAATAAGTTCAGTCACCTAAAATAGTGCTCAAAAGAATGCGCCTCGTAAAAAGACATTTTTAATTGAATGTAAACGCCTCAACTATCCTCAACTCCCGTAAAGATATTTTAAAACTCTTATGAAACATATCCCTATAAAAACGTCACTATATATCCATTAGAAAATCCGAATTCACTCTTCCTCGAACCCTTCCCTAAGACTCGAGAAGAAACCAGCCATGCTCGCCCACCTTATTGCTTATTCTCGTATCGTGATCGTATCGTATCGAAAATAAGTTCAGATCGATCAGAGCCCGCATCGTATCGTATTAATTCAGATCGATCGATAAGATAAGTTCGTATTATGCTTTTTATATTTAATAACTTATTATTATTATTATCATCTTGATTGTTATGATTATTAATATTACTAATGCTATTATTGTTATTGTAATAATTATTATTATTGTTGTTATTATTATTATTATTATTATAATATACAATTACTATTACTATTACTATAAATATTACTATTTACTAGTACATTTGTTCAAAAGATTATTATTATTGTCGTTGTTGTACTTATTAATTATTAATATTGGTAATTATTATTAATGTCGCTGCTATTATTATAAAATGTCATCGACATCACTATTCGCTATTTGTGCTCAAGAATAAGAATGTTCTTTGGCATTTGTAAGTTTATTTTTATATTTATTCTAATTAATAATTTTGATACGCGATGTTCTTTTGATGCTGTATACGTAACTAACACGATAATAGATATTTGATGCTTATTTTTTAAAATAATTTTGGTAGAATAATATAAATTATATATTACCAGCTTTATATAAAAACATGAGTGGCATAAGACGATAACCTAATTAAGTGCCATCAAGCTCAAAATTTTCCCTACAAAGGATTTTGAATTATCTTTAAAAAAAAAACAAAGTTTATAAAGAACAAGACAACGATATAAGCACAATATTTAACCATTTTGTTCAAGATCATACGATATATATATTTATAGGTATATTTATAATAAAAAAAAATAATTTATCGATATAACAAAGAACATGCCGTAATTTAAATCCAAACACAAGCCATCAATATAAAAATAACATCTATCTTTATTTTTAAACGCTTTCTTTAATGTGTCTCGTACGCTCTTTCGATATGTTCTTTAATATCATTATAAGCTTTCTTTCATTACTACCTAAATTTTTATTATTAACTAAACTCAATACGAGCACTGTTCTTTTTATTTTTAATTTTTTTGGGCCCATTTCTCGAATCCTGCGAGAGCATTTAATTTTCCTCACTAAGGTACTACAGAAGGGTCACTCACCTAAATTATCATTATTATTATTATTATTATTATTATCATTATTATTATTATTATATTATTATTATGATATTATTATTATTATTGGGGAAAGTTGGGTATAGTAATAAATGATAATAAGAATAATAAGAATAATGAAATACAAAGAATAATACGTTTTTTAAAAGATAAGTTTCCTGCATCGACAAATCAACGGGCCGATCAAATTGATCGTGGTAAAAGGAGCTTCGGATCGATCAAATAAATTCGGATCGAGTAATTTTGAACTAAACATGCCTTAGTGCTGACTCGTGGGGGGTCATAAATCCAAGTACTAGTTCATTTTGAAACATTTGTAGCATTTCATGTCGCCATTTTCCCACCTTTTTAGCCTAATTCCCAGATTTTCCCTCCTTTTACTTCTTTCCCCTCAAATTATTCTATCTCACAATTTAAAGACTGAAAACTTCTCCCATCTCTCATTTTAATTCTTCCATACTTTTACTTCTTTCATTGTGTTCTCTCGCCCCTTTTAGCTCTTCTACTCTTTTCTCAAGCAGGTAAAAATCAATCTTAAATTACTTTGTTAATTTACTTTTTAGGTTCTTTCTTTCATTTCATTTTTTTTTGCGATCTGGGTGTTAATTTATTTGTTAATTTATTCTTTAAATTTGCTTTTTGTTGGGTTTCCTTCTATCAAATTGGGTTTTTTCAACTTCAATTTTGAAGCTCCAGAGAGTTTAGATCTTGCTGTAGCTATATCTAGGCTTAATTTTGCGACTATATTACATCCTGAAATCTTAGTTAGATTATCTTTGTATGTCAAGTGTTTGATTCTGATTTTGGTGGTTTAATTACTACTTTACTTGATTGCAGATTACGGCAGTTTATGCTGTTTTTTTTTTGTGGGTTCTTGAACTTGTTGATTACAAATATTACAAAAGGTAAAAGAAGAAATCTTAACGAAATGTAAGTGTTTAAGTGAAGGTGCTGCTAATTTTGCTAATTGCTAATTGCTAATTGGCTAAAATAATGTGTGGAGGTAGCTTGTTTCTTCTTGACTTGTGCAATACTTTCAAATATAGATGATTGTTTGGAAATTTATGTGTCTTTGCTCAAGTAACTGATTAAATAGTGCTGCAAGGTTAATGAGGTAGCAAATTTCAACCCCACCCCTTAGTGGTGCCTACGTTTTGTAGTTTCGTGAGACATCTTTTAGGGAGCGAAGGGCTACGTTGCACAATCACCAATAATGTAGGGTCACTAATTGGACTAAAAACGGGAAAATAGTGATTGGTGATACAAGGCAAGGAGTAAATTGAGGAAGCTGGAGAAGCCATTGTTTGGGATTGCTTCCTACCAATGTTAACGCGAAGGGGTTGATGATACCTTTTATAATGTCTTGATGAGTGAGAGAAATCATGAATCAAGCATAAATTCAATTTAATGTCCAAGTATTGTCTATGGAGAAACTGTATGGTGCCTTACTTTGTCCCTTCCTGTCGATTAGAGATTTGTTTCAACATATTTTCTCGCTTCTTTAGTTGTAATACTTTTCTGTTTTGGTTGTTCTAAAATCGTTGCAACATATATTTTTTGGTGTATAAGTTCTCTCTTTTTCCCCTCAAAAATATGGGACCCTTTTCCCTCTCATCACACACTTCTCTTAAGATACTGTGCATCCTCCTATGTTGCACTGGGAAGAAAGAGGAAGCATAAAAGCTTTTCACATATCCTCCTACTTTGATCTCTATTATAGGCAATTAGCAAGAATTGATTTTGCAAATCCATTTTATAACCACACTAACTAGGGAAGAAGAGAACGGAAATCAGGGTTTCCACAAACAAAATGCATATTAAGATTTTGGGAGTGCCAAAATCATCACTCTGCAATTAGTGTGTTACATTGGAGCCAATAGACTTGGGTGGGCCCTTTATCTTTCTTCGAAGTCCAAATCTGTCTCCCTAGCCTTCCTATTGAACATACAATACATGTTAAGCCATGTCAAACTAGAGATTGATCAACTTTAATTGGTCGTGCTTAAGAGAAGGGAGTATGGGATATTTCATACCACGTAGATTTCTAGATTTAAGCTTGAAAGGTGGGAAGCCAAGGAAAGAGAAGAAAACCAAATTATAGGAACATAAGTTGGAAACAAAAATAATTATTGACCAAAAACTTTAGATCCAAAAAGGAGGATGGAGCATTCAGAGATAGAACATGGTCAAGAATAAATGCCCTCAATTTCGAGGAATGTTACTTTTAAATAGTGGATATGTCGGCGAAAGGAATAGGTTATGGGGAAAGCTTCTCTAAACCAAGGTCACCGGGATGCCCTCCAGCATGCAAGGCACATGCAAATGAGGATATTGCCTCAAGGTCACTAGGATAGGGTGTTGCAGCTTATTTTGATGGAAAGACACACCATACTTAGGAAGTGAAGGGAGGGGGGTTGGGTTTATGGTAGGCACGAGCCAACAAGGATGGCCCATGAATGACATATAAGACCCTGGGGATCCCAATTTGAGCATTCATTTGGGGCTCATTGCCGAATTTTGGGCGAGGTAGTGAAGGAAGCTCCCCTAGGTTAAGGAAAGTCCTTTGATAACATATAAGATGCAAAATTAAGCACATGATGGTGTCTATAAGAACTTAAACACTCTTCGAGTTGTATTTGAATTGATGAGAAGGCACAACAAACGTGGTGTTTACTCTCATTCTTACCCCTAAATTTGTAATTCCTGAATAACATGAAGCCGAACACAATATGTTGGCAAGCTATAATTAAAGGCTATGGTTTTACTACTTACTGTATTGTGGGTTCAAAACCTGGGGTTACACATACTCATACACCTTTAACCTATTTTTCTG